>JAJJMB010001902.1:1433336-1545592 GCA_023531105.1 Papaver atlanticum
CTTTTGCAATGAATATGATTCATCATCCGTCAGTCTTCGTTACTCTTTTTAGGTTTTATGGTCCTGCGAGTCTATCATCGGACAGAGTTATTGACTATTGCAATGAATCTGTTAGCATTGATGTCGAGAGACACAAGTTGCTTGATGATGAGTTGGTAGACCATTTCAGGGTTAATGCAATGCAGGACGAAACATTGATGTATAAAGAAGTAGAGGTGAATGATGTTGCGGAAACAATATGGGCAGTCCGTTCAATTCACCACGATTTTGACCTTATGGTTGTAGGAAGACAACAAATCATTGATCTAAATATAATTCAGGATTAGATACTGATTGGGATGAATATGAAGACCTAGGATCTATCGGAGCTATGGTAACATCTCCTGAGTATGATGCCAAGGGCTCAATCTTAATAGTACATGCCTAGTTGATCGTGCATGGTGACATAATGGTCCATGTTTAATAATATCCAACTTGCAGATTCATTTACACATTATTACACGACAGGCTACATTTTCTATGTTATAAGGTGATGAGAGTAGGGCAAGTCTGGATTAAATATCACTGGAATCTCCAACCCCATAACTTATGTCCCAAATGTTATGTAATAGACCATAATGAAGAAAATTGTGCTTACTTTGCACATAAGCTCTATCTGGATAGGCTCACTGCTGAACAATATGCTCAACATCAACTTGATCACCCTTCTGATGCTGAAGAAGGAGAAGAGGACTTTATGAATGAGGAGGAGAATGTAATCATTGATGATTCTACCAACATTACTGAAGTGGAAGAAAATGGTGAAGACACTAGGCAGAATAAGAGGATGAGAAATTCAAAGCTGAATGAGGAACCTTCAAATAATCCTCATAATATTCATGTTACTCCTTCTAGTTTATCCCATAACACTTCTGACTCAACTACTGATATGCATAACATCAATGAGATGGAGATGGACAAAAATGGTGAAGGAGCTGAATCCACTACTCTTGGGCAACAAGGAATTCCTGCTTCTCAGGTATCTAATATTTTTCTTCCTCCTCTAAATCTGTCAGTTTTAAAATTTGTTAATACTCTGTGTGCTTTTTACCTCTGCAAACTTGAACAGATGAAAATTCTAGCCTAGAATTGTCAAGGCTTTTGCCAAAAACCCACTAGAGACCATCTTCTACATTTAAATAAACTTCATAATCCTGATTTAATCTTTATCTCAGAAACTAAAATAAATGACAACAGAGTCTTAAATCTCTCTAAATCTTTGTCATTCCCAAACTCTTTTTACATCCCTTCTGTGGGTTTAGTTGGAGGCTTGCTTCTTTTATAGAAAGATGGCTTTCAAGTTGATATAGTTAATTCTAGTTCAAACATGATTAATGCTATAATCTTGAATGACCCCTCTAAGGGAGAATGGTTCCTCTCTTGCTTGTATGGTACCCCTTATAAAGAAGACCAAGTTGAACCATAGGAATACATTAAAGAACTTAGTAAAGCTGTTAAGATCCCTTGGGTTGTGATTGAAGATTTAAATATTACTCTTAATGAAAATGAAAGAGTAAATCATGCTTCTTCTTCAAGTAATAGTAGTATTACTCAATTGTTAAGAGAAGCAGATCTCATGGACTTAAGTTTTAATGGCAACCCTTTTACTTGGTTTAGTAATAAGCATGGTACTGGCAGAATAAAAACTAGATTAGATAGAGCCTTAGTAAACAGTGAAGGGTTTCTAAGATTTCCAGACTCTAGTTTAACTCATGTCACTCAAAATGGCTCTGACCATACCCCTATCCTTTTACAGTTATATCATAACTTAACTGTCAAAGGTAAAAACTGGAAATTCTTTGAAAATTGGCTTCACAATTCTACTTGTGCATCTGAAATTGAGAATTCTTGGACTACTAATGTGTTTGGTTCTGCAGCATTTGTTTTTATGCATAAACTTGTCAATACGAGGAAGCATCTATCATTATGGAACAAGAATACTTTTGGGCATATTCAAAGAACTATCACTCAATTGAAAGATTAGAGGTCTACATTGCAGCAGTCTGATAGGAATGGTAGTAATACTCATAAAGTACTTCAGTTAGAAGCAGAAATAGCCAAATGGGATGACATTGAGTCTAGTTTTTGGAGAAAGCAGAGTAAATATAAATTTCATGGTGAAATGGATATGAATACTAAGTATTTTCACACTAGGGCCAACATAAGAAGGTCTAGAAATAGAATTGATAGTTTATTGGCTCCTGATGGTACTTGGTGCTGTGACAGAGCTGCTCTAGGTTCTCTCTTAACAACTCACTTCAAGAACATAAGTACTTCAGTTGAGACAACAAATAGTTATTCTTTTCTCCAGCACATTCCTAAATGTATCTCAGATGAAGACAATGCAGAACTTCTTCTCATTCCTTCTGAAGCAGAAATTTATGACACTCTTATGTCCATGGAAGCTTGGACTTCACCTAGCCCTGATGGTTTCCCTCCAGGATTTTATCAAACACAATGGAGTACAGTTAAGAATGATCTTATTCCAATGATTCAAAACATTTTTCATTTAGGGTTTCTTCTCAAGCAACTCAACAACACAAGGTTCTCTCTGATTCCCAAGATTTTTACACCTCACAAACCAGAAGATTTTAGGCCAATAGCCCTTTGTAATACTTCTTAAAAGCTAATCTCCAAAATCATTGCTAGAAGGATGAAAAAACACATGGAAAAGATAATATCTCCAATGCAAGCTACTTATGTTCCAGGGAGATTAATTTCTGAGAATATTTCTCTAGTTCAATAAATGGCTCATACCATGAAGAAACAATCAGGGCAAGTAGGCTCCTTAGCACTAAAGATGGACATGTCAAAAGCATTTGATAGATTAGAATGGGGTTTTCTAATGGAGGTTCTAAGGAATTTTGGTTTTTATGAAAAATGGTGCCAATTGATTTATCAATTTATCTCCACAACTCAAGTAGAAGTACTTCTCAATGGTTCTCCATGTCAATCTTTTCATCCTACAAGAGGACTAAGACAATGAGATCCTTTATCTCCTTATATTTTCATCATTGACATGAAATCTCTTTCAAGAAAACTGGCTTTTTGTGAGGAAGCTAGGACAATATCAAGAATTAAAATTGCTAGAAGAGCACCAAAGATAAATCATCTCTTATTTGCAGATGATTGTTTGTTTTTTGCTAAAGCAAATCTAGATCAAACAAGAAAGTTTCTTGAAGTCATTGAGGAGTTCAGTAACTTCTCAGGCAAGTTATTAACTTCAATAAATCCTCAGTTTATTTCAGTAAAATTGTCAGTCCTTCTGCTGGTGAAAGTTTAGCTTGTATTCTTCAAGTACCTATAATGGATAAAAAGGAGAAGTACTTAGGCCTTCCTTTCTTCATTGGAAGGAATAAGAAAATTCCTTTTTCTGTTCTAGTTGAGAAGATGGACACAAGACTCTCCAAGTGGAATTATACTAGTCTCTCTGAACCAGGTAGGATAGTCATGGTTAAACATGTCCTTAATGCTATTCCTGTGCATCATATGACTTCTTTTAAACTGCCAGATCAAACCATAAAAGAACTGAACTCTACTCAGGGTAAGTTTTGGAGAAGAAAAGATTCAAACAAAGGATCAATTATTTCATGGACAAATTTAAGCAGAGATAAAAAAGAAGGTGGTCTTGGGTTCAGAGATTTAGATTGTTTCAACAAAGCTTTACTTGCAAAATCAGCTTGGAGACTTTGTACAAGAAACTCTGACATGTGGTCTAAAGCAATGTCTGCTAAATACTATCCTAGTGGAGACATCTTTGAGTATACTGTCAAAGATGATTCATCATTTTCTTGGAGAAGTATAAGTTCCCAAATTTTCAGTTCATCAAAGAAAACAGTGCTTGGAGTCTAGGTAATGGATGTTTACTTAGGATTTTGAAAGATTCTTGGGTACCTGGTCTTCATGCTCCTACTGAACCTAAAATTAATGCTGTTAATCCTTCTTTTTATGTGCTGGTCAAGGATTTACTCTTACAAGATGCAAACAGTTGGAACATTGGTCTTCTGTATGATTTATTCTCTCCTGAGATTGCTAGCTCGATATCTGGTCTCTCCATCCATCCTCAACAAGATGATAAACTAATTTGGAAGCTCAAAACAAATGGACTTTTCACAGTCAAATTTGCTTACAAAACCTTTACACAGATGCGCACGGACAGTCAGATGTCTCTGAAGAGATGAAGAAGATTTTCAAGCTCATGTGGAAACTTCCGATTCTTCCTAAAATTAAACACTTTGTCTGGAAGTGTTTGCGTGATATTTTTCCAACCAAAGCTAGAACTTTACGTTATGCTGCAAATGCAGATATAGGCTGTCCTATTTGTGGTTTGGCATAAGAGAGTTCATCTCATATCACCCTACACTGCAATTTCTCAAGAGCAGTCTGGTTTGGAGGATCAGGTTTACAGTTTGATTCTCATGATTTAATCAATACAAAATGTGTGAACTGGATTCTTCAGCATAGTCAAGGTTTAATCTCTACAGCTTCTATCATAAGAAGACTAGTGACAGCTTGGGAAATTTGGAAAGAGGGATGCTCTTTGGTATTCGACAATAAGTCTCCAGATCCCCAGAAGCTTGTACTTAGAATAGAACACCTAACTATGGATATCATTGGATCTACAAAAAAAATCTAGCCATAAGTTAGTTTCTAGAGAGGCCAGAGTTCTTCTATCTTGGATTCCACCTGTGCAGGGATACTATACTGTCAACTTAGATGCTTCTTTTGACTACTCTTAAAAACACGCTGGCATTGGACTAATTATTCGCAATTCTGCAGGTACTGCAAGAGGAGAAAAATGTCGCTTTGTTGAACAAGCAATAAGTCCGGAGCATGCTGAGGGGATGGCGCTTTGGGAGGCAGTGAAGTGGATTGAGCAGCTAAAGATGGAGGCAGTAAATTTCAAAACAGACTCCATGATTTTGGTTGAAGCTATCACTAAAGGGAAATTCAATATTAATTGGCAATTTCATAACTTTGTTAGAGATATTATTCTTTGTTTCAAAAACTTTAGAAATTGGAACTGTTACTATGTTCCAGAGGAACAAAATAAAGTGGCAGACATTCTTTCGAAAACGGCTCGTACTGAGAAGCTAACAAAAGAATGGTATGACCACCAACCCAGATGTATCTCTGATCAGCTCCGACTTGAAATGAGGGGCTGATTTGTTATCAATGAAATCTTTCTTTCGTATAAAAAAAAAAAAAAAAAAGGTGATGAGAGTAGTCTAGCTACAGAGGTGAGTGAATATCATATGTATTAGCCTTCAAATTCATCGCAGAAGTCAGTGGTCCAGTTTGGACCGGATGTGAGCAGATTTCTTAAGCATTTTTTTATCTCTAGGTTAGTAGCTTTAACTTAGGCTTTGTTATGTTTTCTATTTATCTGCACCATTATGGTGGCTCTATCTACTCTTTTGAGGTTTAACTTCGCTTTAATGACGGTTCTTGGTTATTGGGTTGGGTTTTATCTACTCTCCAATGACGAAATCTTCATCTTTGTTGTTCCCGGCGACAGAATTTTCATCGGTGATATCTTTGACGACCGAAGTTTCATCACAGGTTACAAGAGTTTTGAGCAAATCACTCTTATTTTGGGAACACATCTTTATAAAGAAGAAAAAAAAACTAAAGGGTTGGGAAGGTTTTTCAGGGCCGACATAGCGAAATCAAGAGTGAAATCAATAAAAGTTAACGCTAACCAAACAGCTGGTATTTATAGACTCAGCAACTTGCTATTGAGCATCTCCAATGCAAGGGGTAAAGGTCCTAAATTAGCATGACACCTAGGATTTTAAGGCCTTTCTCACCAAAGTTTCATCTCCAATGCAAAGGTGAGGGTCATAGAAATAGATGACATGGCTAAAGTGGGGGTAAGGCAGAAAGTCTAAATACGGAAATGATTTACATCCCGCGGGTTGTACCGAGAGAAACATGGGGGTGGAACCCCCACTAAAACCCACCCCCTACAAAACCGCCGGGTCAGGGGAGGTCCCACCCTTTTATTTCTCTCGGTATAACCCGCGGGTTGAATCCCGCGGGATGTGTAGCACTTCCGGTCTAAATAAGACTTTCTTCATGACCTTGGGTCATAAGTCCACATCATCTTTTGTCTCTAAATTTAAATAAAAAGTGTTAGATAAGACCCTAGGGATTAGAGATGGAATTTCGGTAGAGGGTGTTATCTTTATTTATTTTTTGTCATGTAGCAAGTGACCCACAACCAAAAGGTATAAATAAGACTTCCACATAGGATGACCTTGACCTCTAGAGCATCTCCAATGCTAGGGGTGAAGGTCTTAAAAAGACATGACACCTAGGATTTAACATTTTTTTAACCAAAAATTGGTCTCCAATGCTAGGTTCAAGGTTAATGAAAAATCATGACAAGAATGCCATCTCATAAGAAGAGATAAAAGAGAAAGTCATATCTTCACCTTCTCCATGACCCTGGGTCTATTGACTCATCATCAATTTTTTATTCCAAAATTACTTTTTCTTAATTAGAAAATATTGTTATTGGGTGATAATTTCAAAGATATTTTTTTCCTCGTAGGAATGACCCCTATAAAACTAATTCCAAAATTGATTTAGAGTAAGAAAACTTTAGCATTGGAAATGAAACTTGAGGTAAAATGTCCAACTTAAGGTAACATGTCCAACTTTTATATGTTTTAGCCACATAGGAATGACACTCAATAAAAAAGTATTAATAAAACCTCCACATAGGATGACTTTCACCCTTAACATTAGAGATGCTCCAAAAGAGTATCGACTCTATGCTCTATATTTACAGGACCATAAAGACTCCAAATCACAATGCTGAATTTCCTATTATATCTATGCTCTATATTTATAGGACCATTCTTGGTAAAGACCTGAAATTCATGAAATTCATCCCAGAGTTCAGCAAATTCAGCTGAATGTCTTTCCCTGTTCAGACCAACAAAAGATTGTAGCACCACCTCATTCAGCTGGGTAGAACAATTATATGGCGCACAAAATTATACTAGTATTTAGAACTACGCAGCAGAATTACCAAAATCTGCTTAAAGGTTGCTAGATTAATTACAAAACGTCACTTCCGTTACTGCGCCAGATTGTAGATGGTGCACAAAATCATACTAGTATTTAGAATTATGTAGCAGTTGGCAAATACTAGATATACATGTCAACTATTTTTACAGTAAAATCAGAAATAACCCACCCTTACTTGAAACAAGTATCAGAACTGAAACCATCTAAGGTTAGTAGGTGTGTGGTCTCCAAAATGAAACGCCAGTAATGTAGTTGAGATCGTTTTAGTTCCACCTAAAAATCATCTCCAGCTTTCTTTGAGTTCCGGGTTTGTCTCTCTCTTGGTTTGGCAATTTGTTCAGCAACCTCTTCAACCATATCCTCCTCTTCTGCATCAGAGTTCTTCACTTTCTTAATAGGTTTATTTCTGTTACCTTTCTTCGGCTTCTTGGTGTTTGCTTCACCCACGCCATCAATAATCCCTTTAAAGATATGAACCTGTACATATGCATTAAACAATTGCATTTTACTGCATAGATACGATAGAGAGTTATCATTCAAAAGACTGCTTACAGTTGCATTTTACCTTAAATCGTGTCGGCTTAATAAGCTCAAACACCAGGGCATCGCCATCATCCAACTTATGATCCTTAGAAAACGCCTTCCAGCCCCCACTGAGGCCCGTTTTTTCTCCAATGTAGATAGTGTCATACTCAACACCTTCTTCATCCTCCAGCACAATTGTCAGTTTCTCCTCCGTTAAGTACTTTTGGCAGAAATCATTTGGGACATTCTAAGAACAATAATAACATAAGAAAAAGTAACTGTCACAACTTTTTTCTTATACGTTTCCACTAAAACTGATAAAAACATTAGTGGAATTTAGAGAAAAATACAACTTCAAACATCCTGTTAGCTTACCAGCCAAAAGCCATGGTAAACATGAGATTGGAGCATCGATTTGACATACGATGGGTGACTAGAAGGCACATGCTGAACTCGGAAATCCTCAGCACGCTTAATAGCATTAGCTCGCTGTGCTGCAGTAGCAACTTTTTCATGGGCCTTTCGGATTCTGCTTAATGCCATTTGTGAGTACTATTAGCCCAAAACCAATTACTTGGAAACCCCCAACTTAAATCAAACAGAGTTCATTGCAATTAGATATTTAACCTAGTAGATGTGCCGGATCTTAGCTTTTTCCGCTGAGGACGGTCCTTAATAAACTGAAACATTCACAGAATTTTTTTGCATTCAAACTTGATAATAAACATAATCAAACCCTAAATTATGTAGTAGTCCTCTTACCTCTTCCGCATAGGAAGTAGCTGAATTACGAGGGCGTGAAGAACGTCTCACTAAATCAGGGTCCACAGGAGCCGCAGTCGTAGATTTAGGTTTAGCTTTTGGTTTCTACATCATTAACATGGAAAGAAAAGAATCAAACAACTACACTAAATATTACAGCCTTCAATTAGAAAAGGCTTACAAAAAATACTTTCAGTTTCAACATATGAATAGTACAGAATCCTTAGACAGCTCAAATACATATAATCTCATGAGCCGTTGGACACCCTCACAAACAGATTTCAGCCCAGAGATTAACCACATATCCACTCATAATAGGAAGTCATAGCAGAACAGTGCCGTAATGAAGCAAATTGAATCCCTTCACACATATAGAAACATAGATGCATAGCACTAGCAGAATTCACCAACTCAAAACACACCAAACCAGTATTTGTTCCCAAGTACAAGCCTCATACTACTACACATTTCATTACAAAAAGGATAATTCAATCAATGCTTCTTTAGATTTGCGGCACTATCAGTATTTATCTCCACCCACAAACATTTGACGGCTTATAACTTACATATAGACACCAAAGCAACTTCTAAACAGAATTAGAGGCGAGCTATCTAAAATTAACCATCAGTGCAAGTTTCGCAGCTTAATCCAGACTTCGCATCAAAATTACCTTCTAAATTACTGTCACTAAGAAAATTCACATCTTAATTTCATCGTTTAGAGCTAAAACCACAGATTCAATTATAAAAATAAGAACCAGTTGAACATACAAAGTTTCTTTCATACATTGAATTAGGAACTCTATTTTACACTACTGAATAAAAAGTTGAATAAACATATCAAATCCTAAGGATTGAGCTCAAACAATAATTAATAAATAACATATTAGAGTTCTCATAGATTCATCAAAACAAATTCTAGACTAAGATACGTCCAAAATGACAGAAATTTTGGACGAAAATGGAAATTTATGGTTAATTAGAGAGAACTTACCGGATTTGCAACTGGAGTTAGACTCTTGACAATCTTATCAACACCCAAATCCTACAAGCATATCAAGAAATTGAAATCATTTACAAAATTCCATTTTTGGGTAAAATGAAAATGGCGTCAGTACTAATTTAGAGAAGGGGGTTTAACTGACCTGAAATCTCCGTCTGTTTTCTTCCAAACGTTGTTTTCTAGCTTCTTCGTAGGAGTTAACATTTGCCATTGCAGCTCGATCGCCCTCTAAATCAATTTCCTGGGTTTTACACAGAAAGGAGAATTTTTCTGAAGAGGGGACTGAAATTTATTAGGGATTCTAGTCTCGACTCCGCACAAAACCTAAGGGAGTGTTTGTTTTTCAAGTTTCAACAGATAAAATTTTATAGGCAGCCACCGGGTAAGTTTTAGCTCAAGGCTCATTAACAATACGAGCCTTTTTTTTTTTTTGATACGAAAGAAAAATTCATTCCAAACTTAAACAGATAAACCCACCATCTCAATGTGGAGTTGGTTCAAAATACAACTCGGTGATTATCAGACCATTCCTTAGTTAGCTTCTCAGTGCGAGTTACACTAGAGAGAATGTCTGCCACTTTATTTTGTTCCTTAGGAACATGATAAATTTTCCGGTTCTTATACTTCCTAAAACATAAAATGATATCCTTAATAAAGTTGTGAAACTGCCAATCAATATTGAATTGACCCTTAGTTATAGCTTCTACCAAGATCATAGAATCTGTCTCAAAATTCACTGCATCCAACTTTAGCCTCTCCGTCCATCTAACAGCTTCCAACAATGCTATCCCTTCTACATGCTCTGGACTCGGCGCTTTTCCAACATGACTGCATTCTGCTCCCTTGAAAGCACCTGCAAAGTTACGAACAATTAGTCATGTGCCTGCAGTTTTTGTATAGTAATCATATGAACCATCTAAATTAATAGTAAAAGCACCCTGGATAGGAGGTTTCCATTTTAAGTTAGCCCTAACTATTGTCGAGACTAACTTAGTAGGTTTTGTAGGTCTGTTAGAGTTATCCTGTAAAGAAGTTTCTGAGGTTCTAGAAACTTATTTTCAAAAACCTTCGAACATCTTTCTTTCCAAATAGCCCATGCTGTAATCATTCTTCGAGTAATAACTTCAGAAGAAATTTGGCCGTTCATAAACTGGATTATCCAAGTAATACATTCTTGTCTGATAAAACCCGTATCTTCAAACTGTAGACCAGTGATGCCAAACCATACTGCTCTTGAGTAGTTGCAGTGCAGGATGAAATGAGAAGCAATTTCCTGAGAATGACCACACATCGGACAAGTAATATCAGCATTAGCAGAGAAACACAGAGATCTGGCTTTTGTAGGAAGAATATCACAGAGTTATTTCCAGATAAAATGTTTTATTCTTGGTATGATTGGCAGCTTCCACATGCATGAAAAGATTTTCTTCATCTCAGTTGTAGTACCAGACTGGCCATGCGTGTCTGAGTATAACTTCTTGTATGTTGATTTCACCGTAAAAGAACTATTCTTTTCTAGTGCCCAGATAAGCTTGTCATCTTGTTGTGTGTGAATAGATAACCCAGAGATCAAACCCGCTAGTTCATGTGAGAAGAGATCATATAACAAACTGATGTTCCAGGAGTAAGAGTCTTGGATGAATAAATCTTTTACCAAGAAATAGGAGGAAGGGTTAACAGCATTATTCTTTGGCTCAGGAGGAGCTAGCAGTCCAGGCATCCATATGTCTTTCCAAATTATTATTTTAAATCCATTACCAAGGCTCCAGAAGCTATTTTCTTTAATAAACGTGATTTGAGAACTGATACTCCTCCAGGCAAAAGAGGAATCATCCTTAACAGTGTATTCAAATATATCCCCATTTGGATAATACTTGGCTCCCATAGCTTTAGACCACATGTCCGAACCTATGGTACATAATCTCATAGATGATTTAGAGAGAAGAGCTTTATTAAAACATTCTAAATCCCTAAACCCAAGACCACCTTCTTCCTTTTCCCTACTCAGATTTTTCCAAGAGATGACAGCACCCTTATTATTGTTTTTTCTCCTCCAGAATTTACCTTGAATAGAATTAAGCTCTTTGATTGTCTGATCTGGTATCTTGAAAGATGTCATATGGTGTACTGGTATAGCATTAAGTACATGCTTGACCATCACAGTTCTCCCTGGTTCAGAGAGATTGGATGAATTCCATTTAGACATTCTAGTATCCATCTTTTCAACAAGTGCAGAGAAAGGCACCTTTTTGTTTCTACCAAAAAAGAAAGAAAGTCCAAGATATTTCTCTTTAGAGTCCATGATTGGTACTTGAAGGATACCGGCTAAATTCTCACAAGAAGAAGGACTAACATTTTTACTAAAATAAACTGAAGATTTACTGAAGTTGATGACTTTCCCTGAGCATTGACTGAATTCCTAAATAACTTTAAGAATATATCTGGTCTGATCAAGATTAGCTTTAGAGAAGAGCAGACAATCATCTGCAAATAACATATGATTTATCTTTGGAGCTCTCCTTGCTATTTTCACTCCAGTTATAATCTTTTGTTGTTCACAGAAAGCCAACTCCTTAGACAGAGATTCCATTGCAATAATAAAGAGATAGGGAGACAATGGGTCTCCCTGTCTAATACCCCTTGAAGGATGGAAAGGTTTGCATGGTGAACCATTGAGAAGTACTTCCACCTGAGTTGTACTAATACATTGATGAATCAAATGACACCATTTGTCACAAAAACCAAAATTCTTGAGAACTTGAATAAGAAAATCCCATTCTTGCCTATCAAATGCCTTGGACATATCCATCTTTAGAGCCATAGAACCAACACTGTCAGATTGTTTCTTCATGATGTGAACCATTTCTTGAACCAAGGATATATTCTCAGATATCAACCTACCTGGAACATATGCTGCTTGCATAGGAGAGATGATTTTACATATATGTTTTTTCATCCTCTTAGCAATAATTTTAGAGATCAATTTGTAAGAAGTATTGCATAAGGCAATTGGCCTAAAATCTTCAGGTTTATGAGGTGTTGAAGTCTTTGGAATGAGGGAAAATCTTGTCCTGTTCAATTCTTTAAGACGAAATCCAGAGTGCAAAAAACTTTGTATCATTTGTACTAGATCAGTCTTCACTGTGTGCCATTATGTCTGATAGAATCTAGGAGGGAAACCATCTAGCCCTAGAGATGTCCAAGCTTCCATAGACATAAGAGTCTCAAATATCTCAGTTTCTGAAGGTAATTGAAGTAATTCTCAGTTATCATCTTCTGTAATCAATTTAGGGATGTGTTGCAAGAAGTAGTATGGATCTGCAGTTGAAACTGAAGTACTAATGGACTGAAAATGAGATGTCAATAAATGATGTAAATTTTAGTTGTAGTAAAAATAGTGGTAATAGGATTCGATTCTCGAACTTGTGAAGGATAACTTTAGACTTGAATTTTAAAACTAAAATATAAAAAATCACTGATATTTAAAACAAACACTGACAAAGTTTATATCAATATTAAAAGAATACTGAGGCTAAGATTCCACTATTTTCCAAGTCCAAAGTGATTAAATCCAATATTTATATTTATTCAATTTTTGTGTTTAACTTGACTCTAAACTATTGCAACATGTAGATTTTCAAAATAACAAGTGTAAATCCAAAGTATAAAGCATCAAAAACCTATGGCTAAGCATGCTCTATCAAAAGAAATAACAATTGCTTAACAAAAATCATTCAAACAATTATAAATCAAGGCAAATAATCATAAAAATAATTGAAATAAAATAAATAAAATAGAATATACCACTTTTTGTTGGAAAAATAGCTTCCTCTATCGCCTCAGCAATGGGGTTTAGCTCCTCATATTAATCATAATCTCAAAATACATGTTTATGGCTCAAAAGTTGATTAAAAAGGGAGAAAAGTGTTAAAACAGCGGATTCTGTAGTTGCTGAAGGTCTAAAACAAACGTTTGAATCATTGCTGAAGGGTTTCAGTCACTACAGACAGGAACGATAGAAGCTCGTTGTCACTGAAAATAAGTCTGCCTCTGCGACTGTTGCATGTGCGTCTTATATTCTTCGTCTTCTTCTTCTTCAGCAGCAGCAGCAGAGTTTCTGTACTCGATTTTCTTCGCCTCTCTAGTGCTCTAAGCTTCTCCAAACTCTCCCCAAATTGTTCGTACCCCTTTTATGACTCGAATCAACCTATATATAGCCACCAGACCCAAAATCTCTCGAGTTAATCCACAAATATTCTCGGTTTTCTTTTCTCCTCAAGTTACGGGATTTTTCTTCCCTGTTTAATCTTCTCTACGCGTCAACTTGGTTTTCAAACTCTCCAGTAGACTGAATAAGGACTCAATACATCACGTAAAATCCTCCGGTACTCCCAGTTATCAACCAAAATATCCGAGAATATATGCAACTCTCTGTTTCGTAAAAACTTGATCTTTATCCCTGTTTTATCGATTCTACAGCTCATACCAAGCCTGTCTATCCTTAACAGGGTTAACCCAACGAAAATCAGCCCTTGAATCTCCTTAAAAGTCGTCCACAATTCCAACCCTAAAATCTGTTCTTTGAAAACAAATTTTCCCGCCTTTTTCTGTTTTGAAATTTTGAGAAGAAATGTGACCTCCCCCTATCCAGTCCCGGTCTGTGCTTAGCAGATGCTTGGAAATGGGTTACCCCTTATCCAAAATGAGAGTCCGAATAGAAAATGTCCTCCCAGGTACCTTTAACAACTTTTCGAGCCAATTTTGCCGCAAAAGCCTATTCCTCCAAAAACACCTACAAAAGGATAAAATACCAAAATTAGTACAGAAATGGGTACTAACAGTATACACAAAAGAGATGAAAATAGACACATAAATGTGTCTATCAATAAATTATCCAAAGCATCTCTATCACTGCATCAAGAACCATCAGGAGCTAGTAGATTGTCTATTCTGTTCCTTAATCTTCTCATATTTTCTCTTGTATGAAAATACTTAGTGTTCATATCCATCTCACCATAATACTTGTCCTTTCCTTGTTGCCTCCAGAAACTTTATTCTATTTCATCCCATTGAGAAAGCTCAGCTTCAATTTGAAGTACTTTGGTTGTATTATTTCCATTAGAATCAGTTTGTTGAAGAAAAGTAAGTTGTTCTTTCAATTCAGTGATGTTCCTTTAGATGTGACCAAAAGTATGCTTATTCCAAAGTGATAACTTTTTCCTGGTGTTAGAAAGCTTGTTGACAAAAACTAAAGATGCAGAGCCCGCAACATTAGTAGTCCAATAATTTTGAATTTCAGGAGCACATGTAGAGTTATGCAGCCAATTTTCAAAAAAAATCCAGTTCTTACCCTTAACTGATAAGTTATTGTAAAGCTGTAACAATATAGGAGTATGGTGAGAGCCATTTTGAGAGACATGAGATAAGTTAGAATTAGGATAGTTTAAGTATCAATCACTATTAACCATAGCTCTATCTAGTCTAGATTTAATTCTACCAGTTCCATGCTTGTTGCTAGTAAAAGTGTAAAGTTTGCCACTAAATCCTTAGTCAGACAGATCTGATTCTCCAAGTTTTTGAGCAATAATATTATTGCTCGAAGAAGAAGCTTGATTAGATCTTTCTTCAGGAAGAATAGTAATGTTAAGATCACCTAGAACAACCCAGGGAATATTAACTACTTTGCTAAGTTCCTTAATATAATCCTATTGTTCTTCTTGGTCCTCTTTGTAAGGAGTACCATACATACAAGATAAGAACCATTCACCCTTTGAAAGGTCATTGAGGATAATTGCATTTATCATATTAGGACTGGTGTGCACTATATCTACCTGAAAACCATCTTTCCATAAGAGAAGTAACCCACCTGCTAGACCTATAGAAGGTACATAACAAGAATTTTGAAAACACAATGACTTTGTAAAGTTGAGGATTTTACCATCATTAATTTTTGTTTCATAAAGAAAAATCAGATCAGGATTATGGAGCTTATGTAAGTGGAAGAGATGATCTCTAGTTAGTTTTTGACAGAAACCCTGACAATCCAAGCAAGAATTTTCATATTTTCAGGATAAAAGATTTCTAAAATAAAAGAGTTTAAGAAAGTTAAATGAAGAAGACTATTAAGATCGAGAAGAAGATATAATACCTGATCAACAGGGATTCCATGTTGTCCTTGAGTGGTAGAGTTAGCTCCTTCATCTTGTTTGTCCATCTCCATTTCATTGTTGGCGACCATACCAGTAGTTGAATTATTAAGGGATAACATAGGAGGAGACACATGAATATTATGAGGGATGTTTGAAGGTTCATTTTTGGGGACAGAGTTCCTCATCCTCTTATTTTGTCTTCCATCATCTTCATCTTCTCCAGTTAAGCTGTTTTTTTCATTTGCAATAACTAATTCTTCTTCATTCATAAGATCTTCCTCATCTTCAGCATCAGAGGGATGATCTTGTTGATGCTTTGCATACTCTTCTATAGTGAGTCTATCCAGATATAACTTGTGTGCGAGAAGAGCACAGTTTTCTTCATTATGATCAATCACATAACACTTAGGGCAGAGCTTATGTGGTTGTAAGAACCAGTGATATTTAATCCAAACTTGACCATTTGCTAATTTATTCCACCACGCACCTCTGATCATAGGAAAGTTTAAGATCAATCTCGACTCTTGCTATTATGTCAGAGCTATGTCTTGGTTTGCAGTTGGGCGGATCTGTAGAGATCTTCGTCCCAAAGAAACTGATGGCTTCATCAACAACTGCTTTATTCTGATGTTCTAACTTCAACTTTTTGAAACATACATTGAATTCTTGCACAAGAAACTCATGCTCCTCTGCCTTTTTGCTTGTATCATATTTCTGAATGGCAAATAAGGCATCATTAATAATCCAAGGACCTCTTTTGATAACTTCCTCTTGTTCTTCTTCATTATTAAGTTTAATAACAAAAAGGTTCCTTCCCATAAGCTTCATTTCTTTGTTTCTATATCTCTTCCACAGCTTATTGATCTCATCTCCAACCACTTTTAACTCCATTTTGTCTTTGTCAAAGATCTTACCCAAAATACTTGTAGTCCAAACTTCAGCAGCTTCAGTAATCACCTTTGAAGAACCAATAACTCTGCGTTGAGGAAAAGGTTTTTGTGAAATCGTAGTGGATTTCATTTGTTTTGTGACTTTAGTAACCTGGTTTTGAGAACTTGAAGACATATTGTTTAGAAGATAAAAGGTATTTCCTCTGAGAACAATTAAAGATAAGAAGACAAAGCCTCTAGGGTTACTGTTTTTAAAGAGATAACAAACACCATAGTAGTTATGTGAGATATTATGGAGATCACGAAAATCCCTAAAATCTGGGGGGACACCTAAGATTAGATGAAATTTAGGAGTAAAAGAATAATTTTTGGAAAGAATATAATTTCCTTCTGAATGAGTCAAAGAGAAAGAAATCCAGCTAATAGGCGAGCTAGAGTTACGGTAACTGTGTTTGACTAATTTTGGAGCCAATTATTTTTTGAAAGTTTAAGTTTCCATGCAGACTGAGATATAAAGGAAACATGAAAAATATGATGGAACAGAAGATAATTAGCACAGGCATTGTAGAGGACAACAGCCGTGACTTCAACATACTGGTATGAGTCATCTTATGGAGATGATTAGCAATATTTGCTAATAAACAATACTGCTTGGAAGCAGATTATGGTATGACTTCAACAGATTTGGAAGCAAGTTCCAAATAACCCTACTGGTTAACCCACTCAAAGAAACAAAGAATACACCTGCAAAAGAGATTAGCTTTCCATTAGAATAAACCTCAAGAAAAACAATAGAGATTAGAAAAGAAGAAGGGTAATATTTAAATTATCTAGACAGCATAAGAAAAAAAGAGCGTCAAAACAAAAACCAAATCACAATAAAAAGAATTTTAAGCAAAAGGATAAAAGACCATCTACGAACTACAAAGAAAAACAATCACAAAGATTAACAATCACTAAAGAATCTGATCAAAGTAAACACTTTGATTCGAAAAAAATCTTCAGATCTTCATTCCGCTTGATAGCTTGGTTTCAGCATCCATCATTAACAATACGAGCCTATTGAAGTCACTAGTCAATTGCAAAAACAATTTTCTAAAAGTCGTAGTATTTTCCCCTTCCTAGTTTAAGGCCAATGCTTTTATTTGAGGCGAATCACTAAAAGACAAATAGGATTATGAGTTAGTGATTTCACAAAACCACTTAGTCAACTGCTTTTCTTTATGCCTAGTTTATTCCTGATTAATTAGTGTTAGTTTGGGTGATTATTTAATGTTTAATTTTGTTAATCTAGAAATCAACTAATCCTAATTCATCATCAACACATGAAGAAACTTTGATTTTTTCCGAAAATATACAATCCAGAATTGGTATATGTTCATGCACTCGTAAACAGATTGTCCACAATCGGTTGATATAGTTCTCCTGGTAAACCGATTTTAAAAAACTAAAACTCAATTATTTTTGGTGGCAGAATTAGTTTATGCCTTTATGAACCGATTGTAAATCTGGGCATTTCTTCAAATGTTTTTCTCATAGCTTCTTCGCTTGATGTAGGAATGACCTCATTCTTTCTGCCCTTAACTCATATTTTTATGCTCTACTACATATATATAGAAATTTCTGGGTTTGTAAAAAAACTCAAACATGGTTAATGAATCGGTTAATATATGCAATATACCGTTTGTGGTTGATGTTCATCACATCAACCCGGAATCAGTTTATATAGTTGTACCATATCTACCATTTTTGGGGAACATCAACAAAAATTGGTATAAATTAATGCCTAGATAACTGATTCTGATTGAGTTTCATAAAAAATTGATGAGAAATTTCAGAGATTCATAAGTAAATCATTGATGAATCCCTCTTAAAAGGAACGCACTGAAGGGGTTTAACTCATTCGCTCGAATTTTTTGTCGCCAAAATATTGTTTGAAAACACAAAAAATGGAGAATTGAATCGTTATTTGTGATTAGGTTTTAGTTTTTGATGATCATGAAAATTGAAAGAAAAATATTATGTTTTGATTAAAGATTGTTAGTAAAAATGATTTAGGTTTTGTATTTTTTTTAGATAATTAGAATTGTTAAGGTTAGTTTAAAGAGTAACTTGGTATTCTCTAGACACCCCATATCACCTTCTCTAGGTTGGGTGAAGAAAATGAAAGACACCGAGTAAAACCCAAAAGCCTCACACTAGCCACGTATTATTGTAATAAGTTTTTTTACTTATTTTTCATTCTTCATCTCAATTCAAATCATTCTAAACTTATGTTCTCAAATCCTGCACTAACAATTGAAAAATAATTTCTTAAAGTCTATATAAAATTATTGTTAATTTGTTAAACCCAATAACACTAGCGTATAGATCTCTTTTCAGATCCAATAAAATTTAGTAGAAACTATCATGTAGTCCTAGAAAAAAAATAATAGAGCTAGTTTGGTCCTATTGACCTAGTCAACCATATTGGATTCTTCCCGTATCCGAGAAGAGGAATAAATTTTGGGTCTATATACTTCTTAGAGTTTCTCCAATGGAATGTATGTATATATATATATAAATGTCTAAGTTCACGTAGGATACACATTCATTTTCCTAAGATTCTTCTCCAACCCCAATTTCTTAAATCAATGTGAAGATGACATGGCTTAATTTTTGTTAGACATTGTCCAGGTGAATGTCAAGTTTTAGACATTCACCTTAACAATGTTAAGCTATCCTAGTAAGAGCTTCTCCAATGGTGAATGTGGATCTTTCATATGTGGCATTACTTCTAAGACATCCTTTGAGTATAACATCTTAAATATTAGGAAAAATAAAGTTTATCTCCAACCCATAAAGTTTTCTATTATTTTTTTACTTATTTGTAGGAATACAATTGGTTAAAATTATTTCCACATCATCTTCACAGCAATGGGAAGACATCCTCTAATTGAATGTCTAAACTAGAGTTTCACCTAGAGGATGTCTAACTTTTTTTTTGCCACATCATCTTCACATCAATGGGTTGGAGATAATTTTTTATAAATATGGTTGTGGGTCCTACGTGGATTATGATTTTTTTCCCACACACATTCCATTGGAGAGGCTCTAAGCTTTTGGTTAACTTAAATTAATTCCAATATATTAAATAACCATTTTTATTTCTAATAAAATCTTAAAATTACTAAAAGTAAAATTTACATTTTATTAAAAACAGATCACAACTAACACCATTGAAGATGAATTATTTCCCCCCCAAATTTAAGTTAACATTGGAATAAGGTTGTCTTGTTTGTGGTTCCACCTTGGAAAAACACACAACACCGTTAGAGAAGCTGTTAGTCTTCTCTCGTATTAATACACATGTAGTTCATCCATAAACATCACCTTAGTTATGGCTTTACCTACAACTCCATTTGACCATTTCTATTTTTAAAAATTCATCTTTGGACGGGGCCTTGGCACAAATGACAGATATAGGAAATACCATATGGTCCTAGAAATAATATATTGGAGAGAGTTTAGTCCAGTTGACCTAGTCAACTGTTTGTTTGGTCCTTTTTTAAAATATATATTATTGGTTGGTCCTACAAATTATGGTTTGGTCCTAGGGTGACGTCATGAATGATGTAGTTGTGATTGTGTGGTGGATGAAATACCCTTTTGGGTCCATATATATACAAAAAATAAATAGAAAATATCTTATTTTCAGATTCACTTTCTCTCTCTTCTTTAGTTTAATATCTAGTTTTTTTTCTTTTCTCCATTTTTTTCCTCTAATGATGATGAAGAAGATGAAGATGATGATGAACGACAACGTTTTTGGGTTCTTTTTTCTCTACTACTGCTATTGTTGTTGATGATGATGATAAAAACGATGAAGAAGATGATGATGATGAAGCTTTTGCGTTTCTTTTTCTTTTTTGTTATTTACTGCTGCTGTTGAAGATGATGAAGACGATAAAGATGATGAAGATGATGTTGTTGATGCCAAAGACGATGACGATGATTTTTATTTTTGTTTTGAAGATGATGATTTTGTTTATTTTTTGTTGAAGATGATGATGAAGACGATGAAGATGATCACGACGAAGATTTATGTATTTTTCTTCGTCGCTGCTGCTGCTGCTACTGTTGAAGATGATGAAGACAATGAGGTTCAGTGATTAGAATGAACTCTGTTGAAGAATGATGAAGACGATGAAGTTCATCAAACAGAATGAACTCCGATTTTTTATAGATTTTTTTGTGTGTTCATGTAAAGAATGAACTCTGTTTTTAGATCTTGGATTATTAGGTGTTCATCTTAAAGAATGAACCCAATTATAGGTTTGAATTAGTTAGTTTTTGATAGGTGTTCATTTTGTCGAATGAACTCTGTTTTCTTATAGGTTCTGTCAGGTGTTCAATTGAAGAATGAACTCTGTTTCCATATAGGTTTTATCAGGTGTTCATTTGAAAGAATGAACTCTGGCTTTTGTCATAATAATGAAGTTTTTTGTTGTGTGTATTTTACAGAATGAACTCTGTTTTCATATGTGATTTAGTTTGGTTTTATTAGGTGTTCATTTGAAAGAATGAACTTCGGAGTTCATAAGACAGAATGAAGTGCTACAAAAAATAACTAAGAATTTTTTTTTAGGTTTTATTAGGTGTTCATTTAAAAGAATGAACTCCGGAGTTCATCAGACACAATGAACTTCTACAAAAAATAAGTAAACAATTTTTTTAGGTTTTATTAGGTGTTCATTTGAATGAATGAACCCCGGAGTTCATCAGAACTGCTACCAAAAATAAGTAGGAATTAACACAGAAGGGTACTTTGGTCCATTTAATATTGTTAAATAATTATGGACCAAATGAAAAAGGTTATTTTTGAAAGAACTAAACAGACTTGGGACCACCTAAAAAAACACCAAACGATATTTTCCCCATGACAGATCCCATTCCTGTTTTGGTCCTGTCTAGGGATGTCAATGGGTCCGGTTCCTCCCGGGTATCATACTACCCAGAACCGGACCCTATTATTTTTACCGGTTCCGGGTACTAACGGTTCCGAGTCTGGTTCCTAAATTAATGCACCCAGAACCGGACCCTATTAAACAGCCGGGTACCTATGGGTTCCGGGTAATTAATGGGTATTTACTTCAACAATTTGAAAACGAATTCTCATACGTTAGTTTAGAATGAAGTTGGTACATTTTAAAACCAACAGAGACTATATCAAGTTGGACTCTACATTTTAAAAGCAACAGACTATGGAAAATTAAAATGTACATCCGAAAGAAAAAATTCTTAACTACTAGTCGACGAAAACTCATATAAAATCTTGATCATCAGCAAAGCTAAAAAGAGTAGTTTGAAAGTAAAGTTTGCAGAGAACTCATTAATTAACAAAATAATTAGTTGCTACATTAGATTTGGACGAAACTACAATAGGATTAGTTGTTTTGGAATCTTGTATCACCAAATTAATAACAACATAACAACAGTGGTACTGCTCTTAGTAGTGGCATTACGACATCCACAGTTGAAGTCTTATCCATTAACTAATTGATTAAATGAGGTATGGGCAGTAACTTCTCCTATTGTTCCTGAATAAAAAATGAAAAACTAAGCTTAAGAGAGAAAAAGAAAAGATGATATCGTAACAACACATGAAGTTTGGGAGGCTAAAGATAATGATTCCATATAGATTTATTAACGTGTATTCTATATTATTAGGGCATGATACAAGATTTGATCGGGTACCCGATACCCACGGGTACCCATCGGGTATACCCGATTAAACTTCCGATTATATACTGGCTCCAAAATGAGTTTTGGAAAAAAAATCTTAATTTTTCGAATTTTGGAATTATAACAATCGGAAGTAAGGTAAGTGAACTTAACTTCCGATTATATAATCGGTAGATAACAATCATTTTTATCTACCGATTCTGGTTGATGTTCAACATTTCTTAAGAACATCATCCATAATCGGTAGGTAAAATAGATTTTTATCTAACGATTATGGTAGAACCAAAATTCGAAAAAAAAGAAAAAAAAAACTTCAAATAATTTTGCTAACAATAACTAAATGTACAGTAACTACCAAATTCATGTTTAATTTCCGATTATTGAAGGGCAATTTTTTCATTACGAAAAAAAAGGATAAGGAATGAACCCAATTTAGGTTTGGGTGACCCTATTTTGTTTTATTGTTCGCCCCTAATTCCTTTTTAGTGCCCCTAAAAACGCTAGGATATAAAGCATGTTATAAGAGACAAACAAATTTAATATGGAACCGATCGCACAGTTTAGAATGTCTAGTGAAGTTTTACCAACAGGAATATCAGTTCCGTTATACATTACATTATATATCTTCTTTTTTTTTCGAAACGAAAGGAATGTATTAAATCAAATTAGTTCAATACATGATTCTTGTCTAACTGAAGTTGAGCCATAATCTCAAGAGGAGGAGAATTAGACCAAGTAGTAGTCTGGCCATTCACTCTAGCTAGTCTAGAGACAATATCAGATGTTTTATTTCCTTTCTTAGGAATGTAATAACATTTCCAAAGGGTATAACTACGAAAAAGAAATTGAATATCTTTGATCATGTTGAGAAGTTGCAAGTCTATTGCAGCATTTTTGTTGACTGCATCCACGACTGTCTTTGCATCCATCTCGAAGTGAACTTTCTCCAGCTTTAGCTCTTGCGCCCACTTTACAGCTTCCCAGAGACCCAAACATTCAGCTTGCTCCGCATTCCTAATGTTCTTCAATTGGATGCACTTTGCTGCTTGCTGTGACCCTGCGAAATTTCGAATGATCAGCGCCACAAGAATTATCAGAACTTAAGTAAGAACCATCACAATTTATAGTTACAGTATCTAAAGGAGGGGGTATCCAATGAATAGCATTACGACATATCCTACTATTTGTGACTGCTGTCTTGTTTAACTTAGTTGAGTGTTATTCTATAAAGTCACGGCATCTCTTGATGGTTCTTTCCGGAATTGGGTTGATCTTCTGGAAACTTTATCACACCTGACGGACCATAAGCACCAAGCTACTATGGCCCTTTTGCATATTTCGTTTTCTGTAATTTTGTTCTCCTGGAGATCATCAAACCAACTGGCTATCCAGTCTGACAAACTGATAAGACCATTAGAAGTATATCCTGAGATCGAAAACCAAACTACTCTGGCTGAGTTGCAAACTCTTAGAACATGAGCTGGTGATTCTGTCACTTGTTCACAGTATGGACATAAATGTGTAACTCCTGTCACTTTAACACTGAGAAGATCTCTTGTGGGCAAAAGATTTGATATTGCTTTCCATAAGAAGTGACGGATTATTGGTAGTATAGGTAGTTTCCACAGAGTTTTATAGTGTTGTATCATTTTTGGTACCACACTCTCAGAGCCGTGTTGTTCATCATACATTCTGCGATAAGAAGACTTGACTGTGAAGTTACTGTTCCTTTCAAGAAGCCATACCAATCTGTCTTCCTGATGTTTATGAATTGGAATTTGTAAGATATAGCTGATAATGTTACTCTCAAATAATTCCTGTAGGACAGTAAGATTCCATGATTCCGCATCTTGATTGAAGAGTTGATGAACGTACTTGTACTGTTGATGAGTTGAACAATCCTGTTTTGGTAAAGGAGGTTTTGATAACTCTTTGATCCATCTGTATTTCCAAATTAAGATTTTTCCTCCATTACCCAAGCTCCAGCAGCTGTACTTTTGAACAAATTCGATTTCAGAGCTTATGCTTCGCCAAGACCATGTAGTATTTGGTTTCTTCTTCAGATTTAAAAGATCTTCATCCGGAAAATATTTAGCTTGAAGGGACCTTGTCATCATCGAGTCAGTATCATAGGAAAATTTCCAGGCTGATTTAGCAAGCAGAGCTCTGTTGAAGATATGCATGTCTTGAAAACCTAATCCTCCTTCTTCCTTAGGCTTCTGAGTTCTTCACTAAGTGATAATATGGTTTCCTCTGCAATATTTTTTATTTCTCCAGAACTGTTGTTGTGTTTGTCCCATTTTTCTTTATGGTGACCTCAGGAAGTTTAAAGCTCGTCATATGATGCATGGGAATCGCGCTTGAAACATTCTTAACCATGACTGATCTTCCAGCTTCTGACATATTGCTTCCACTCCAATTAGAAAATCTATATCCCATCTTTTCGCAAAGTGTTGAGAAAGGTATGCGCTTATTCCTGCCTACAAAAAAAGGTAAGCCAAGATATTTCTCGTCTGAGATATTAAGATATCTAACTTGGAGATGACCGTTGATTGTCTGACATACACTTGGTTCAGTGTTAGCACTAAAATACACTGTTGATATGCTGAAGTTAATCAGTTGGCCAGAGCACTTAGAGAATCGATCAATAACATGAAGAAGCTTTCCAACTTGCGAATGATTTGCTTTACAGAATAATAGGCAATCATCTGCAAAGAGCAGATGATTTATCTTTGGAGCTGAACGAGAGATCTTCATACCTGTAAGCTGACCAGTCCTTTCACAATATGCTAAATATCTGGAGAACGATTCCATTGTCAGTATAAATAAACACGGTGACAATGGATCAGCCTGCCGGATACCACGAGAAGGTTTAAAAGAAGAAGTAGGACACCCATTGAGCATGATCTCAATTTGAGTAGTTGAGATGCATTGATAGATTAACTAACAAAACTTCTAAGAGAAACCAAATTGCTTGAGAATATCAAGTAAGAAACTCCATTCCAATCGATCAAACGCCTTAGACATATCCATCTTAAGGGATAGATGGCCAGTCATACCTTTTTTCCGCTTCATGGCTTGCACAATTTCCTGAACTAAACAAGTGTTTTTGGAAATCAATCTACCTGGTACGTATGCAAATTGCATTGGCGAGATAATAGCGGTTATATGTTTCTTCATTCGTAAGGCAATTATTTTAGAGATAATTTTGTACACATTGTTGCACAAAGCTATCGGTCTAAAATCTTCCGGTCTATGAGCCATTTGAATCTTTGGAATCAAGGATATTCTAGTGTTGTTTATCTGCTTGAAGAGATACCCTGAATGAAAGAAGGACTTGATCATATTACATACATCATCTTTCACTAACTTCCATTGAGTTTGATAGAATCTGGGGGGAAAGTCGTCCGGTCTTAGTGAAGTCCATGGCTCCATTGTCATTAAGGCTTGGTGAATTTCCTCCTCAGTCGGAATCGCCTCGAGATCTTGATTATTCTCATCTGTTATACACCATGGAATATGTTGCATGAATTGATGACTTTCATCTGGGGTAGAAGTAGACATGATCTTCTGAAAATGTCTCTTGAGGAGTGCTGAAAGTGATTCTCTATCCGTGCACAAAGTACCATCTGGAGTTAACAATGAATTAATTCTATTTCTGGATTTTCTGCGGTTCATTCTTATATGGAAGTATTTTGAGTTCATGTCCATGTCATTGTAAAAATGGTCTCTGGCCTTTTGTCTATTTGAGCTTGCCTGAATGTCATTGAGCTTTCTGATTTCTGATTCTAAGTGAACGACTGCATCAGTGTTAGAACCAACCAAATCTGTAGCTTGAAGAGATGTAATATCGGATTGCATCTGAGAAATTCTATTATTAATGTAACCAAAAATACCTTTGCTCCAGGAGGACATGATATGCCTAGTATGACATAATTTATTAGATAAAATAAAACCATTCGACCCTGTGTAAGAGGATGACCAAGCATTTTTGATTTCATCTGTACAACTCTCCTGATTTAACCAATGCTCGAAAAACTTCCAATTTCTACCTGTGTCCCTATTTTGTTTAGATAATTCTAATAAAATGGGTGCATGATTAGAACCGTTTTGGGACAAGTGACTAAGGATAGAGTCTGGGTAAGATAAAAACCATTCACTATAGCCCTATCAATCCTAGATTTTATGTGACCAGTACCATGTTTGTTACTGGTCCAAGTGAATGGCTTACCACAAAAACCTAAGTCAGAAAGGTCTGAATCTTTGATGAGGTCAAGAACTTCACTAGACTTGATTTGTGTGGAGTTGTTATTTCTCTCACTAGGAGAAAAAATGACATTTAAATCACCTATAACGACCCAAGGTCTATTAATGTTCTTACTGAGATTGTTTATGTAAGTCCATTGGTCAAGTTTTTCATGATTGTAAGGGGTGCCATAAACACAAGATAGATACCAATCACCTTTACTAGGATCATTAGTCACTTGAGCATGAATAATCTTATCAGTTTGATGAGTGACATTAACAGAGAAACCATCTTTCCAGAGAAGAATTAAACCACCAGCCGCTCCTATGGAAGGAACATAGACATTGTTTGACATTCCTAAGAAATTTGTAAACCTTAGAATTCTATTATCATTAAGTTTAGTTTCGCAAAGGAATATCATATCAGGGGCATGAAGGTTGTTTAAATACTGGAGATGGTCACGAATATCTTTTCCTAAGAAGCCTTGACAATTCCAACTCAATATTTTCATATTGGAGTTGGGATGCAAATTTATAAAGATGTAATGTTTTTCACTGTCAGATATCAAACTTAAGATTTGTAAAGCAATAAAATTGAGGAAAACGATAGAGAGTTTAGGATATACCAAAGCAGCAGAAGCAGCAACCTCATCCATGGCATGGAAGTACTCCTTATCATTAATTTCACCTTCTTTGATCAGGTCATGCTCCATGCCATCAATCTCAACATTTGAAGGATTTTCACCAGTATTTTGCTTAATGAGAGGAGTCAGTTGCTGAGGACCCGAGTTTTGATTGGTACTAGGAGGTTCAACAAGATCATCTTCAGTGTTTCTAGATCTTTTAGATCTCCTAGTTTCATCCTGGTCGTCAGCATCTTTTAACAGTTTCCTTTTGCTAGCTTCAAAGATTCTTTGTATCAAGAGATCAAGATCTTCACAAATGTCAACTTCATAAGTTATGGCTATATCATGGATATGATTTATGTATTGATCATTGGTAAAACCTCTAACCATTAGATCTTCAGCAACATTAGCACACTCTTCTTTATTATGGTCTACAGTCCAGCAGTGTGTGCATAAATTATGTGGTTGACGTTCCCAATGATATCGAACCAAGGTTACTCCTCTTGCTCTAGTGTTCCACCATCCACCTCTGAAAATCGGTTTTATGAGATCAACTTTGACCCTAGTAGAGATCATACTACCATAAGTAGGCCTACAGTTTGGGGGATTAGTCCATATTTTAGGACCTAACTCCACCAGAGCTTCATCTATTACTTGGACTGAGTGATGCTCAAGCAACAGGTTCTTGAACTGAACCGTCCAGTCTTGGTGAGTGAATTGCCATTCTGTTAATGGAATAGAATCATCATATTTTAGAAGATTGAGATGATACTTACAGACATTCCATGAGCTTTTCTTGAGAACAGCTTCCATTACTTCTTTAGGAGCAAGCTTAAAAAGAAATATGTTTTTATCTAGAGCTCGGACTTCCCTTATCTTGTATATCTTCCAAAGAGGACGTAGTTCTTTTCTGACTTCATCAGTTTCAAATGGTTCTTCTGCGAATAGTTTTCCAATCAAAGTATGACCCCTTTCTTGGGTTGCTGCAACAAGAGATTTAGCAGAACCTATAGCTTGTCTCATTTGTATGGATAGTTCCACATATGTTAAGCCAGGGATAGTTCCACATGGAATAAATAGGAGTACATGTGAAATTCAATAAGTTGGGGCATCTCCTTACGTAGCATCGGGGTCTTTTAGATTAAAACTCCACACCTTTTATCCCAAGGTGGTCAAGTGATGACAATATTGTTGCTATGGTCTAACTTAGAATAGGGTCCGATGGTCCATGAAGATCCTAACAATTGGTATCAAAGTTTATGGTTAGGACTATTATCCGAAAGGAGAAGTGGTTGCGGACCGACGCTCAAGATCAGGTGGAGCATGGGTCTAGGTGGGAAAGACATTGCTCAAGGTGGAGTTAGTGCTAGCCTTCTAACTCAGTTAGAGTAGGATTCCGGGATGCGTAGTGACAATAACCATGTTTGATGGGGACGGTAACCATATGGTGGACTATATCTAGTGAGGTGGTTTAATCTCTCCAATACGGAGACTGTTGGAGTATGTGGCGCGGTAAAACCAAATATGCATAGCTAGGGATAGTCCTACATGGAATAAAGACATAGTACTTAAACTTTCTAGATTAAAACCCCACACCTCTTATCCTAATATTTGTTTCTTAACTTGCGTTCAGGCTACAAAGCACATAATTTTAGAAGAAATTTATTTGGCAAGCCCAGTGCGTAGCATATTGCAAATTAATACATAAAGGGAACAAAAAGCCACATATTTTCTGCCAAAAGGAATAAATAAATAAAATCGGCATGTAAATTCTATCTTTTCTATACCATTTTAATGTATTCGCCCCGCCACACTGTATCGCCGCGTGACAAAGCCCCACTCACACGAAATCAAAATTACATCGCCACGGGGTGGGCGAAGACGGTGAACACCAAGTTAAAATAAATTTATGTATTCGTTCCGCCACACCAAATCGGAAATGCGCCGTCACAGGGCGGGGAGAAGCCACGCGCACACAAACCAAAAATACATTACCACGGGGTGGGGCGAAGCCCCGTACATACCAAGTCAAAAGAAAACAGATGCCCGGTGTGTAGCATGGGCACAAATCTAGTAACTATAAGATTCACTGATAACTACTACCAAGTGAATTGTAAGCAGTAAATCCAAATCTAGCTAATGCAGTGTAAGTTGTTACATCGATGCACATGGATTTGGCCTACCATGACAAGCATAGAAAAACTGATAGTTCAAATTTAAAACCATTGCCAACCTAACACTGTCCGCCAAGCTATGTTGTGTGTGCGAAATACAGCTCAGATAGTAATGCAAAATTACATTAGTGAGGATGACAAAAATATTGGTTAAACTGAATTTTAGCCCAACCTTAATTAAACTATACTCCTAGTGCGACGCATGGTTGCCATCTAGTTAGCTTTATTATGTAGTTAGCTTTATGCATGCATATTCGAAGTTCAAACTTACAGTTCGAAACCCAACTTCGAGTGTGTCGAGTAGTTAATAATTATACTTCGATTATATCGAGTAGATTTCAGTATATTCCCGGTAATATACTTTTCAATAAATGGGATGTATTCACTGTTCAAATACTTTTCAGACATAACAAAGAAAAAATCGGTTGCACATTTAAGACAATGAACTAATCTACCATTATTGTATATAAAGGGTTTCGTCTCTGCCAAAATAAGATACATTAGTTAGTGACAATGAGTTCTAAGAGCCTTGTAATTGAATTGGTGGCAGTGATAGCACTTATTAATCTATGTTTAGAGAACTATGGAGCGGAAGGAATAAATCATAGAAAAATATCGAAGAAAGAAGACATGGAGTTTGACAAACAACTTAAAATCCTCAATAAACCTCCGATCAAGACTATTCAGGTATTTATTTATTTATTTTTTGTATTTTAAGACAATTTGTTTTTGTAATTTAAAATGCCAGAAGATTTTACTTTTATTTAATAAGGTTCGTAACCATAGTTTAATTCAGGAATAAGACCAAAAGTTCCTCCCTTTTACTTATATATATATATATAGATGGAGAAAGAGCAAAAGAAAAGCCAAACTTACTTTTGAATATGCAGTAATTTGTTGTACACTTTTTTTTTTCTTTTTCTTTTTTATCATCTCGTGGTTGTGTTGAAAAATTTACAGACAGAATTTGGTGACGTATACGATTGCATAAACATCTACAAGCAACCAGCTTTTGATCATCCGTTACTCAGAAATCACAAAATCCAGGTATTGTTAGTTATTCAAACTACATAATCTCATTCAAAGAAATGTTTTGTTGATAAGCTATCTGATTCAGAGATTTTTACTCTTCCGTGATCATTCTAACATATTCGAAAATTTACGATAATTAATTTGTATTACAAAAAGAGTACATGTTTCCAGGATAGTTTTGTTATTATTTATATACTTTTTCTTTCGAAAAATAATCCTCCATGTTCGAGCTATTTTCATAAACCTAAAGAGAGAAAATAGATTTTGAATTTTTTCTCTTTCTACTCTCAATGAAAAAATAATAATACAAAGAATTCCAAGATGAGAAAATAAAAGAATAAATAATTAATCCCCTTTATTTATTTATTTCTTTAATGTGAGAGCTTTTAAATGGAGAAGCCAATATTTTTATTTTGATGTCTCCCGGTCTGCAAGAGGTAATTTAGGTTTGTGGGTTGATGTACTTATGATATATGTGAATGTATTTAGATGCAACCTAATCTAATTCACGAACAACAAGCCGATGAACCTAATCCTGGTATGTTTTCGAGCGTCGACCGATATAAGTTTGAAGGGTGTCCTCCCGAAACTGTTCCCATCCGAAGGACCACAAAAAAAGATCTCATTAACGCAAAAAATCTTTTCCAACGGATGAAGCAGCGACATGTAAGTATTAATTCAGTATACTTTGACTATGAGTATTGCAACGCTTATATATCATTTACTTTTGCATAAACAGATATTTTAAGTAGACCGAGTTATCAAACACCCTGAGGACCTATAAACTAATGCATAGGATTTCTTTGCGGATTTAGTTGTTTCGACGTGAATGAAATCTATGCAATGGTGGACAACATGATACCGCCAGTAGGGGAGGAGCCGGAACCATATATTGAACTTTTTCCAGTAGGACCTGTCGGTATCCTTCTCCTTCTCCTTCTCCTTCCCCTTCCCCTTTTTTTGGGTCGATGGTCTTGTTGATTCTCTTCATATTTCCACCTCTTCCAGTGTTATTCTGCATGAATTACACCATAATGTTCTTCCGTCCCTTTCCCCATTCATTCTTTATAGACTTTACCTCATTGTATATTTGTGACGGGGTCATAAGTTCCGAAGCCTTTTCAGTTTCATCTTTTCTGTTGAACCCTTCCTAAATAAGGCTTAAAGGGTTAAAGCTTCCTAAATAAGGCTTAGTCGTGTCGTAGCTAGTAGGGTTTATTAGGCATGGTCAAAAAATCCCTTTTAATAAGAATTTACTTAGTATTTTGTTTTTTGTTTTTGTAGTATGTGGCAGTTCAACCGGATGCGGAGAAAACATTCTATGGAGCCAAGGCTCGACTTTCCATAACAAATCCTATTGTGCAGTCGTCACAGTTCAGCACGAGTCAAATCTGGATAATGGATGGTCCTATAGAAGATGTGAATAGTATAGAATTTGGATGGGCTGTAAGTTATCTTGTAGCTTTTAATGTGGTTATGTTTTTTTTTAATGGCATAACAATTGGATAATACGGCTATAATTAACGTCAATAATAATTTTAGGTATACCCTGAGTTATTTGGTGACAATCGGACTCGAGTTTTTGGTTTGTGGACGGTTCGTTATTAACACTTCCATCTTTATTAGTATATTAATATTTTCATTGTTGTATACTATATTATTTATTGTGTAATTATTGTTCCGCAGGCTGATGGATTTAAAGATAAAGGATGTTTTAATATGCTATGTTCGGGATTCGTGCAATTCGACCGTGTATACTCTTTTGGAGAACCGCTTAGAGAAGGAACCTACGGAAAGGAGCAACGTGGGTTTGATTTTTCGGTGCAGCGGGACTCTAAAGGAAACTGGTGGTTCATCAATGGAAGAGACAATGCAAAGATAGGATATTGGCCTAAAGAAATTTTTACTCATTTACAAGACCATGCGACTACGATTGCATATGGAGGGTCAGCGGGAGCAGCTCCTGACAAACCCTATCCGCCGATGGGATATGGGCGTTTACCCGTTTTTGATTCTAGAATCACATCTTGTATGCTACAAATGAAAGTAGTTGCTGAAGAAGAGGGAAATTTTGAGGACTTTGATTGGTGGGATGTGCAAATAAGACGCGATACAAAACCTAGCTGCTATGATATCATTTTTCCTGGTGAATATTTACTCAGTGGTTTGATTATGTTATTTGGAGGACCAGGAGGTGGTGATTGTCACTGACTATGGTCAGTTGTAACAAAGTATGACAGTGGTACTTTTTAATAAAACTAAGCTTCATTGTGAATGGATTTCACAATCATTTTCCTTTTAGAATCCAACGTGTATATCTCTTCGCCTCAATCTGATGACATGATGGATATTATAGAGAATGTTGCTCAAAAAGTACACTCATATGAAGCTAACATATGAGAATTAAATGCACGATAAATCACTAATCACATACTGTCGACGAGGTTTGCATGAACAGTTTCATCTTTGCATTTCTATTACATACAAAACAAAACTTTAAATCTAGTAAATGGGATTTTACGTTATCTGTTAATTCTTCCATCTTCGGCGTCTAAAAAGCACACATGTATCTTTATCACCGCTTGACCAAACAAAATCAATCGCATATAGATCCCTCTCAATTTCAGATTTCTAAAACAAGGCTGTATTGGGTTTTCTTAATTTTTCAGAGTTCATCATTCCTTGAATAATATAAGTAAATCTCAACTTAGATCATTCATATTTGCTCACACGCATGAATACGCATTCTTAATTATTAAAAATTTCTCTTCGGCATTTGCTTGGTAAACATCAGACAAACACAATTTTATCGGGCAGACAGATCCAACTAAAAGAAATGCACACACACAAAAGAAATGTGCCTGTTTACTAACAACAGGATGGTATCCGGGTGCAAGTTCTCGATAAGAACTCTTGATTTCGTCAGAAGTTGCAGAAGGTGAAACACCTAAACTATCGTACAGAGAGCCACCACCACGAGTAGCTAGTATCCGTTGCAAGAACCCCACTGCTACTACTTGTCAAACTAGTTTTAGCAGTAAGAGTTGCAAAATATGTATCGGAACTCATAGATGCAACCAATAGGAATGATCAGCACCTAATCAAAACTAAAAACCAAATCAGTTATGAATGTAGAGGCGCCGAATACGAATACCTGGCTCCTGGCAGGAGTAAAGTAAATTCTCCAAGGGTTGGCTGGCTGATAGCTCATGTAGAGCTATTGGGTTGGGTATACGATTCGTAGCTGATTGGAGATATTTGCTGCAAATGGAGTCATGATGGGATGCCATCTTTTCCGGTTTCATTGTTGATCCGGGCAGTGCCTCTAATTGATTTAGCTGATATTGCCGGATTTTGTTTTTACCCACTTATGAGTAAAACGTACAGTAAATAAACAGACATAATCCAAAGTTTTGGGCCACCTTGCTAGTCTCATTTCAGTCACAGTGTGACTATCTAAGATGAAAGTTTTTAAGTCCCATATCAGAAAAAGAAAAAGTGTGGTTTAGTATGCAAAATAGACTTCCAAAAATCCCATGACAACGTGTTGTGGGATTTTCTTGATTATACTTTGATGAGAATGGGATTCAATTTATAATGGAGGAAGTGGATCGAAGCTTGCACCAAACATGTTTATTTCTACGTTCTAATTAATGGTTCATCTAATGGGAGGTTTGAGAGAACTAAAGGCCTGCGCCAAGGAGACCCTTTGTCGCCTTTTTTGTGCATTCTTGCTGCTGAATCGTTAAATCTTATGTTCAAGAAAGCATGTCAAGTGGGATGGTTTCAAGGTTTTGAAGTGGTTCATGGCGGTATGGTGGTGAGCCATCTGCAATTCGCCGATGATGTATTGTGTTGTTAGAACCCCACTCTGACCAAGTTGCTCATCTCCGAAATGTATTACTTTTGTTTGAGATTATTTCTGGTTTGAAGGTAAACTTTAAGAGAACTTCTATAATTCCGGTTGGGGAGGTTCCACAAGTTACTGAGTTAGCTCTTTCCTTTGGTTGTAAAGTGGAGTCTTTTCCAATATCTTATCTGGGTTTACCCCTTGGAAACTCATAACTTGCCAAGGTTAAATGGGATATTGTGATTGAGAGAGTGGAAGCCTTAATTGCCTCTTAGTCAGCTACATTATTATCAAGAGGGGGGAAATTTATTCTTATGCATGCAGTTCTACAAGCGCTTCTTGTGTATCTTATGTTGCTGTTAGTAGGTCCAATTTCGGTGATAAAAGAACTAGAAAGACTGTTTAGAAAGTTTTTGTGGAATGATAAAGAAGGTAATCCTAAATCCCATCTTGTTAAGTGGGATGTGGTCACTTGTGACAAGTCAAGAGGAGGTCTTGGGGTTCAGAAAATTCAAATCTTGAATGCAGCTTTCATTATGAAGTGGTTGTGGCATTTTGGTTGTGAAAAAAACGCTTTACGGAGAAAACTTGTTGCGAAGAAGTCGGGAGAAGAACCTCTTGAGTGGAATTCTAAAATCCAAGAAATAGCTTATGGTTGTAGCATTTGGAAGGGGATTTGTAAGTTTGTTTCTCTTTTCTCTTCGAATTGTTGGATGCAGGTGGGAGATGGTAATAATACTGGTTTTGATGAATTTCGACCAAAACAAGCAGGTAAGAGATTTCATCTTCAATACTGACTTTTCTTTGTGTTTTAATAGAGGACTGAATTTAGTTTTGTTAAAGATAATCCTCCAAAAAGAAACCAGGGAGGTGTCAATTTGAATGAATATTTGAAAACAGGTTCACCAAATCTAATCTCTATTTGATTGCTGTAGTTAATTATCCGCATCGTGTTGAAGTAGACGATGAAGAGAAATTGATCAGGGAATTCTGTTCAGAGTATTTGCTGGGGATTCTCTGATATAATATTGGTTTCTCTTAAATATAGCCTTCATATTTATTAACCATAACCCAAAAAATTTAAGTTAAAATAAATCCAAACACGTTTTAATTTTTACTAACATTTTAACTTAAATTCTTCTACAAACCCAAATCGAAATAAACCCTAACTTTTTTTTTTAACCATACTTCATTATATTTCAAATTTGTTATAATTGTTCTTTTATAATTCTCACACAATTATAAACCTTAATTTTTACTTTTCCTTAAAAACAACATAAATCCTAATTCTTAATTATCCCTAAAATGATTTTTTTTTCTTAATCATGATAATATTAAAATTAATAGGAGTGTATATTCTAATTGTTCCATTCAAAAATTTCCACAACAACATCAAACGAGTTAACTTAAGGTTTGATTCTTTTCTAGGATCATTTTCCTAAAACTCCATAAACACAATCTATAATAAAAAAATCTTTCAGATGATTTCTTTCTCAATCATGATTGCACCAAAATTGATTTAGGGTAATTGATTATTCTTCAAAAAATATTAATCATGTTAAATATCATACATAAAATTAATTATAAAAATTAGATATATAACTTATTCTGTTGATTTAGGGTTTTAATGATCATCTTAATTATTTTGGGCTATGTGTATGATACGTATGATCTTTATACGTTGGTAACTATTATTATAGAGGCGAAATTCAGAATAATAATAGACAGAAACTTAGAAAACATAACACAAAGTAGTAATTCGAAGAAATATATCTTCTCTAGATTATGAACAAGATAACGATTTACAATTTTCTCTTTGTTACGCTAATAATCTCTCTAAACAGTAGTTAACCCTAAACTGTTTGCTAAAGCTTGTCTTTGACAATAACACATGAATTTTGTGAGCAAGCTTTCTCTAGGTATGTGTGTTTAGTTAACAACCAAACCTCCCTATTTATAGACGTTTATCGTACTCAGCCGACAAGGTCTTCTATTAGGAATCTATTTCCTAAACTCAGAGTTTTGCCTAAAACAAAACTCTTCCTAACTAGGGATTCTTCCCAAATAAGGTTTCCTTCCTAATTTAAGATTCTTCCCTCAACTTATCTTGAGGTTTACTAAGTTCCTAAGAGGAGTAGGGATACACTTGGGTCCCCCTTTTAAGAAGTTGAACTCCTGTGAAAGTTAAAAATGAATGTTAAGGAACTCGAGAGTCCCTTTTTCCTTGTTAAACCACTTGGCCTTGCTAGGAACTTGACCTTTACATCCAATTAGAAAAGCTTCTTTCTCTCTTTATCGTGTTTTGGTCACTCTTTGCTCCAATATGCATTCTTCCTTGAGTGGTTCCTCTCTATTAAACCATAAGTCTTCTACTTGTGGTAAGATCATAGTTTCATCGCCGTTAACATCTAGTAATTGTGGTTCAAACAACTTCAAGTATTCGACATTTATAACCGAGTACATTCCTAGATAAGGTGGTAAATCTAGATAAAAGGCATTATCATAAATGTGATCGAGAGTACGAAACGGTCCATATCTCAATGGCTTCAATTTCTTACCTTCCCCCTTCAGTGGTTCCTTACCTAATTTTGACCATACCAAGTCACCAATACCGAAATTACAAGTCACAAGATGCTTGTCATGTTTTGCTTTGTATTTGGCTTGTGGCTTCTTTAATTGTGCTTCAACAGTCGCATGAATATGAGATATCTTCTCCAAGAACTTCTGGTCCTTTTGTCGTTCACTTCCTTCCTTCCCCCCATTGAGGTGTCACTAGAAATTACTAGATCGAAAGGGCTAGTTGGTAAGTAACCATAGCACATCTTGGAAGGAGATTTTCCCGAAGAACTGTGAACTGCTCTATTGAAAGCAAACTATAGATATGGTAAACTCTCATCCCAAGTTTTAGGATGCTTGGAATTATATCCCCTTAACATGTGAACCATAAACCTGTTGACCACTTCTGTATGTCTGTAATACCCTGTATTTTTAGTTACCTTTCCGGGTCGGATTTTAACGAGTTAGCTTAGATTATTGTTTATTATTCCTTAGCCTAAGTGGGTTGCTTGAACTTGAAAGTTAGGGTGTGAATATAATCACCTAAATAGGAGGAAAATAAAGAGACATTTAAAGTTAAAATAAATAATAAAAATGTTTAATTATTATTAGTAGTATTATAACCAAAATTGGGAGAGAGAATTTTGTATTAGAAAACCAAAAGTTAAGGAGAAGAAGGAGAAGAAGCTAATGTTTCTTTTAGAGAAGAAGGTTATGAAAATCAGTAGAGGATCAATCTAATTGAGTTAGAATGTTAAATCCCCTTTCTCCTTGTGTTTTTGTTAATACTTGATTTTAATTTCGTTTAATCTTATATCGTTAGGTCTCTGAAATTTACCTGTGTAGTTTTATGCACCCGAATGATGATCAACCTTTTAATATTATTATATAACATGATTAGGTATCTATGGTTAAAATTTGAGATTAATCCACCGTAAATTCACCGTTGAATGTTTGTTTTAATTTGGGTGATGTTTCTGAAATTTCTGGACAGATTCGCTTTTCTGTGGTTTTGATGTTCTTAGGTAGTCTTAATGATGTTGAAATGATTTTAGGTCTTAACGAAAGTTGTAGATAAACATCTTATCTTTCATTTTGATTTGGAATTGCTAAATTTGAGATTAATATGAATTTACTGTGAATAATATGATAATATGATGTTATCTGCCCAGTTTTTAGAATGATCATATAAAACAAATATCTTTTGTTTGAACCGTTGGTTCGGTATGAATTTTGGATATGTTATATAATATGTTTCAAGAATGTCCCTGTAAAATTTGAGGATGATTAGATAAAGTTATCACCATGAAACATATAATGTAATATGGTTGCAGTTAGTTTGTTTGATTAAATGCTTGAAAGAAATTCATGTTGTTAAGCCATGGTTTCTTGTGAAAATGATTTACAAAAGGAAATGAGTTCATGTTTTACCGTTATATGGAACATGTTTCATACTAACGGAGGGTAATGATCCCCGAGAGTTAAATGGGTAATGATCCCCATGGGAACTTGTGTTTCCCGACAATCGATGGCGGATGTCCGTGCCGGTAAAGGATAGGTGGATGTACAAACCAAGGTTTTCGTACCGTGAATGAAACGAGTAATGATCCCCGAGAGCATATGGGTATGATCCCCATAGAAACTTTTGTTCCTGACCATCGATTGAGGCTGTCCGTGCCGATAAACGATAGGTGGGTGTAAGAACCAAGGTTTTCGTACCGTGAACTCATGTTTTCTATGTGACGATATTAATACGTGAATAGATGTGTTGAATCATTGATGAATGATTTGTTGACAATTATTTTGGTATGTAAACTCATGCTTACTTGTTGTGATGACAATATTAATTTGTGTTTGTGAATCGTGTGTTGAGATCTAGATTATATGAATTGTTGGAAAACATAATTGGTATTATGAACTTAAGTGCGAAATATAATTCAACAAATTGTTGAACTCAAGTGTGAATTTATATGGATGAATTGTGAATTGATGTGTTAAATCCCAAATGGATGATTAGTTGACACTAATAATGGTATTTTGGACTCAAGTATTGAAATATTAATTTGTGAATCGTGTGTTGAAATCTCTATTGAATGATTTTTGGAAACCTTATTAGGTTTATGAACTCAAGTATTGAAATACGAATTGAAGTATTTGTAGGAAACATGAATAATGTTTTGAACTCATGTGTGAAATCTAATTGAATAAATTGTTGACAATAATATTGGTATTGTGAACTCTTGATTGAACAATTGAATTGGATTATTTGTTGAAATATTATTGATATAGTGGAGTCTTTTTTTTGGAATCCTAATTAGATGGTCTGTTATAAATATTATAGGTATTGTGAATCCATGATTGAGGAAAAGAGTTAAATGATTTATTGAAAATAATACTTGTGTGGTAATCTTGATGGTTGAATATATGTATCATTGATTTCTTGAAAATCATGTCTTATACCCCATGTTGTATGTTACTTGATTCATTCACATTGTTATGCGTGTCTTGAGATTGGGAATGCATTCTACTGAGCTGTCATCTCACCCCAATTGACATTCTTGCAGATTTCTTGGAAGTTGGAAGTGGAAACTAAGAAGATAGTTTAATCATTGTATTGTCTTATTATATTGATAGTTTAATCATTGTATTGTCTTATTCATGTTAGGAAAGTTAAATTACGTTTGTTGTAATAAATAAATTAGAAGAGTTATATGCATAAGTCTCTTTCCGACCCGTAACGCTTCGAGTTCGGATCTCCATACGAGTTTGACCCTGGTCCGGAACTCGGGGTGTTACAATGTCCGTCTGTCTGCGGATGAAAAGATGCACTCTTCTTCAACCTAGTATCCATCATCTTCCATAAAGAATCCCAAAAGTGACTAAGGAATCGAATATCACTATCAGAAATAATCAAAGTAGGTAAACCAAAATGCTTCCACACATGCTCAAAGAAGAGCTTTGCGGCACCGTCTTTGTACATGGAATTAATGCAATCATGTTTTCGAATCGGTCAACCAAAACAAACAAGTAATCATAACCAGACTTGGTCTTCGGTAACCCACCAAGAAAAACACAATTAACCAAGGTGTAAGTTGTGGATCAGTCTTCCGTTGTCCACCACCAACAATGAATTCGAGATACACCAACTCCTCCTTTCTAAAGTCACACTTCTTTCTGTTCAATTTCAGTTGGCCTTCATGTAACACTTTAAACACCTTCTCAACATGAACGAGATGTTCTTCCCAAGTTTTGTTGTATATTAGGATATCATCCAAGTAAACAATCACAAAATCTTCAATAAAAGGTCCTAACAAATCATTCATCAAACGCATAAACGTCGTTGGAGCATTACTTAAACCAAAAGGTATCACCAACCATTCGAACAAGCCTTGTTTGGTTTTGAAAACAGTCTACCATGTATCATCTTCTCGTACTCTCACTTGGTGGTATCCGGATTTAAAATCTAACTTTGTAAAGACTCGAGCTTTTTCCAACTGATCCATCATGTAATCTATCCTAGGTAGAGGGTAACGATTCTTAATAGTGATCTTGTTCAATGCTCTATAGTCAATACACATACACCATCCTCCATCTTTCTTTGGTACCAATAACACTGCTAATCCACAAGGTGAAGCACTTGGCACTATCATTCCTAATTCTAGAAGTTCCTGGACTTGTTTCTTGATCTCATCGGATTCCTCTATGGTCGTGCAATAAAGACCTACATTAGGTAGAGAACTCTCCCCGATCAACATGATTTCATGATCCATGTTGATACATGAAAAATATTACCCCATAGCCGGGCTAGTGTGCCCCCAAAAGGGAGCCAAACCCAACATGAAACATGGGGACTTGGTGACTAGAGCCAAGTCCACTAAGAAAGTATCCATAAGATGGAAAGGACAAGGGTGGAATTAATAGGAAAGAAGGAAGTTATATTAGAGAAGGAATGACATTAGTAGTAATTAAGGAGGTTTAGGACATGTGGCATGATATAAAGAGGCATATAGTATAATAGAGGGGGTCTCTTTTCTCTGTTTTTCTCTCTCTGGAGAATTGGGTGTGTTATGGCTAGGACTTGTAGAACCAAAATCAAATTCACCCCTTAATGTTTGGCGACCACACCCGGAGGCTCGTGCCTAGCCTAGCCATCCAATTCCCATTAACATTTCATTTCTTTTCTCGTCTAATTTCTTTTCAGGCGCGTCCTACCTCAACTCTCCCTGATAAAATTATTTCATCACCGCGTCTGCCACAGCCGCGTCTCACAGCGGTTCCGTGTTTCAACTACCACAACAACAACAAAAAATAGTAACACCCGCCCTCGTAACGACGCACTGTTGACCTCATCAAACATAGTACCACCGCGTCACCAGGCTCCATCAGCGCCTCTTCACCACACCAGCGCTTCTTCATCTTTATTCTCTGACTACCCCATGGTACATCAGCGCTTTCATCTAGAGAATCCCTTCTCCGCTTTCTCAACACAACTCACGCCTGCATCTATAAGCAACAAAAATGCGTCAAGGAAGAAATCATGAGTGAACTTTGAATCTGGGCGATTTCCAGCAAAATTTCATCAACAAAACAACTAAGAAGATAATTATTGTTTTCCCTTGATCTTTTAATTCGAAAATATTTATCAATTGGTCAATTCTTCAATTAAGACCCTGAGGACTTTGATTTCTAAACAATTTCTTCATCTGATTTATGATCGAGAGTCGGATTTGTGTTCATCTTGTCCTTATCTTCACTTCAATGCAAATTTTCAAAATAAAAAATAAAAAAAAGAGAGGGAAACTTAGGGCTTATAACTGAAATCTGGTCGATCTTGATTCTTCAGAACAATTTAAAATCAAACTTATGATTCACTGCCACTACATGTCGATTTTCGTTACCCTTTAATTCACTCTTTTAATTTGATTTACTTTCGATCTTTCACTTGAGTTTCCCTCCTATCTGTGCTTAAACGACTTATATGTAGCTTCAGTTGGAAGTCTCTTTAGTTCTTAGTTGAAATGAGATAATATGGAACTCAATCTTTGAGTTGCAACAACTAACTAATGAAATCTGGTTTGAGCAGCCTCTCAGGGTTTGCGGTTCAGTAAAGGATGCTACTGATATTCATGTATCAGATGGAGTTATTGGTGCAGTTGAATCTCTGCAGTTGGGAGTTTCCGTTAGTGGTAAGATAATAGACTTCTGCAACGGAGTTGAAACTGCGGTATCAGTATGAGGTAGTGAATTGCAAGGCAGATAGACATTACAGAAACGATGAAGATGTATGATAGGACTACAGGATGTGTTAGCTTCTGTTTGGTGTTGAGTGTGGTGGAAGATAACTCGAGTTATACTTGAACTGAAATGAATAAGAGATGATTGTTACAGAGAAGTGCAAGAAGAGAATGTATATTGCAGTGTTGTTGATCGGACTAAGTGATTGCAGTTAATGAGATGGGTGATAATGCAGCTGAGACGATGAAGGAGAATCACTAGGTTTGTATCTGATCAGATTAGAAGCTGTTGAGTGGCGCAGACTAAGGAAAATCTCAATTTCCTTGATACGCGGCAATGGGTCCAAGGAGCGATTGCAGGAATAATAAAGCCTAACCAGATGACGGGAAATATCCGAAATGAAGCAATGATAGGAGCAGGGGAGCAGCAGCTTCACCAGCAGACCCTCGATGTATATTTCTGCCGCCTTTAGCTCTACCATGGATTACAATGCCCGCGTCTCGCATCTCCGCCAGCTCAACTGACGATGACACCATCAGAACTTCTCATACCTACAGTACCACCAGTCCGGCTCCAAGAGGAGAAGACCAACATCAAAGTATAAGCACCTGCTCCGAAAAAAAGAGGAAGGGGAGCTTCACCTGCTCGATTCGGATGGGTATTCATTGTGTTTGCTCAAACACCTGCATACTCCCACAAGGCTAAGTTCTCATTTCTCTTTATTACACTTTCCTTTCATATTATATCACAAAGTTGCAGTGGAGCTTGACAGAAGTTTATCTGAGCTTATTTAACAATTGCACATATTTAGAAACCTTACTATGATATACTCCCTGTGAATCAATATCTTCCCTATACATATATATATCACTTCATTTTGTGCCCATGAAGTCATGATTATCTTACATATTTTTAGGCAGCTAATGTTGACATGGGTAGCTACCGAGGGTTGCCAGAACTGAGTGTCACTCGAGGAAGAGCACCTTGAACTCAGACAGCCGCGTATCTATAGATGCACCAGTATCCAGAACAAAAACTAGGAGCCAGCGGCCAATGTAAAACTCACCAGCGTCATTTGAATGCATCAGCGTCACTCTTGTCTCTCTTCCTCATGCTCACAGGACCATGGATAACACACTAAAAAGGATGAGATTAATCTTTCTATCTTTGATCTCTTGAATAATCGTATTTGACTCATGCCATTACTTGAATCATGCATTAACAAACATGTTCATCCTAATCCGTTAGGTTTAACTAGTATTCATCATATACTCCTCGGATCCATTAGCTTACCAAGCATAATTGAATACTATAAAAATTAGTAAAAATGTTTTATCTCACTCTGGAATACTTCTATACCTTTTTCAATTCATATGCCGTTTAGCTGCATATCTAAATTGCCACCTTACTGATTTAGCTAAGTATGCATAGAGCTTTCAAAATCTCGCTTCATCCATGTGATCTTATCTTGAATTTTTGCAACTGAATTGTGATAATACGACGGTTAATTCCATGATTACGGATAGGCTATGATCACGACTAATTGAAAAGAATGCCATGAGCACAGATAATCCATGAGACGCGCATATAAATCATCTAATGCATCTGCTCTGTTGTTTATGTTGATAATTCATCTTGAGTAATTCATAGACTTCACATGTTGCTTTATAACATTTGCATCTTTGCCTTTTATGTACACCCACGTTAAAAAAAAAAAACCAACCAGGCATCTGTTATGAATTTATGCATCCATCTCATACATTCTAGTCAACTAAAAGCATGAAGTTTCTAAATTAAAGCCCACTAGAATGTGGATATTTTCTCTTTACAAATATGTATGTAATTTAGTCGCATGCGTAGGCTATCACTTTCTTCACAAATGCTACCACGCGCCTTTATGAGAATTGCTTTCATATGCCCTCACAAATGTTTTGTTTCACGTGTATGAACATTTGCACTTCATAAAATATGCATGTCACCTAGTCGCATGTGTAGGACTTCATAAAGCATCAATATCATTTTGTCTTGAATATCATGATCGTCTACACAACAAGAAAATTCTAGTAACGTGCTCCGGGCACCATGCTAGCAAGGGTCCATAGTGGCCGCTTGAACAAATACAAATTTACAAAAGGCCCCGAGATGCATAGACACTCGGCCGGCTGACGAGTTTACAAAAGGCCCCAAGATGCATAGACACTTGGATGGCTGACGAATTTACAAAAGGCCCCGAGATGCATAGACACTCGGCCGACTGACGAGTTTACAAAAGGCCCCAAGATGCATAGACACTTTGCTGGCTGACGAATTTAATAAAGGCCTCGAGATGCATAGACACTCGGCCGGCTGACGAGTTTACAAAAGGCCACGGGATGCATAGACACTCGGCCGGCTGACGATTATACAAAAGGCTACGGGATGCATAGACACCCGTTGGCTGACGATTATACAAAATGGCGACGGGTTGATATGCTCATCCGATCGGCCACAGATATACAAAAAAGGCGACGGGTTGCTCCGCGCATCCGATCGGCCACAGATATACCGAAAAGGCGACGAGTTGTTCCGCGCATCCGATCGGCCACAGATATACAAAAAAGGCGACGGGTTGCTCCGCGCATATGATCGGCCAAAGATGTACAAAAAAGGCGACGGGTTCCTCCGCACATCCGATCGGCCACAGATTTACAATAAAGGCGACGGGTTTATCCGCGCATCCGATCGGCCACAGATATACAAAAAAACGACGGGTTGATATGCTCATCTGATCGCCACAGATATGCAAAAAAGGCGATGGGTTGCTCCGCGCATCCGATCGGCCAACGCCCTATCCCACCCCACTCATCTGAAAAATAAGGGGGAGTAGGCACGTTTAACCAACGACCTACCCCATCCCATCCATCCGAAAACAGAGAAAAAGGAGTAGGCGCGTTTTACCAACGCCCTGCCGGTCGGCTGACGAATACACAAAAGGCTACGGGAATGTCAAAGGCACTCGGTCGGCTTACAAATTTATAAAAGGCTACGGGAATGCCAAAGGCGCCCGGTCGGCTGACAAATTTACAAAAGGCCGTGAAATACGATCGAGCCGACATTACAGATTTAGAAAAGGCCGTGAAATACGATCGAGCCTTCATTACAGATTTATAAAAGGCCGTGAAATACGATCGAGCTGACATTACAAATTTACAAAAGGCTACAGGAGTGCCAAAGGCATCCAGTCTGATACACAGGAAGGAGTGGGCGCGTTTAACCACACACCCTATCCCATCCTCTACAAAAACAAAGGGGGGAGTAGGCACGCCCTAGCCTATCCTCTACCAAAAATAGGCTCGTTTAACCACACGCCCCATCCCCCCTCATCAAAGCATGATACGCGCTACCAACTTGTGGATATCTTGCATAATCGTATTTAGCTTGTGTCCTGCGCGTGAACGAAATAATTTCTTCACGTTCATCATACTCCTTACGCGCTTTGTTTTGACGAATCAGTTTGAGAGTCCATAGCATACTCAACACCAAAGGGACGCGCCAGCTCGTCCTGAAAGTAAGACGGGGATACAAGCTAAAGACATCCCCAACCACGCGGAACAACTAGAGAAAAGAAGATAGTAAGACTAAGTAAAGTCTATGCCATGTCTTCATTACACTCACACTGAGACCCTCAAATCGTGCAGGTAATACAATCCAAAGGTCTAAAGAAATCTCCAGTTATTTCATGCAAAATTCTTTGAAAATGCTTACCCAAACACCCGCGTGCATGATGAAAATTTCTTAAATTTCTTACAAAAAACTATCTCATTTCATAATTTCCTCAAACTTGCGGACCGGGGCTCGACTCGACAAGGCAGTATAAGGGGCGTTAGAATGGAATGTAATATGACTATCGGGTTATTTGACAATTAACCCAATAGTCAGTGGACTAATGTTGAGACATGAAAAATATTACCCCTTAGCCGGGCTAGTGTGCCCCCAAAAGGGAGGCAAACCCAACATGAAACATGGGGACTTGGTGAATAGAGCCCAAGTCCACTAAGAAAGTATCCATAAGATGGAAAGGATAAGGGAGGAATTAATAAGAAAGAAGGAGGTTGTATTAGAGAAGGTTTGGCATTAGTAGTAATTAAGGAGGTTTAGGACATGTGGCATGATATCATAAAAGGAAAGGCTTTGAAAAGTCTATATAAAGAGGCATGTAGTACAATAAAGGAGTCTTTTTTTCTCTCTGGAGAATTGGGTGTGTTATGGCTAGGACTTGTAGAACCAAAATCAAATTCACCCCTTAACAATCCACACTCCTCTTTGGCGGTAAACCCGTGACATCTGAAAATAAATCCTTATATTGCAACTTCAACCTTTCTAGGTCGCCTTCTTGTTTTGCAGTCAAGGCTTCCAAACAAACTCTACTCGGCTTCTCCTTAAGAGAACGGATCACAAGGAGAATGAACTTTCTGCTAGCATTCACCAACCGCTTAGCCTGAGTGGCTGTGATCAAGCTGTCTCCCTCAAGAGGAGAATCTATAGCCCGAATCACAAAACTTTCTCCATCTTTGGTAAAGGTATACTTTTGTTCCCTCCTATGTAGAGTTGCATCTCTATCCAATAGGTTAGGACTACCTAGTACTACTTGACAAACATCCAAAGGAACTACGTCGCATGTAACTTCGTCAATGTATGACTCATTTAGACAAAATTTGAACGTGCACTGTTGTATAACTTGTAAGCCCCCTTCCTTTTGAAGCCATCCTAAAGGGTATGGTTTTGATGTTTAAAAGTCTTGAATCCTAACTTTTACACCAAAGAATTTTAAAGCAAATTCTTATGACTTCCCGGGTCAATAACAACATCAACTAAAGATGTTTTGACTTGCATCTTCACTGTGAAAATTCGCTCCCTAGGATCATCCTTGGAGGGTTTTTTTTTTTGCCCCTGTCATAAGAGAGAGCTTTGAATTGTGTTCAGTTAGTCCTTGGATTTCTTTTGGAGTTTGAGCGACTAGTGCTGCCTTATTGGCTTCTTTTTTCTGCAGCCCTTTGGATTTTAGATGAGGGTTTAAGTCAAACCTTTTTTGCCACTAGACTTCCCTTCTTCTTTGCTTCTTTCACCTCCTTTCAAAGTGGTACCTCCATATTTCCCATTGGTATTTCCCTATGAATCATATTTCTTCAGCCTACCTTCAATGGCATTAGCTTTTATACTTGTTTTGGCAATGGTATCAACTGAAAACATCTTCAATTCCTTCTGTATATACTCATGGAACCCGAAGATATACTTCATATAGATAACATAATCTCCCAAGTCTAAATCCAAAACCCTTGATTATGAAATTCTGAAGTATATTCTTGCACGGTTTGGTTGTAAGATTGCTTCAATCTGTACCACTTGAACCATCTCTCCTCAAGGTAGCCAACCGGATAAACCTTTTTTCTTTCAACTGCCTTGAATCTTTTCCACGACAATACTCCCTTACCTAGGTTTTGTCTTTGATAAGCTTTCCACCAGGTTAGAGCATGTTTTTGTAGCTTCAATGCCGCGAAAGCAATCTTTTCCTTTAAACCGTATTCAAAGAAAGAAAAATACATCTCTAGACGTTCAATCCAATCATCCAAATTTTTTACATCGACACTCCCATCGTAAAGTGGAATATCAACACGAAAATTAATTTTCAGATTCTTACCATGAAGTTTAGTTGATGTAGGACTTTTAAGAAACTAGATTTTCTTCTTTCCTTCGTCCTCATCTTCTTCTTGTTCTTCTTCATCCTCTTCTTCTGAAGCTTCAGGTGAAGGTGTAATCTTTGTTTTCGTCTTCGGCTTGGGTGTATGAGAACGAATACATTCAGTCAATTCTTCAAGGGTGGTTTGAATCGACTTCATGTCTGTTTGATATGTAGCCACCTTTTCTTCCATAGTTTGTGGTTTTCTTTGCTTAGGATCGTCATCTGACTTCGTCATCCTTGATCCCCTTGTTCTCCTAACGTCTTCTAGCTTCCCGATTACCTCACCAAGCTTTATGTATAGATATCTAGTGAAAACCATAAACCACAGGGATTTAACCTAGAAACTAACCTTGCACGTGATACCAACTTGATACGTATGATCTCTATTCCTTGGTAATTGTTATTATAGAGGTAGAATTCAGAATAATAATAGACCGAAACTTAGAAAACAAAACACAAAGTAGTAATTCGAAGAAATATATCTTCTCTAAATTATGAACAAGAAAATTTACAATTCTCTCTTTGTTACGATCACAATCTCTCTAAACAGTAGTTAACCCTAAATTGTTTGCTAATGCTTGCCTTTGACAATAGCACATGAATTTTGTCGACAAGCTTTCTCTAGGTCTGTGTGTTTACTTAACAACCAGACCTCCCTATTTATAGACTTTTATCGTACTCAGCCGACAAGGTCTTCTATTAGGAATCCATTTCCTAAACTAAGAGTGTTGCCTAAAACAAAACTCTTCCTAACTAGGAATTCTTCCCAAATAAGGTTTCCTCCCTAATTTAGGATTCTTCCCTCAACTTAGCTTGAGGTTTACTAAGTTCCTAAAAGGAGTAGGGATACACCTGTATCTGTGTAAGATTCTAAAGGTCTGTTTGGTTAGATAAAACACTTATTTTAAATGAGTTATGGTTAAAAAAAACATGGGCTACATTTAAGAAAAGCCATAATATGTACATCATTTGTACCAAATCAACACGGATGCTTCAAGCCCTTAAATAATCCCTTGTAGAAAGAATAGTATTTAATATGTACTTCTTGAGTACTTACGTACATGGAAGCTTGGAATTATGTTTTGAGAAGAAATATCATAATGCTGAGATTAACTCAAAAGAGTTGTATTATTTGTTGTTCTTCCACCTCCCGTACGAAACCACATACCATAGATCTAGGTCTACATGCCATTTCAGGTTTAGGGTTCATAACGGCGTTCTACAAAGAGAAATGAGGGGATGAAGAAGAAGAGGAATAAGTTGTAGGATTGGTTGTTCGGTGGCGGTATAAGTAGGATGTTCCGGTCAACCCTAGTCAAACAAAGCCCAGGTCATAACCAAAGGGGATGTATGATATCTCACTCGTTTCATGTAATGTGGTGGCATGGTATGATACATCTCTTAATTATCTAGAGATCTGCATTCACCTCAACAAAGTTTTTACTCAATGGTAATTAGGACATATGTTGTGCACGAACATGCATCCTATCACTGCATATCAACAATGATGCTTATATGCATTGATGCTTAATTTTCCGAATTCCATATGCTTTCGGTGATGTTTGTTCAGATGTTCGCAATTTTGATAGAACATGTGATCGATTATTCTTGAAATCGCTTCCACAAACACAGCGCAAAAATCAAGCTTAATTTGTTTTTGTTTTTTTTTTGGCTCGGGGACGTTTGCATTGGTCTTGGACATTGGTCTCCCCCTTTGATTTGATGCATCTGTCCTACAGACCTTGGTTGCCTTTTGTCCGACCAGGCTAATTTTTGGATATCCCCAAAAATAGTTGTTTTTTTTTCTTCTTTTCTTTAATTACTTTTTTCTGGAAAGAGCCAAACATAGGCCTGATTGCTAAATTTTGGAATCCAAGTATTGTATTCGTGTTTATCCGCTGCCTATAAATAAAGGCCTAACTTCAAGTAAACAAACTCACAATACAGAACGGTTTGCTTTCGCTCTTACTTTCTCTTTCTCTCTCGGTTTCTCTTGGTTTAATATGGCAGCACAACCACTACCACCACCACCGATGGCAGCATACCCACCACAACCACTAGCCCAACGACGTCCTTCTAAAACGTATGTTTTAATGATCATGCATGCATTGATGCACTTAGAGACAACAAATCCTAATGGCTCAACTTTTGTTCAAATTGCACACCAAATCACTAGGCTTTATATAGGTTTAGACCCTGATCATGAAGCATTGGTGTTAGAATGGCTGGAAAAATTAGTTAAAGATAAATAAGCGATCGTCAAATATCAAGGTAGATATATGTTTCTATACACGGGAAACTTGCACAAAGATTTTGTATCAAAAGGAGGTGGAGGAGGATTACGAATAAACGTAGTACAAGGAATTGGAGCACAACGCCCGTACAAGATAATGATTGTACACGCGTTATCTGTCTTAACGGCTCGAAATCAAAATCCTCGGGGTGCACATATGCATCAAGTTGTAGACCGAATCGAGGAGTTATATGAAGGTGTACCATCTTCTCATCAACTACAAGTTGAGTGTTGGATGAGAATAATGGTAAAAAAGGGAGAGGTCCGTGAACTTGCCTCAAACAGGTATAAGAACATGTCAACGTGTGACTTATACGAAACATTCCGAAGCACACGATATTAAGAGCCAGAGGACCCATGAAAAGAAATTATGAATCAATCCATAGTTTTTATCAATTTATATAATTATCGATTCCAAAGAGAGCAGTAATTAAGTTGATAGACGCATTATTGTGTCTAATATGTCTCAATTGTATATATTGTTAGTGTTCGATTTTGTATTTATTTTGTTATTTTATGTCTTTGTAGGTATTTTTAGAGAAATAAGCTCTTGCGGCGAAATTAGCTCGAAAAGTGGTGTTTTACACCCCAGGATAGAGTACTAAAGGCACCCCAGAAATGCACCGGAAGCACCCCAAAAATGTGTCGGAGGAACCCCGAAAAAATTACTGTCTACGCCCAAAAATTACTATTTGCACCCCATAAGACAAGTGCTAAAGGGACACCCGTGCAGGATTAGGGGGAGGACATGTTCTTCTCAAATTCAAAAGAAGATTTTTGGCGGGAAAATAAACTTATTTCTCTGTCAAATTTTCGATCGATTTTTGGACGTGATTTAGTGAGATTCAATCCCTGAAACTTAATGGGTAGACGTGATATGACCATAGAAAGCTGTTATGGGTGTTGTTTCCGATCAAATTTGGCTTAATTACGTGTTTCAATCCAAAACAGTGGACACAAGTTTTCACGGGTTCAAGTGAATTTGACACGAGTTTGAGGCATGTAATGCATGAGTTTCGAGTGTGTTGCACTATAAAGATTCATGAAGAAGATAAATAACGAAGTTTGACAGCTGAGAACGCGTGGAAGATCAAAAAATGGAAATTTTAGCCGTGGAGAATAATATTGATAAATGAAGATTATTTGGGAGATATGGCCGGATTAAATGAGGATTAGGAGTATAAATAGAGTTCTACAGGTACAAGGAAGGGGGAAGGAGAGTTGGGAGCAGTTAGGAAGAACCAGAGAGTCGAGAAATCAAGTGGCAGAAAAACTCCATTTTCTGCTGCTGTGAAGAACACGAAGAACATTGGACGCACGCAGAACGTCGTTTTTCAACAGTGACAACGACAACTGTTTGTGGGTCGTATTGTAACAGTGTCAACAACACTCCATTTTTATCGTTCTCTGTAACAGCTCGGTTTGTAACGAACAAAAGTGTTACAAACCCGGTTTTTATCAATTTTTCTCCTATTTCATCATTTGTGAACCATTTTTGAGCATTAATAAAGATGAATTTTGAGCATGTTTCCATGATAATGATGAGCTAATTCTCGCGTAATCAAGGCACGGAGGAAGCTATTTATGCATGAATAATTGGTAACCATTCTATTTTTCTCTAATTTGTATTTTATAATTCACTCAATCACTACTTTGTAGAATTTTAATTGTTTGCATAATTTTTCCTAATTAGTTGTGATTCAATTAGATAGGTTATGCTTTGGTTAGATAATCTATGCTTAAGGGATACAATTAATGTTTGAGAATATGCTTGATAATTTGTGAATTAAGAAAAAGAAATTTTAAAAATAATTAGAGTTTTGGAATCTTTATCATCATTTATTCATGTGTAATAGTGGAATTTAGTGTCTTGGTTATTTTCACTCTAAAAAAAAAAACAAATTTGGATTAAAATTTTCTCTACTTTTAGTTTAAATTAATCTAGCTTTCACAAGTCTTACGAACTCATTCTTACCGCTATCTAAAATTATATCATAAGTGTCTAGCAAACATGAGTTATTGACAGTTCTGCCAAAAAAATGTATGTTAGATTAGATCAATTCGTACTAAGTAATTCATGTGTTTCTTGTTATATGTAATTTAGTTACTTGAATCACACTAACTTGAAAATCTTAATTTTAAATGTTAGATTGGGTAGTGTATAATTAAATTTAAATTTAAAAACTACGATATGTTTCTATGACAAGAATTTCCGCTCAACAAATCTTTTTTTGGGAAATGCATGTTGCACATGTGATCGATGTGAATGTCGTGAAATATGACTGAATTTTCTTCTGCACTCTCCTCTGGTGCATCAGCAACCTGAAAAAGAAGAGCAAGAAATTGTTCCTGTTAAAGAGAAAAAGAAGCCGAAGCCGCCTTGTGATAGATACTCACACATTCCCCCTGATAATTTGTGTTTTCCACCACTGAACCCAACTTATGGTACTCCAAATGATGGAGGGGCCACATTGTTTGGCTACAAATACTCATGGGCTGCGAAGATCTATGCGACAAAGGTATTCTTTAAGTTCATTCTTAACTAACAAAACGTTTTTTTTTGGGACATGTTTCGTCAAGTATTAATAGTGTTATGTTATTTTCGTAGGATCATAATGATGCAGTTCGTCTTATTCGTCGTCAAAAGACGTCCAAATGGGATATTTCTTTGGAGTGTGACGAGTTTCAAGCGAAGGTTAAAGAATGTGTGTTATGGAGAGCTATTGAGTACGCACATGTGGATTTTGACGTTGTTGCCGTATCCGCATTTCTCGAGAGGTATTATCCCGAGACATATACAATGCATCTTCCATTTGGCGAGATGGGAATTACTCCCGATGATTGCTCGAGAATCACCGGCTTACCAGTGGAAGGTAAATGTCTTCGAGAAGGCTACAACCCCTCGATGCATTATGAAGCTCTTGAAGAATTGTCTCTAAAATGTCTAGGATGGGATGCAAGAAAGGCTCAATGTGAGTTTAGACGTTCTGTGAGGTCCCCTAAACATGGCGATGAGTATAATCCAAGAGAGGTAAATGGAACATTGAAGAAGATGGTGAAGAAATACAAGTTGGTAAAGTTGAATGAAGCATTTGGAGGGACAAGAAAGAAGGTGGAGAAAGGAAAGTTGGTGATGGACCAGGAGACCCTTAGGCATCATGTCACCGCTTATTGGTTATATCAGCTTGGAACCGTCATTTTCCCCGACACTTCTGGAAATAGGGTGGATGCACATTATCTATAGCTTTTGGAGAATCTCGATGAGATTAACAAATACTCTTGGGCCACTGGGTGCTTGCTTTTGTTCTAGGAGAGATGAGCAAAGGGTCGAGGATTAAGACAACTCAAATTGGAGGTTACTTAACTCTTATTCAGGTGACCTTTTACATTGTTAGTTAGCAAATTTTTCGCCTAAATTATCTGCTTCCAAATCAATTTTCATGTATGTGGTTAATATTTTCGTATTTTCGCATAGGTTTGGATTTATGACCACTTCCCTTCATTGGGATTGGCTAGGGACACCTTATCCCTATGACAAACCTACAGCAGGAAAATGAAGGCTTGATTCGTGAGAATCAAGAAGTTACCCTTAAGTCTCGATCCAATCTTATCATCCTACACTCAAGTACATGACATAGGAGTTGCTAGTGATAACATTTGCCATTTGAGAAACAAGAGTAAGCACTTCTCTGAATCAATTTCTCGAGGAGAAAAGTGAAAATGGAAAAAGTCCGCCCTTTTCTTTGGCATTTAAAGAGTTACTGGAGCTCGTAGCCACGTACGGCTAAGGGACTGTTTGTTTTTCCATAAAATCTAATTACACAATTATGTCAATCTCATAAGTAAAATTATCAATATCATTTTTTGTTTTCCATATTTGATACAGTAGTTACCAAAAAACAAAAAAAAACTTGATTTTGGGTGGAAATTGACAACTAATTAATGTTGATATATAATGAAAAAGAAAAAAGTCAGTCTCAAATCTATTACTGTTACTATAATTACATCTAAAGAATAATTATTTTCCTAAATTTAATATTTTCTTTCCTTGTCTGATAGTCTATTAAGAAGTAAAATAATTTAGATTGTCGCCCAACGTGCCAAATTCGTGAAGCAAAAAAATGACGCAAAAAAAACTGGTAAATATTAAACTATTGACTGAGTTAAGTACAATGGGTGGAAATATGGATAGCATGCATTTTTATGTAAAGTCGACAAAACTGGCCTATATTTGTATGTCAGATGTAAATTTCGGTTATGATGCTGTATGATCCAAAAAAAAAAAAAAAAATCGAGTTACTTACTTACTGCACAGAATGGACTGCTTCATAACGTTCGAGTTTTATAAAGTAGAAACAAACATACGGCACAGGACGCAACGCATCAGTCTATGTACCGTACGTACTGACTATACCGATTACACCAAAAAGTATTGGATAGAGCTACAAAAAAGTGGGTCGCTGGAGGACTGAAATTTACAAACACTTGCACCATGTTTGTTTACTTCTGACTCATCTGAGTCGTCTGGATCTGAGTGAAATCACCTTACTCATCTGGATCTGACTCGATATGTTTGTTTTGAGTGAGATCTGACTCATCTGACTCAAAAATTTGTGAGTCAGTGGTTTGGTTCCATGAGTCAGGGGTATTTTGTTATCTGACTCAAATGGGTCCGAATCAGGGGTTATGTCTGAGTCAGAGGTCGAGTCAGATCTGACTCAAAATGCAAAACAAAAGGTCTGACTGCTGATTCGGTCCGAGTCAGGGATTGATTCAGATCCAGACGCCGAATCAGCTGCAAACAAACAAGAGGTTAGATCATTGCATTGGGCAAATAACCAACTAGAATCCAGAATGGCTTTTGTAATGTAGTTATCTTTTCGACATAAGAATTAAGAAGAAGAAGCCTTCAATAAAGTGAGTCCAATTAATTCACCATGAATCACAATAATCCTTTCCTTTTTACAAGATTTTTTTTAATTGTGTTGTCAACATATAGTGACTTGACTTCAGCCCATAAAATATCTTGTTTTGTAATTCTGCGGAACTTATTGCCGCCCTAGCTGCTTGCTATCTAGGTGCTCGCCATTTCTGACAGACGAACTTAAACACGAAAAAAAACATTTATCATTCATCTCTGTATACCAACATTTCAGTTGATATCACGTATCATCAAATTCAATCATCTCCCGAAATATATTTACAAAAAAGTGAGTTTTGGGTGAGGAAATATTTTAGAGCTTTCCGGTTAGTTTTTTCCCTGGGTAAGTGAAGAATTTTCTAAAAGCGAAAGGGAATTATTCCATAATCGTCTTACTCCATTAAATTATTATGTTTTACTTGCCTGTCAACAGTGTTCTAGAATCTAGACCCTCCACTGGCGATCAAACTCCAGTCCAGGAAGCAACAGAGAGCAAAGAGATTTCATTTCCGGTTGACTCATATCGTTGTAGTAATAAAAGCCAAAATATATGAATGAAAACTGTAATTATATTCAAAATCCTGTTACAAATTACTGAACATTTAAGCAAACAAATCTGAATACAATCGGTATTTCTGAATTACTTCAAATTTCAAGAAAAGATGCAACTTAATGTAGTTTCACCTCATTCATTTCAACACGACAAGTGATATGTCGCGATAACAGGTTTATTATTATGTACCTTCACGAATACTTGATCAAACTTCGAGAATTCTGGTTTGTAGCCTATTGAGCTTCCGGAAATCCACACTGCATTATTTCCCTTGAAACTGCTCAAAATTAAATTTATCAGAATAACTTCCTTAATTATCAATTCTGTATTTTGGAGATCATTAAGTTAAAACAAATATTGGAGGATCTCCAAGTAAACAATTCTAAACGACTTTTCTAAGGTAGTCACAAATAAATAAAGGGAAAAGAATTTCACCAGCCTAATTGCGGCACTTAGATCATCATCTACGGAGCTAAAATCACCGAGTAGATAATCAATGTTGTCGGTCTCCGAAAAAACTATTTCCTGAGAAGGTATCTGATCAACTCTTCCAGACTCCATCGCGTTGTTACATGTTACTGTCGGAGCAACCATATTTATCATTTCATCATTTCCTATAAAAATACCAATAACCATTATAATTAACTACGCCATGGAAACTATAAAGAGCAAGAATGATATTACCCTTATAGACTGGTATTATTATAATAAACACAAATGGATACAAGTGTTCAATATCGACGAATGAAATTACCTGAAAGAGTAGAATGATCGGTCATGTTGAACAGATAATCATTCTGCATAACTGAGCCAAAATTACTGGAGCTTTCATGATTGAGTGTAGGATAATAAGTGAGGTCATCAGATTGGTTGTTATGTGAATCTTGTGGAGCATAGGATAATAGGTTATTCGGTGGCGCAGTCGATGTTTCCCCAAACTGAAAAGTATTTTCTCTGGAATCTGTATTTGCATTATAATTTGAAAAATTGGGCAAACCCACCCTATGAGGATCATCGAATTTAGAACTCGAAGAAAAGGTTTGGGCATGTAACCCAGTCGCATATACTTGGTGATTTTGATGCACTATGTCAAGAGAGGAGGAAGGATGCGAAGTATATTCTGTAGAAGAAACAAAGCATGGTGGTGGATTCACAAACGGATGGATCGAGGCATTATGAGTTGCATCATGATGACTTACTCGACCCGATCGACCAGAGATGTACTTGATTCCATTATGAGATTGGGGATTACGAAGAGATGGAAAGGTAGAACTCCGTATATTCCCACTCCTTCCATTGGATGCAGTGATGTTATCGGGCGTTTGGCCTTCTTTCTTCAATTTCTTCCTATATTTCTACAGATGGAAAGGCGAAAACTGTGAGAATGACCGAATACACTAGAGAAACTACAGTAATATCATATATTGCTTCGAGCGTACACTATACAGAATGTAAGATAGAAATTACCTGCAGCTGACTATCAACTTGCTCACGAGTAAGTCCTGGGACATTCATTTCCTCGTGTATAATTGACGGAACAGCTTCTGTTCAACAACAAAACCAAAAAAGTTCGATGAAAACAAGTGTGTAATCAATTAGTTGGAAAAAAAAAAAAAAAAAACTAAGTACGACATAAACTTTCATATACTCACGATCTCCTAACTTATGAAACACTTCAACAAACTTTTCACGCAACTTCGGATCTGCAAAAGAAGCTTTTGTTCTCTTCTGATCTGGAAACTGTTCGGCCTCATCTTTATTGCTATCTATTTGATTATTATTTTTGTTTTTCTTGTTCAAGTTTCTTCCAGTTTCTTGCAAAGTAAATTTATTTTTGTTGAGTCTATGCCTAACCACATGCTGCCATATCTTTCGAATATCTTTTAGTGATAGTGGCTTCATTAGGGAATCACATGCTCCATACTGTATAGCTTTCGCCACCGTTTCGTAGTCGCCATTCGGAGATACCACTGGCAATTATAACTCATTAATTAGTATAAAAAAATTATATATAACGGGAACACATCAAATTCGCTCTACTTACTAATCACTGGTATGTTCATTTCGAGACCGATTATTTTCAATAGCCTCATTTTGTCCATTACTACATCTGTTATCACGATGTCGAAGATTTTCTTCTTCTTTCGTAATAAATCAAGGGCGAATTCTGCAGACTCTGTTGTTATTACTGTAAAATCAATACAAAGTAAGTTTCAAATGTAAATTACGATTCTTCCAAATATTATACAATATTGATAATCTAGGATCACATTTTTTAACAATAAAAAGGAAGAATAATGAAACCCTAAAATCAAATATAGAAAATTCAGAGAAGTGGCAAAATCGAACAAACCTTCGTAACCACATTTTGTTAGTAAAGCGCCCAGATATTTCAAGCAAACAGGGTCATGATCAACACCCAAAACACGTAATCTTCCTGGAAACTTATCATTGTTGATAAAATCCATTGATATATATCTCTAAACCCTAAGGATCTATGTTTAAAGAGAGTTTTTGTAGTTGTATATGTATTGAAATCTTGTTGATACTTTGTGCTGTGGAGGAGAATTATATAAGTCGGAGGATAAGACAAAATCCTTTTTTTTTTGAAGGAACAAAATCCTAAATTAAAACCTCTTTATTTCTCTTGATCTACAACAAAATAGAGATAATACATTCCATAAATGGATTTTTTTGAAAGTTAATCTGTCCAGGCTACGCGGCAATAGAATCGAATAACCCCGTTTAAACTGCAGAAAGCGAGTTTGGTGGATATTCAGATATTGACATATTATGATGATGCTAAAGGGCGTATGTCGTAAAGAAAAATGGTTGTGAATCAAATATGGTTTTAACTTACCGTACCGAAACGTGGAATCTGACTTTTTAAAGCAAACAAATCAGATATTGAACCACACAGGAAAAACCTGTATATGGTAGGCTTCTGGGCTACAGGGTCCGTTTTTAGTCACTAACAAAAAGTACGTTTAGAGTTGAGACAGAAAAGCATATTGTGGGTCAGAAATGCAAATAAAATTAAAATTGTACTACCGATCGAGTCTTTGTGTTCCCAATTATCATTTTTGGGTTCTAAGCTGTGAAGCACCGACACGACGCACCTGTGAAAATTTATATTCCATTTTACTAGTTGTGTAATCTAGAAATTTGTATACTAGATAATTTTACTGCCGGTAGCCTAACCAAACGTTACAAAACAGAGTTTTTTTTTGTGTATTTGCATGATTGATATATTTGATATACTATAACACTATGATCTTACTATACAAAAATTAGTTAGTGTATATATATATTCGCGTCCTGATGATTATGAGTTTGGTGGATATTTACATATTATGATGACGCTAAGGGCGTATGTGGTTTAAGCAAAATGGTTGTGACTCAAATATGGTTTAACTTACCGTACCCAATCGTGGAAACTAACTTCTTAAGGCAAACAAACCAGATACTCTATCTGTCTATGTGGTAGAATTTTTGGCTACATCGTCCGTATCCTGACACTAAAAAAAGTACGTGTGAATTTTTGTAATCCATCGAGTCTCTGTGTTCTCAAATTTCATTTTTGTGTTCAAGTCGATGAGGATAAGGCTCACATAAAAAGCATGACCTATGTACGATATCGAATGCACGATAAAAAAGGGGACATTGGAGAGAATATGAATATCTAATAAAATGGTCTGAGTACTATCATCTTCTTCAATATTGGAAAGTTCTTGTGACATTTACTAACTGGGTGTAGTTATAGGATTTCCGCAAGCTACAAGAGTACTCCAAATTTGTGTACCTCTCACTAGTAATAGCTGAGCTTCTTCGAATATTCTTATCCATTTTTTCAATAAATTGATGTTAGCATAGCTTATATTCGACAATGTAATAGAAAAAGGTCTTGTTATCAATAATTTGTTTTTGTTCATTAAATTTCCACCCGGCCGTAAACATATAATTGACAATGGAGGATTTGTTAACCTTTGTATACAGAATTTTTTTGACCTTGCATTCTATCTCGCCTATAACACGAGTTACCCAACGCCAAATGCTCTGACCCTAGGTTTCTAATCTGGCAACTACGTCAGAGCGAACACTATCGTGATCCAAGGCTTTGGCTATAATTAGGAATCCTTACCAAGCCTTAACTATGGAAAAAAAAACAAAAAACTGTCGGGCTTGCTTTTGTTTGGCTGGTACATACTTATGGAAACAACCTTACTAACATCAAATCTCTCAAATCCTTCGTAAATCTCTTATTATATGATAACAACAACACTCTTAATGATCCTAAGCTCCTCAAAACCAAAGCTGAGTTAATAAAACTTTACAATTAAGAAGAAGAATTTTTAAAAGTGAAAGGGGAAGAGAAATTCATAGCCCTAAGAGACAACAATACATGTTACTTCCACCTAAATGCTACTATTAAAAATAGAAGAAACAACATAGCAGGTCTCTATAAATTTGCGCTGTTTGGAATGACGGGCCTAAGACAGAGAGAACCTCTCTCTATCTGTTCATCCTATGTATGAAATCCTTTTCTAGGATTCTCTCCCACGCTGAAGAGGTAGGGCACATCTCTGGTTTCCAAATATATCCTAAAAGCCCTTCGATCAGTCATCTATATTTTTTTGATGACTGTCTTATTTTCTGTAAAGCTTCCATTATCCAAAGCAAAAACCTTAGGGATATTCTAGCTTCCTACGGCGTCACTTCTTGTCAAATGATAAACTTCCATGAATAAGGTATATTTTTCACTCTGAAAACCTCCCCAAGCCTATGTAAGGACATCATAAATATTCTGCATATATCGTCAAAAGGATTTCTATCCATGACAAATACCTAGGAGCCCCTTTGTTTACTAACAATTCTAAGGTGGATAGCTTTGAAAAGATCATCGAAAATATGATGGAGACAAAAATCTCTCACCGACGGGCATAAATGTCTCAGTTAAAACTGTTCTTGAAACTATTCATGTCTACTCTATGTCTTCTTGCATTCTTCTGGTTGCCACCACTAAGAGAGCTACTGGGATTTGAGAGACTTATGGTAGGGTAAGGACAAAGATAAAAAATGGTTTTATCAAAGAGCTTAGTAGGGTTTTCACAAATATAAAGAGAATGTAGACAATGGATGAAAGATATGAGGGTATGGGATTTAGCTTTGATCTCCAAGAATGGGTGGAGACTTTTCCACAAACCCAAATCTCTTTGAGCTTATTCAATGAAGTCCAGATACTTTTCGAATTTCAACCATTTCCACTATCTTGCCCTATGGGTGCCTCTTGGGCTTGGAAAGATTTCCACAAGGGTATTAACTTGCTACAACAATATTGCACCTGGGAGGTTAGAGATGGGAAGGAAATAAATATCTGGAAGAACATATGGTTTTCAGGTCCATTAGAACCCTTAGATACTAATATAAAAAACAACTTTTTTTTTAATGTGGTCAGCGATCTCATCCTTAATGATTCTTGAAATCTTCCCTCCTAAGAGTTACTCTACGTTCTTCTCACTATAACTCTATCATCCAAATCATACTCATTCCTAACTCCAAGGATACACTCGGATGGAACCATACTTCTAATCTTCACAGTTAAGTCCATGTATGATGTTTTAACAAAAAAAAAAAAAAAAAAAAACTCAAGAAAGGAAAAGGAAAATGCCGTCAAAGTATGTATGAAATTCAGCCATCCCATAAAAGGTGTCATTCCTAGTTTGTGCTGTAGCAATGAATGGATTACCAACTATTAATTGTTTTCTTCAAAGAGGTATGACAGTTACAAACATTAATTGTTTTTTGTGTCACCAAGAACCCGAATGAATATAAAACATATTAATCCACTGTGTATTTGCAAAAATAAAAAAATTATGGGAGCATTTCCTAAACCTCTTGGAGTCAGGATGGTGACCGTCGGATTCGTGAATAGAGCTTCTCATCTCATGGAAGTTGAAACTCAAAACTGAAACTATTGAATTCCTAAAGTTTTGCTTGTCTTTCGCTATATGAGAACAGATTTGGAATGAAATGAGAAAAAGAATCATGGAGAGGGTTATCATTCAAATGAAATCTTCTCTATTCAGTTGAGCAAGCGTTCATAATTCCTTCAAACAATACAATTTTGAGGATTTCATCCATAATTGGCGGGTTTTTAAACGGTAACCGGTGGTATTTTGTAATACGGAAAGGATTTTTTTTGTCCTTGGAGTTTATGTCCATGTTTGTGTTGTAAGTTTTAATCGCTTTCTCAGCACTTTCTTGAATGAAAAAAGTACTCAACCCATTGATAGGATGGCAAAAAAATTTTATGGAAGCTACACACCATTCCTAGAATACAAATATTCACCAGGAAACTCAAGTCCAACATTCTCCCATTAAGTGGCTGTATGGAAAATTTCATCCACTCTATAGGCCAGGCCCCATTGTCAACCCTGCAACGGAGTAATAAAATCCAGAGAACATATCTTCATGCATTGTGACTTCACCAATGATTTCTGGGACAAATTCAATCTAAACCTTGGTAGAGCTCCTATGGGAATAAGTAGTTAAATACTTGGTGAAGTACCTGGTTCCAAAGGAAAAATTGTCCTATTCACTGGAGTAGTTGGGCAGATATTTGTGTTATTAACATCAAATGACCGTCTCACACAAATCATGTAAGATGTTCAAGGTAATTTTCACATGATCATCTTGACTTAGTATCTAGTTTCCGATTAAAAAAATTGTTTCCAACTTAAATTGTCAAGTAGATGATGAACTTAAGATGAAGCTGAGAAAGTTTCCAACTTGTATTTAGAAAAAGATATACGAGATATACACAACGTCTATAAAGCTATACAACTTAGTCTGATTAGAAGATAAAATAGAATAGACTTCTAAGTAATAGATAAGTTTTAGTCTCCACATAACTTTTGTTGATGAAGTTCCTCCAAGCTCTTCAGTATATCTTCTTCTTCAATTAGTGAACACCATGAAGTCTAAAGATCAACTACACATTCTATCCTAATCCGAGACATAGCTATAAGTAGACTAGAAATCAAGTATATAGTTTTGATCAACTAAACTTGACAAACAAGCTTGAGATTGCAACGCTTGCAAGTTCGCACTCGGTCGCATGCTCCAAAAAGGAGACTATATCAAGTACGCAATAATGTTCCAAGTACTTCTAAACCCCAAATACATTGGAATCGAGTTGGTACAACCAATTGAACAAAAGACACAATTCGACAATAGCCAATATCATATAAAAGAGAACAATATAGTATTAAGACCGAAATTCTTAATGATCGAGATCAGCAATCATACTTTAAATTGAACGTTTTATGATCTGGTCTTATCTTAAGACAAAAATAAACAGAACTAGGCATGTTCTAAAAACAAATAAATAAACCTAACAAGTGCTCAATATAAAAAACCCGCATTATAGTTACATACCTCGGACTTTGGTTCCCGTTGTATATACAATATACCATAACATCCTTGATCGCGCACAACAGGAACAGGAAATGGTTGGACTGGATTGAATCGAAATGAACCGAACCGAACCGAGTTGAACCGGACCTGGTTGAACCGGGGATTTCCTTTCTGGCAAAGATGTTTTCTTTTATCTCGAACTTGAGCATATGATTTCCTTTCTTGGATTTCCTTTCTACGGATAAACGCTGGCCACAGGATCTATTCAACGATTAAGCTATTGTTGACATTAAATAAAATTCTAATAACTCCTTCTAATCTTTAACAATTAATCCACCATGCATCCAATCGAATAGTGGTGCAACTTCTTTGAGCATTTTATTGAACAACAAAGAGGGGAAAAAACGGCCATAGCTGAGGTTGAGTTCGGGTTGATAACGTGATTAAGGAGAATCGGAGGTGAAGATAGAAGATATAGAGAAGAGAAAGAGGATATCTTATTAGAGAGATGAATAGTTTTATTGCATAGGTTTCTTTATATACATATAAAGGAGAAACTAGATGTTCCGCACATCCATGGGCCGTAGGCCCTGTAACAGAAACTGACTAATACTGGAATATTATTGAATATAAGAGCTTCTCCAATGGTGGTTGTGTGTGTTTCCTAGGCGGCAATGCAAATAAGACATCCTCATTCCAATTATTCTTTAAATTTAGTGGAGGAAAATAGTTCATCTATAATGGTGTTGTTTGTGATTTTTTATGGATTAAATGTTAATTTTATTTTTAGTAAATTTTAAATTTTATTAGAGCTAAAAATGGTTATTTATTATATTGTAATTAACTTTAGTTAAGCAAAATCTTACTAAGATAGCTTGACATTGTCAAGGTGAATGTATAAGACTTGACATTCACCTTGACAATGTTTAACAAAAACTAAGCCATGTCATCTTCACATTGATTTAAGAAGTTGGGGTTGAAGAAGAATTTTAGCGAAAATGAATGTCTATCCTCTGTAGACGTAGACAATTATTTTCACGTACATTCCATTGGAGAAGCTCTTAAGTATTGTCGTCCTCCATCATATACATTCGCATTTCTAAATACATATCAGAAGTTTAAATACAGTTTCATGCACAATAGATAAGTTAAATAAAGCTGATGGAACCAACCAAACAAATAATAATTCAGATTAGTTATTACACTATCTGACTCGCAAACCATATGGCGATGCTATTCCTTGTCTTCAAAATATTAGGAAAATAATTAACAGATGGTAGCTTTGTTTTTCTGGTATCCCTGGTTGTAGAGAATGAATATGTGTAGGGAACTAGATGAATCTTTATATAGTTTTTCTTGTGTATTACGACACTCATATATCAGATAACTAATACCATTGATTTATCTATTTTGCAAAAGGATTGATCATTATATGACATTGAGTACATTTGCTAGCTTAAATTATCCATCTCGAATTACATTCATCAATACTTATAGACTATGCATCACCAAGCTAATAAAGATATTTTCTTATGATGTAAAAGATATAAATATCATTGTATACACCATCAACTTCATTTTGAGTACCAATATGATTAACAATAGATATTAACAAAAACTTCGATAAATATAAGCATGTATAAGACTAGGCCTGGGTAATGCTACCAATGACCTGAATTCGGAAATTCTTCAGCATCAAACTCTTTATTGATTAGGAAAAATAAAAAAGATTGGGCTTGGTTTCATGGACTTGATCAGATTAGGTCTGGGTTTAAGCAACACAATCAACCACCCACTTTATAAAGTCTCTTTGGAATCTGTTTGTATCCATCCTTGTCTTATTCTCATCAAACAAACCAAAACATTGCCGTCTTCTCCACCTATTTCTTCTAGATGTACCCTGTAATTGGAAATTTCTCTTGAGATAATGACTTTATTTTAGAATCCATCCTCACGTATAATAACACAACTGGATCAGTTTCAGCACTATGATTTGTCCTCTCAAAATTATCTCACGTTTTTTCATAGGAACACAGGTGGTGTTCATCTTCTAGATCTTCATGGACCTGTGATAATGTCTTATCCTCTTATTAGGAATATAGGTCAAGCCAACGACTTGATTAAGTTTGTCAGAGTCTGTTTGTTATAAATACACCTCTCATGTATCTATAATATACGTGTGATAATAATCTTGTAACAATACTGTTTAATATCATTTCAAGAGATTTAACATGGTATCATTCCGGAAAAACAACTATTAAAATTATTTTTCGATCCTAGGTTTTCATCTCCATACTTTTCTATAATGGAGAATCAATCTTTAGCTTCCGCTGCATCATCATTGTCATCATTAAAGGGTTACAAGAAGAAAGAAGAAGAAAAATAATAAGAGGAAGAAATCAAATTCTGATATAGTAGAAGCTTTTACTTCCGTTGCTCTAATGATCAGAAATTTGTGGTGTTTTGGCTATAACGATGGTGAATTTGAATTTGATAGACGTAATTTTTTATAATTGCAAATATTCTCAGTTCTTGATTTCAAAATTAGGGTTTTCACCACCATCATCTACACCCATTTCTCTGAAACCCTAACTCACCCCTCTTTGTTTCTCTACTATCCGATTCAAACGATAAACCCAAACCCTAATTCAACTTCAAATGCACAGCTTTGTCTAAAGAAATCCAACAACCCATCATTATGGATTCTTTAAACTTACCCATTTGAAACCAGAAATCGAAAAAAATAAAATAATCTTGGATTTTGTTCCAAATACTCTGACAAACTTAGTCAAGTCGTTGACCTGACCTATATTCGTAATACCTCTCATAAGTCATTATGAATACTGAGATACATTATTCAGATATTCACGATATCCATATGGTGAAGGGCCATACGTGCCTATTGCCAAATTATCTTTTTTCTATCTACAACTTTTCTTTACGGCGTTTTTTAAGATTGGTGGTAAATGGAATGTAAGTACATGATCCTGATTATGTTTATTATAGGAATCAGTTTATGAAAAATAGTAATCATCTTTTATGTAATTGGAATCAGTTTATGTATCAATAAAGTAGAATGAATGGGTTAGCATCTGGAAGTTGCATGATTTATGTATGGCAATTTTTCTGCATGTTTCCTCTGTATGTGCATTTGCTTTAGCTGAAAAACAGCTTCAAGAATTGATTTTTAAGAAGTCATATGTTCAATCCTTGCCATTGTTATTGAGAATGTGAACAATCCGTTCAACTGTTATTGAGAAATAGTATTTTTTGCGGTAAACAACCCTTTGTCGTACATGTGGTATTGATCATCAGTTGGAAATCCAGATTCTTTTTCCTTTATTTTCGTTGAACTTGAACAGCCTTTACATGATTTCTCCAACAGCTACCTAAAGCAACCTTTTTTGCTGCAAGCTCTGCAAAATTATCATAAATCTTAATTTCGTCAAGACCTATCGACAGCCAAACACTTATCCAGTGGAATTGTACTCCCTCCACTCCACTTTAGATGATATTTTTCGAGTTTTCATGCAGATTAAGAAATGGAGAGAGATATGAAAGATTTTTCATCTATACCCTTTAGAAAAGTCTTCAAACATTAATTGTTATTAGTGCATTTAAAAATAAATTTATAGTTCCAAGACAAAATGCAAGGGTTTTACTGGTAGTTTTGTGGAAAAATATGAAACTTTCAGGTACTGTGGAACAAAAAAATAACCCTAAAACATCATCTAAAATGGAATGGAGGGAGTATAACCTTTTGGATTCTTCCAATTTGATATACATGGCGGGTATTGCAGTCTTGGTAATCTTTCACGGTCAGCGGACGAGAAGGGGGGATGCTCATAACCGGCACAGGTGGGGATCCAGATGCCTTTGGAACCTTCTTGTGCTTGAACTTTGGTGCTTGAAGTGGATCCACAGGCATAGCAATCAGCGAAGCTATCCTCTCCCTTGATCCAGAATTGAAGGTTGCCGATTGTTGGGATGATGTCTCTAGAAGCTACATTGTCCCCCGGGATTGATTGAACTAAAAGATCGAGGAAGAAATAATTGGAACCAAGAAAAAGGCAGATTAGAAGTGTTTATTATGGGTGGATAGCACTGGCTGATAACTACACGTGTAAGTGTATAATTGGTGAGCATTTGCAGAATATAGAGATAGCAATTCCCAATGTTGTCTCAGGAGTGAAGATAAACGAAGATATACCTTCTTAAGAGACTCAAGTTGATTAAAGTTACAGTCCATAACAACTAATTATGGAAAAGCTCGAGTCCGGCTAAGGTAACAATGCTTGTAGAGATGTTAGGCTAAGAACTTACAACCCACAAAATCCACCACCATCCTGTAAGGTATGAAGTGTTAAGAACAGAACTAAACGACTAGACTACTAACACAGTCCCATGGAAAAAAATTGTTTTCCAAGTTTATTGTATAGTAACTGCTCAAGTATGATGTTACCTGTCTCCGGTTTCATAACTTCAATGCAATTCAAAAATCAATTATGAAAACAACTCAACAGAATAGGGTGAGGACATACCAATCCCATAAAACTCCTCCTCCTCTTGTCCTTTCTTGCTTCGATTCTTGGAAGTAGAATACTCACCAGATGCTCCTCTTCCATAATCATACTTGCACCGTGACTCCGAATTCAACAAGGTATTATATGCATGTTTAATCCTCATAAACTTCTCTTGTGCATTTTCCTATACATCCAACAAAATCAAATTTATCAAAATTTCTGTTAGTCATTTCATCAAACAGGTAACTGCATCGAAAAAGAAGGCACATACCTGTTTATTTAACATCAGGATAGAATTCGAGTGCAAGTTTCCGATAAGCTTTCTTGATCTCACCAGGAGTTGCAGAAGGTGAAAAAACTAATACATCATATGGATATTCACCATTACCACCACGGCACCACATGCACTACCAGCTCTTACAACAAACCCGTTACCACTTCTCTTTTTCTAGATACTGGGATTTGAGATATGGGAAACAGAGAAATAGTGAAGCTCGAATTGATTATCTTTTCTGAATCTGTAAATGGTTGTGAATGATTTTGATTGACGAGTTCCATGAAGGGGAGGTGAAAGAGAAATGAAAGAGAGAGAGTCCATGTATAATTATCTTCTTCTTCTGTAATTTGGAATGGATTTGGATTTTTTTTTTATTTTTTTTGAAGCTAATTGTGTTCTGTGTTACAGAATTACTACTTATTGCTGCAATAAAGTCAAATGCAAGGGGGTGTATGGGAACTTTGGGTCAAGGTGTAGAGTTTGGTCAAAGAAAAGGATATTGGTGCACCCTTTTTCCACAGTGGCTTGGCCAGTTTGCTAATGGCATAGAAAAAGTTTCCCCATGCCAAAAAAAACGACTACTGCAAATTTTGAATGCCATGATGAATTATGAGTTAGGGCACCGTATCATGGTAAGAGTATAAATTATATGGACCCCACCTTTAGCTTGGAAAAATAGCATTATTGTTATTAAAATTACTACGTTTGATTGTGATCGATCATAATTAGGTACAGTCACCACCTGGTCCTCCGAAAAACATCATTATCCCGTGAATAGTATTCTTACCGTAAAAAATAAGATCATAGCAACTAGCTTCTGCATCGCGTATCAGTTGGACCTTTGATGTATCAAAGTCTAAGAAAATACCATGTTTTTCAGCGACTTTCATGTCTGTCATACAAGTTGTATATTTTGGATCTGGTACTGGCAAATGCTTATGTCCCATTGGCGGAAAGGAATCACCAAGATCTCCTCCCGCAATCCCTCCGTAACTAATCACAGAGGCATTGTTTTCTAAATGAGTAAAGAGCTCTTTTGGCCAATATCCAATATTTGTATTTTCTACGCCATTGATGAACCACCAGTTGCCACTTTCTGGGTCCCGATGAACTGAAAAATCAAACGCACGTTGTTCCCCTCCATAGGTACCACCTATAAGATGTTCTCCAAATGTGTACCTGGGATGAATTTGTATAAATCCAGGACAAAGCATGTTATAGCATCCTGTTTCTTTAAATCCATCGGCCTGTATATAATTATAAACAATCTAAATAAGTGATTTTTTTGAAGGTATTTATTTGCAATTATTTGAGAACTTAAATATAAATTAGTAATAGAGAAATGATTAACAACGAACCGTCCACAAACCAAAAACACGAGTCGCATTGTCGCCAAACAAATTAGGATATACCTGAAATTTTAATAAATATATTAATTAAAGAAAAGTGTACAAAAAACTATAAAGCCACATAAAGATCATGATTTCAAGATCAATATCTCTATTGCGCTTTAGTTACGAAGATTGCCTTGCCAGATTATTATGGTATTAAATATTATTAGATCAAACAGAGATCATGATTTTAATGTTGATATCGTTATTCAGTTTTAGATGCTAAGATTGTCTTACGAGATTATTACGACATTACGATAAGCATTATTTTTCCAATAAACACATAAAGATACATTATTTATGAAAAGTTCTGAAAATTACTTACAGCCCATCCAAACTCTATACTATTTAGTTCTTCAGCGGGCCCATTCTGTATCCAGATTTGACCAGTGCTAAGTTGGTTCGGACCAACAATTGGAGTTGCTATTGAAATTCTAGCCCTACCTCCATAGTACAATTTTTCAGCAACAGGTTGAGCTAACACATACTAAAAAAAAGGAAGGATAAGTGAAAAAAATTGAATTTATTTTGATAAGAAATATAAGCATTTGAATACTTTATTCCTTGATTTCTTTAGTTTTATATAATTCGCAACTATTGTATGAAATTTTATTTTCATATATATCTTCGTTAAAATGAAAATATAAATGGTTTATGTATATATATATACATAAAAATTTCAAACAATCATTGGAATCATGATATGACCTATAACTGATAAGAACCAGAAATATAATTAATACTTACATGGCGATGCACTATCCGGTTAGAGACAGGTTTTGCATTTACTAGATCCTCCTTTGTGGTTCTTCGGATAGGAACAGTTCCTGGAGGGCACCCATCAATTTTAGATCGTACAACACTGGAAATCATACTAGAAGTAGGTCCATCAATCTCTTTTCCTTGAATCACAGTTGGTTTCATCTACATATAAGTGTTTGTTAAAAATGCATCAATATCTTTTTCAAAATGACATCACTTAAAATCTTATTCGTTGAGACATCAAAATAAAAGTAACCGTTTTTTCCTTTTTGAAAAAGAAATATGTTTCGTTTGTTTATTTTTTTCACTCTTAGAAACAGATAACAAAGGGTAATTTCTCAAAAATATTTCTTTGTGATCTGTTGTTGGAATTCTTTCTTCTTCTTTTTTTTGTTTCTAGCAAACATGATAGACGCATTATTGTTTCTAATATGTCTCAATTGTATATATTGTTAGTGTTCAATTTTGTATTTATTTTGTTATTTTATGTCTTTGTAGGTATTTTTAGAGAAATAAGCTCTTGCGGCGAAATTGGCTCGAAAAGTGGTGTTTTACACCCCAGTATAGAGTACTAAAGGCACCCCAGAAATGCACCGGAAGCACCCCAAAAATGTGTCGGAGGAACCCCGGAAAAATTACTATCTACGCCCAAAATTACTATTTGCACCCCATAAGACAAGTGCTAAAGGGACACCCGTGCAGGATTAGGGGGAGGACATGTTCTTCTCAACTTCAAAAGAATATTTTTGGCGGGAAAATATTCCTCTCACTGGCAGAATTTCAATCGGATGTTTGGATGTGATTTAGTGAGATTCAATCCCTGAAACTTAGTGAAAATAGTGAAAGTTTGGATGTGATTTAATCGGATGTTTGGATGTTTGGATGTGATTTAGTGAGAATTTCACCCGTGCAGCGGCGCCAAAAACTGATGTGGTTTTAAAGTTGTAGTGAAAGTGGTGAGTAAAGTTCGTTCAACTCGGGCTTGTGAAGGATTTTTTAGAATTAAATAAAATTGTTTCAATAATAATAAGAAAGTACCAAGACTCTGGATTCCACCATTGACCAATTAATCGATAAACTCTAATCAATATTCATGCAATATTCTTCGTTTAAGTGATTCTAATATTTGCCTCTGATAGATTTTTGAAGTAGTAGTTGTAATCACAAAGCATGAAACATCAAAAGTGTCAAAACCTAGCATGTTCCATCAAAACAATTCACAACCACTCAATAAAAATCAATTTTTCTTTTAAGTTCTATGCAAAAAAATCATGTAAAATAATTGCAATAAATAATAAAAATAGAATTATACCACTTTTCATGGAACAATGGCTTCCTCCGTCGCCTCGGCTAAGGGGTTTAGCTCCTCATATTAATCGTGTTCTCAAAATACATGTTTATGGCTCAAAAACTGATTACAAGGGAGAAAAGGGAATACTGTAGTCGCTGAAAGTCTAATACAGCGGACGGAATCGTTGCTGAAGAGCTTTGGTGACTGCTGGATGATGCGACCGTAATTCGTTGTCACTGAAAATAAGTCTGCCTCTGCAACTTTCTTTTTCCGCTGTTCTGTGTTCTTCGTCTTCTCCGGTTCAGTTTTGCACCAGCAGAACGTGATTTCTTCCAATGGTTTTTTTAGCTTCTCTAAGGCTCTAAACTTCCCCTAACTTCTTCCTCTTTTTCCTAGGACCCTAAACAACCCTTTTATACATAGTAGAGCAAAGAAAATTCGAGAATAAACTTGGTTTTTTCCTCCACAGCAAGTTTCGATATTTCCTCTTTTTTTTCTGTTTCACGTGCATTCGATCAATAAAAGCTCTCCAAACTCCTCCCTTGATAGAAACAAGTCTTTAAGAAGAGTTTCCTTCCACTTCTACACGTAAGTTTCCAAGAATAAACCAAGAAACTTGCCCAAAATAAACCATGATATTTTTGGAAAGTTTTCGCTTCCAATTCGAGTTCTAGCCACTTTGGATCCATTCCAACACCCTTACCTTGCCTGTTAGGTCCATAGGAACAAACCCAATCAAATTCAGCCCTTTAATCTCCCTAAACATCGATCAAAAATCCATCCAAAAAATCGCCTGTGTGTGAAGAGAATTCCCGCCATTTTCTGTTTTTTTGAAAACGTAAAGAAATGTGACCTCCCCCTATCCAGTCTCGGTCTGTGCTTAGCAGCTGCCTGAAAATGGGTTACCCCTTATCCAAAATGAGAGTCCGAATAGCAAATGTCCTCCCAGGAGCCTTTAACAACTTTTCGAGCCAATTTTCCCGCAAGAGCCCATTTTTCCAAAAACACCTACAAGGGGGTAAAATACCAAAATTAGTACAGAAATGGGTACTAACACTATACATAAAAGAGATGAAAATAGACACATAAATGCGTCTATCAGAACCCCGGAAAAATTACTATCTACGCCCAAAATTACTATTTGCACCCCATAAGACAAGTGCTAAAGGGACACCCGTGCAGGATTAGGGGGAGGACATGTTCTTCTCAACTTCAAAAGAATATTTTTGGCGGGAAAATATTCCTCTCACTGGCAGAATTTCAATCGGATGTTTGGATGTGATTTAGTGAGATTCAATCCCTGAAACTTAGTGGGTAGACGTGATATGACTATAGAAAGCTAGTATGGGTGATTATATCGATCAAATTTGGCTGGATAACTTGTTTTAATCCAAACAGGGAGTTGGAGGAAAAACATGAGCTTGCACGAGTTGTGAGAAATTTAAACGTGTACTGCACGTGTTTGGAAGCCTCAATAGATATCCTGGAGCGTGAAGAAGGTATAGAATGAAAGAAATACAGCTGCATGCGCGTGGAAGATCAAAAAATGGAAATTATTGTCGTGAGAATAAAAATAATAAAGAGAAGATTTTTTGAAGTTATGGAGGAGATTCGATGCATATTTCGGGTATAAATAGAGTCACAAGGTTCCATAGAAGGGTGTCGAGAGTTTGGGGTCGAGAGGAGAGCTCAGGAGGCGTGAATCAAGAGTTTTCAGAACTCTGTTGTTGCTGCTGCTGCTGTTCGTGAAGAACAGGGAAACAACAACGGTTTCTTCAACTGGTTTGCAACATTTATCTTCGTTGTAACAGTTTCTTCAACTGGTTTGCAACATTTATCTTCATTGTAACAGTTTCTTCATCCTCTTCTGCAACATTTATCTTCAGATTTGTAACGATTATCTTCATCATAACAGTTGAGAGTTGAAACAGTCGGTCTGTAACGCACCTGTGCTGTTGCAGATTTCCTGTTTCATTATTTTCTCTTCTTGTAAACACTTTTTGAGCCATGAATACATATTTTGAGTGTGTTTTCGACATGATGAGTTAAACCCCAACTTTGGGACGACGGAGGAGGCCGAACTTCATACATGGGTAAATTTATTTTTATTCTTTTTATGACTTTTGCATTAAAATTAATTGAAATATGATTTGATTAAATTGGTTGTCATTTGATTAGATGGGTCATGCTTAGCTTAGGTGATTTGATGTCCCATGCTTAACATTTACAATCAATGTTTTGAGAATCTACCTTGGCAAAAATAGAGTCCATGTTTATATTTCTTGAGATAAAATTGTTGAGAATAAATAAGTGAACCTTATGTTATAAAGATTGGCTAAATCCTTAGTTCCAGTACCTCTCGCCCATTGTTAATAGTCTTTGTATATATTTATTTAGTATTTTTAAAAACTTTAATCTCTACAAATCCGAGTGAACGACAACCTCATTTCTTACCACTATCTAAAATTACATCAAAACATAAAAATGGGAAAAAAAAATTATTTTCTTTTTATATTTCTTAGAGATTTGACTAAATAATAAAACATTATTTTTTCTTGAAAGAAAGAAAAAAAGAAAAAGAAAAAGATAAGATAAACACTTTTAGAGACAACTGTTTGATATATGTATAACATTCACAATCTTCTTGAAAGAAAGAAAAAAGAAAAAGAAAAGATAAATACTTTTAGAGACAAATGTTTGATGTATGTATAACATTCACAATATTAATTGTTGAGCCTAAGATTTTGAATAAATAAAAAATTTCTTAATCGGATTGTTGATCTAGAAAACAAGCTAATATAGATTTTCATTACGTAGCAGGGGAATTTTAGTACAGTCCATTTAGAAAAAGATCATTAAAAGTAAATATGAATGAAATATTTGAAAAATAATATAATTACCTGGATCTTGTGATTTCTAAGCAGTGGATGATCAAAAGACGGCTGTTCGTAGATGTTTATACAGTCGTATGTGTCACCAAGTGTCGTCTATAATTACTCAATGGAATCAGCAAAAACAAAAGTTAATACACACTTAATATTTTTAAGAATCTAAGAGTAAGCTTTTCTCTTTCCAGGGCCAGGAAATCTTATTCCTAGTCTATGAAAATCTAAAATTTAAGATTAAACATGTTCAAAAAACCTAGCACTGCCTTAAGGTAAAGCCTTCGATAATTAATTAAAGATTATATAAAAATAAAATAATCGATAATCGAAAATATGGAAACATATAAAATATCCCTAATATTTTTCTTGAGAACAAAATAATTTACAAAATTATTGGTTACCTTAATGGATTTTACGGGAGGCTTATTAAGGATTTTAAGTTTTTTGTCCAATTCCATATCTTCTTCCTTTGATATCCCTCCTTCTACTCCATAGTTTTCTAGGTAGAGACTTAAAAGTACTAGCACTATCACCAAATTGGAAAAACTCTTATAACTCATTCTCACCAAATTTTATTCTCATCAAATTTTAAATTTTCCGTCTTGATAGGAACCAAGGCCTTTATACAAGTCAACCATAGGGTAGTTAATTCAATATTTACTTGTGAAAAGATCTAGTATCTTTATTACGCAATCAAGATAATATATTTTTAACCTTAAAGATGGGTTTGAAAATCTTAATTAGTTACTTTTTAGTATTATGGTGAGGAAATAGTATGATTTCCATTTAAATGAAATATAAATAAAACTATAAAATATATGCAAACCATTAACAAGTAAATGCGACACAATCCGCCTTTTTGCTATCTCTTAGTGCTCTGCATAACTGAATATTCCAAGAAAAATCAAACTAAATTTTCTTCTTTTTTTTCTTCAATTCTTTTTATAAAACTTGAATTACAAACGGATGGATCAGAGGCATTACAAATCACCTGAAGATGACTATCAAACTTCTCACGAGTAATTGACGGAACAACTTCTGTTCAACAACAAAACCAAAAAAGTATGAGATTGATTCGATGAAAACAAGAGTATATTAGTTGGGGGAAAAATTGTGTACGACATATACTTTCGTATTCGTAATATACTCGCGATCTCCTAGCTTATGAAACACTTCAACAAATTTCGCACGCAACTGATCCGGATCTTTAAATGAAGCTTTTTTTCTCTTTCGATTTTGAAACTGTTTGACCCCATCCTTATTGCTTAATGTCTGATTTTATTTTCATGTTTAAGATTCTTTCGGTTTCTTTCAAAGTTAATTTATTTTTGCTGAGTCTAAAGTCGTGTTTGGGATTTAGACAAATTTTCTATGAAAAGCACTTTGTAACAAATTTGTGACAAGCTTTTACCAAAAATTGTGTTGGGTAAATTTTTGTCAAAGTTCTCTTGGATAGAAGCACTTCCAATTTAGGTAGGTTTTTTAAAACTTCAGCACTAACTTTTAGAATCTCGAAATGCAAAATTTGTAGGACCACATAATTTGATTTATTTTTTCTATTTTTGAAGCATAATTTGATTTAATTGATTCTCTATTTTGACCTTGTTATTTTATTTTAAAGACAAATTTTAGCCTAAGATATCGGACACTTACCATTATTATATTTATAACTTTTATATGTTCCTCAATCTTTCATTTTTTTTCTTTTAAAATAATTAAGAATAAGATAACAATGTACAATAAAAATATTTTTTTTGAAGCAAACCATAATAAAAATTCTTTATCAAGTGATACAAAAAAGAGGAAGGATCGGTTGATAAGGTGTTTTTTACAATATCTAACAGGACTAAAACCCGTTGGATAGCAACTTAAAGACAACCAAAAATTTCTCGATTTGATCAGTATCATCCGGATACTTTTAATAGACCACCCATAATACTTTCTCTCCTTCTTCTTCCGTAGCTTCATTAGAAATCAATGAAATGAAGAACTGATGAAGTGAAACTGATTTTTTTGATTTATACACAATCCTATTTTTGCCTGATTGTCACTATGAAAGAAGAAGTAATTTTCAAATCATAGATCTGCCTCAGTAAGCGGTCATAATTAGTGGTGATAATCCAATTGATATTTCTAAGGCATGATTAAATCAAGTTATTGAATTTCACAACTAGGGTCACTTGATTTGTCCGGTGGTGATTTTATTTCCGAAAAGTATATAAGAAACCTATCTTCATAAAACCATCAATTTCAGTCTAACTTAATTTAATCATGTATATATTTTAATCCCTTGATTTGGATTCATTATCTTCTTCTTTATCAGTTTTTTTTAGCGAGTATTAATTTACAGAGGTTCTACTGTAGTTTTTTTCACTTAAATCTCTCAAATTATCTTTTTTATCAGTTTTTATTTTTATTTTCCTTTGCTCATCTCATCATAATTTTGCAACCTCAAAAGGAAAAAAGAAAACACATAGCGAGATTTAGTAGTTTGGAAGATTTTCACATTGTTACTATTTACTGTGTTCTAGATGGAAGTAATTCTAAAGATATGAATGAGTTATACAAAACTCTTTTTAACAAATTTGTAGAAGCTTGTGGTGGGAATCAACACGCACGCACAATAAAAAGTGTTCATAATAGGTTTAGCGTAATCAAATCGGAAGTGGATAATTTTTCTGATTGTGTTGCAAGAGTGAATGCAAGTGATCCGTGCTTAGACCTTAATGACCGGGTATGTTATCTAAATATGTCATCATAGTTATTGTGTATGTTGTTTGTAACAATTTAATTTATGTACATCTTAGTAATGGTTTAATTACATTGATGTAGATGATAAGGGCGATAAGCCTTTATATTGAAATGTAGAAAAAAAATTTACCCGAGATGCTGAGTATGAAATGTTTAAAGATGTTCCAAATGTAGAAGTAGGTGTAGAAGAAGATATGGATCAGGATTCTTGTCCTCTGTCGTCTCAATATGTTGGAAATACCTCAAGTATGTTTTATGGTCAAACTTAAGCTTCTCAGAATCCATCTTCAAGCCAATTTTTCGAAACTCCATTTGCAAATCAAGGATATACTCCCGGTACCAACGCTTTTAATGTCCCTTGCGGTATCCTTTTTCCATAAGGATATACTCCTAGTACGAACCAAACTACAATACATGGATTGTCGTATGGTGGATTACAAGACGATAAACACAAGTCAAAAGCCGCGAAGAAAACCACGTACAGCTACCAAAAGAGGATCGGGACCAAGCACACCCACTACACCCTCAGCGCAAGATTCCCAAATGAGCGACGCGGGCAGTAAACTTGTTGATTATCTAAAACAATCCCGAATGATAGTCGCACCTTGTCAGCTACAACAAAACCAAATTATGGAAAGGTTACTAGATAAAACACAACAATAAATTGAACATAATCGAGAGAGAGAAGAAAGGGAAATAATGCAAATGGATCTAGAATCGCTGGCTCAAAATGCAAAAAAGTACTTTGAATTAAAACAGAATGCCATATGCAAAGGGAAATACCATTTTTTGCTCTCCTCAAATCACATTTTGCTCTCCCTATATAAAAAAATCCATCTATAATGGTGTTGTTTGTGATATTTTATGGATTAAATGCTAATTTTATTTTTAGTAAATTTTAAATTTTATTATAGCTAAAAATGGTTATTTATTATATTGTAATTAATTTTAGTTAAGCAAAATTTTACTAAGATAGCTTGACATTGTCAAGGTGGATGTCTAAGACTTGACATTCACCTTGACAATGTCTAACAAAAACTAAGCCATGTCATCTTCACATTGATTTAAGAAGTTGGGGTTGAAGAAGAATTTTAGCGAAAATGAATATCTATCCTATGTAGAGGTAGACTTTTATTTTCAGGTACATTCCATTGGAGAATCTCTTTAAGTATTGTCTTCCTCCATCATATACATTCGCATAAATACATATCAGAAGTTTAAATACAGTTTCATGCACAATAGATAAGTTAAATAAAGTTGATGGAACCAACCAACAAAATAATAATTCAGATTAGTTATTACACTATGTGACTCGCAAACCATATGACGATGTTATTACTAGTCTTCAAAATATTGTGAAAATAATTAATAGATGGTAGCTTTGTTTTTCTGGTATCCCTGGTTGTAGAGAATGAATATGTGCAGGGAACTAGATGAATTTTCATATCGTTTTTCTTGTGTATTACGACACTCATATATCATAACTAATACCATTGATTTCTCTATTTTTCAAAAGGATTGATCATTGTATGACATTGAGTACGTTTGCTAGCTTAAATTATGAGAAATTTTTTGATGGGGGCGAAATCCGAAGGGGGCATGGGAGACAAATGATATGTTAACACATGTCTTCGATATTAAGAATCAATTAATATCAAAGACATGTGTCAACACATCATTTGTCCCCCATGCCCCCATCAAAAATTTATCCTTAAATTATCCATCTCGAACTACATTTATCAATACTTATAAATTATGCATCACCAAGCTAATAAAGGTATTTTCTTATGATGTAAAAGATATAAATGTCATTGTCTAGCACCATCAACTTCATATTTAGTACAAATATGATTAACAATAGATATTAACAAAAACTTCGATAAATCTAATCCTGTATAAGACTAGGTCTGGGTAATATTACCAATGACCTGAATTCGGAAATTCTGCATCAAACTCTTTATTCATCAGAAAAATAAAAAAGATTAGGCTTGGTTTTATGGACTTGACCAGATTAGGTTTGGGTTTAAGCAACATAATCAACCACCCACTTTATAAAGTCTCTTTGGAATCTCTCTTTTTATCCAGCCTTGTCTCATTCTCATCAAACAAACCAAAACACTTCCATCTTCTCCCCCTATTTCTTCTGGATGTACCCTGTAATTGGAAATTTCTAGTGAGATAATGATTGTATATTAGAATCCATCCTCACATATAAAAACACAACTGAATAAGTTTCAGCACTATGATTTGTCCTCTCAAAATTATCTGTTGTTTTTTCATAGGAACACAGAGATTTAGGTGGTGTTCATCTTCTAGATCTTCATGGACCTGTGATAATGGCTTATCCTCTCATAAGTCATTATGAATACTGAGATACATCATTAAGATATTCACGAGCTCCATATGGTGAAGGGCCATATGTGCCTATTGCTAAATTATTTGTTTTCTATCTACAACTTTTCTTTATGGCGATTTGTAAGATTGGTGGTAAAATGGAATGGAAGTACATGATCCTTTTTTTTTAATAAGAAATGTAGATTTATTAATAAAATTAATGAGACATATTGTTTAGATCCTGCTGAATGCTTTCATTCAACCAGTCAGGAACATGTTCAAACCAACTTTCCCTAGTAAAATTTGAAATTGCATGTTTTGCAAGCCTATGTGCTGCTTTATTTGCACCTTTAGACTGAAAGGTGCACAACCAATAATCAAAAGAGTTATTTAAAAGAACAATAATGTCTTCAATCCATGAGTTTGTTGTCCATCCAATTGCACTTCTTGCTCCATTAATTTCTCTAATCACACAGCTGCAATCTCCTTCTAGGTGTAGTCTTTTTATCCCTTTTTCTTTTGCCCATTTCACTGCCATGAGAGCTGCTGCATCTTCAGCCTTTTCTGGTGTCACTGCTGTTGTAAACCAGGATCTAAATCCATGTTGCGCACCTGCAAAATCTCCTATGATTAGACCCAGTCCAGCATTGCCATTTTCTTTGCTAAATGCAACATCAAAATTGATTTTTAAGACATTGACAGCAGGTGGCTTCGAAAAAACTGGCTGCCTATCATTAACATTCCCATTGCTAACAGAAATTGGGATATAGGTGGATTTCCAATCATTGAAATATCTATTGATTAAGTTAGAAATACTTCCTGCATTGGGCTGTGCATTTTAAAAAACTAGATTACATCTAGCTTTCAATAAATGCCATAAGATAACTCCATCCTTTCCTGGTAACTGTAAGTTGTGCTGCACATTAGCATCCGATGGACAAGCAAACATTTTCACTATCCAATCATAAAAATTAGCATTACTAATTGTGCAAGGCTCTGACAGGCCGGCGTAAAAACTATGTTATACTTTTATGAGATATTCTCTAGCCGACCCGGTACTTGCTACTGGAAAAGGATTTTGATTTGGATTTGGATTTGGAGAAGCAAACATTTTAACTATCCAATCATCAAAATTAGCATTACTAATTGCAGTAGCTAGATTCTTGTCACACATATTCCAAACTCCTTTTGAAACACTACAATCGAAAAACAAATGATGCATAGTTTCAACAGTAGTATTGCAAAAGGGACACATAGTAGATCTATCACAATCAAATCTGGTGAATCTATCTCCTACAAGAAGACATCTAGTTATACATTTCCACAAGAAATGTAAAATCTAGGAGGAATCTTTTGTTTCTAGAAAAAATTCCAATTGACACCAGAAGAATTGTTTGTAATACCATTCTGATTTTGATGCTCATTAAGAATTACCCTATAAGCAGACTTAACAGTGAAGTGACCATTTTTCTCAGTAAACCATCTTAGAGTGTCTTTACCATTAGCAGGTATTCTAATTTTCAAAATTTCTCTTATGATGTCATGGTTGAATAAAGCATCAAGAATATGAACTTTCCAGGTATGAGTTTCTGAGTCTATAAGCTGATTAACAGTGCACATAGAAGAGGAGTAAAAAGTAGAATCTAAGAGGCCATCAATAGTAGGTACCCATCTATCTTTCCATATATTGATTTTACCTCCATCATCAACCTCCCAGCAGCTATATTTCCTAACCCATTCTAGTCCCTCTTTTACTCCCTTCCAAATCCAAGAACCACTAGTAATACATTCTCCATGCAATGCATTTCCCTCAGCAAAGTACTTACCTTCTAGAATCTGTGACCACAGGTCATCAGGGGAAGAAATCATCCTCCAAGCTAGTTTGGCTAACAAGGCTTTGTTCACAATTTCAGTTTTTTTAATGCCCATTCCACCTTGGCATTTTGGCTTAGCCGCATCATCCCACCTTCTAGGGTAACCCATTCCACCTTGGCATTTAAAGACCTCTCCAGGTGAGCCATTCAACATAATTGAAGTAGAAACAGTAGATAAGCATTGTTCAACCATGAAACACTAATCAGCATAGAAACCAAGTTTTTTTAGTCTCCAACAGAAAATTCCATTCTATTCGATCAAAAGCCTTGGACATGTCAAGTTTTACAGCCATCCAACCTTTTTGAGCCTTAGTTTTCTTCATAGTGTCAACCAGTTCATGGGCAATCACTATGTTATCAGTAATTAATCTACCAGACAAGAATGTTGTTTGATTAGGAGATATGATTCTATTCAGCAATGGTTTTATAAACAACATTGCATAAGCTGATTGGTCTAAAATCAGCAGCAATCTTTGGGAAGTTAATTTTTGGTATTAAGGCTGTAAAATTGTGATTAAGTTGCTTTAACATGTGCTTAGAATGAAAAAAACTTCGAACCATACTTACAGTTGATTCACCTGCTGTGCCCCACATTTCCTGATAAAATCCTGGAGGGAAACCATCAGGACCTGGAGTTGTCCAAGGCTGCATACTAAAGACAATAGCTTTGACTTTTTCAGTTGTTGGAATTTTAGTTAACATGGCATTATCTTCCTCAGTAATACATGGAATAATATTTTCTAGATATTCATCTGGTCTAGGTGGACTAGTAGTTCTACTCACGTGAAGAAAATGTGATTTGAGAGTGTCAGCAATATCCTTCCTATTAGACAACCAGATACCAAGATTGTTCTGCAAAGTATCTATTTGTTTTTTTTTTCTCCTAAAGTTTGCTTTATTATGGAAATACCTAGCATTCCTATCACCCAATTTAAAGAAATCATCTTTAGCTATCTGCTTCCAATAATCTTCCTCTGCATCATACCAAAATGTTAGTCTCTTATGAAGATCAATAATAACATCAGAAGACATATTATGACCATTAGCAAGAAGATTAGAAATTTGAGATTCTGTTTTTGCAATTTGAGTAGAGATATTACCAAAATGTTCATAGTTCCATTTTTTCAAACTTTGTTTATTACCATAAAGGAGCTTACAATGTTTGAAAGCAGCTGATCCTGAAAAAGAAGCTGAAGTACATGATCCTGATTATGTTTATTATAGGAACCAATTTATGAAAAATATTAATCATCTTTTATGTAATTGGAATCAGTATATTTATCAATAAAGTTGAATGAAGGGGTTAGCATCTGGAAGTTGCATGATTTATGTATAGCAATTTTTTCTGCATGTTTCCTATGAATGTGCATTTGCTTTAGCTGAAAAACAGCTTCGAGAATTGATTTTTAAGAATTCATGTGTTCAATCCTTGCCATTGTTAATGAGAATGTGAATAATCCGTGCAACTGTTATTGAGAAATAGTATTTTGTGCGGTAAACAACCCTTTGTTGTACATGTGGTATTGATCATCAGTTGGAAATCCAGATTCCTTTCCTTTATTTACGTTGAACTTGAACAGTCTTTGATCGTATATGATTTCTCCACCTGCTCCAGTATACCTTTCTGCAAGCTCTGCAAAATTATCATTATCAGTAATCTTAATTTCTTCAAGACCTCTACTATCGGCAGCCAAACGCTTATCCAATGGAATTGTATAACCTTTTGGATTCTCCCAATTTGATATACATGGCGGGTATTATAGTCTTGGTAATCTTTCACGGTTAGGGGACGAGAAGGCGGATGCATACCCGGCACAGGTGGGGATCCAGTTGCCTTTGAAACCTTAACTACACGTGTAAGTGTATAATTGGTGAGCATTTGCAGAATATAGAGAGCTCATAGCAATTCCCATTGTTGTCTCTGGAGTGAAGATAGACCAAGATATACCTTCTCAAGAGACTCAAGTTGATTAAAGTTACAGTCCATAACAACTAATTATGGAAAAGCTCGAGTCCGGCTAAGGTAACAATGCTTGTAGAGATGTTAGGCTAAGAACTTACAACCCACAAAATCCACCACCATCCTGTAAGGTATGAAGTGTTAAGAACAGAACTAAACGACTCGACTACTAACACAGTCCCATGGAAAAAAATTGTTTTCCAAGTTTATTGTATAGTAACTGCTCAAGTATGATGGTACCTGTCTCCGGTTTCATAACTTCAATGCAGTTCAAAAATCAATTATGAAAACAACTCAACAGAATAGGGTGAGGACATACCAATCCCATAAAACTCCTCCTCCTCTTGTCCTTTCTTGCTTCGATTCTTGGAAGTAGAATACTCACCAGATGCTCCTCTTCCATAATCATACTTGCACCGTGACCTCGAATTCAACAAGGTATTATATGCATGATTAATCCTCATAAACTTCCCTTGTGCATTTGCCTATACATCCAACAAAATCAATTTTATAAAAATTTCTCATAGTCATTTCATCAAACAGTTAAAATCCATCGAAAAAGAAGTCAGATACCTGTTCATTTAACATCCGGATGGAAATCGAGTGCAAGTTTCCGATAAGCTTTCTTGATCTCACCAGGAGTTGAAGAAGGTGAAAAAAGTAATACATCATATGGATATTCACCATTACCACCACAAGCACTACCAGCTCTTACAACAAACCCATTACCATTTCTCTTTTTCTAGATACTGGGATTTGAGAAATGGGAAACAGAGAAGAAGTGAAGCTCGAATTGATTATCTTTTCTGAATCTGTAAATGGTTGTGATAGAGAAATGAAAGACAGAGAGTCCATGTATAATTATCTTCTTCTTCTGTAATTTGGAATGGATTTGGATTTTTTTTAATGTTTTAATTTATTTATTTTGTGAAGCTAATGGTGTTCTGTTTTTCCAAAATACCATATTTATTAACGACTCTCATGTCTGCCATGCAAATTGTATATTTTGGATCTTTTATTGGCAAATGCTCATGTCCCATTGGGGGAAAGGATTCACCAAGATCTCCTCCAGCAATCCCTCCGTAACCAATCACTGAGGCATTGTTTGCCAAATGAGTAAAAAGCTCTTTTGGCCAATATCCAATCTTTGTATTTTCTACACCATTAATGAACCACCGGTTACCACTTTTTGGATCCCGATGAACTGAAAAATCAAACACACGTTGCTCCCCACCATAGGCACCACCTATAAGATGTTCTCCAAATGTGTAACTAGGATGGATTTGCACAAATCCCGGGCAAAGCATGCTATAACATCCTGTTTCTTTAAATCCATCGGCCTGCATATAGTTATAAACAATCTAAATAATCCATCGGCCTGCATATTGTTTATACCTTGAGAACAAAAAAAATTATAAAATTATGGGTTACCTTGATGGATTTCACAGGAGGCTTATTAAGGATCTTAAGTTTTCTGTCTAGCTCTATATCTTCTTCCTTCTATATCCCTCCTTCCACTCCATGATAATTTTCTAGGTGGAGATTTAAAAGTACTAGCACTACTACCAAATTGAAAAGACTCTTGAAACTCATTCTCACCAAATTTTAAGTAGTCCATCATGATAGGAACGAAGGCCTTTATATAAGTCAAAGATAGAGTAATTAATTCATTATTTACCTGTGAAAAGATCTACTATCTTAATTGTGCAATCGAGATAATACATTTTTAACTGTAAATATGGGTTCAAAAATCTTAATTAATTATCATTTAGTATTATGATGAGGAAATAGTATGATTTATGATTTAAATGAAATATAAATAAAAATATAAAATATATGCAAATTAGTAACAAGTAAATGCGACACAATCAGTCCCTTTCCTCTCTTATTGCTATGCATAACTAAATATCCCAAAACTTCAAACTAATTTTTCTCCAATTCCTTTTATAAAACTTCAATTACAAACGGATGGATTGAGGCATTATGAGTTGCATCATGATGACTTAATCGACTCGTTCAACCAGAGATGTAACTAATTCCATTTTGATATCGGGGATTACGAAGAGATGGAAAGGTAGAACTCCGTATATTCCCACTTCTTCTATTGGATGCAGTGATGTTATCGGAGTTTTGGCCTTCTTCCTTCAATATCTTCCTATATCTCTACAGATGGAAAGGCGAAAACTGTGAGAATGACCGAATACACTAGAGAAACTACAGTAATATCATATATTGCTTTGAGCGTACAATATACACAATGTAAGATATAAATCACCTGCAGATGACTATCAACTTTCTCACGAGTAAGTCCAGGGATATTCATTTCCTTGTGTATAATTGACGAAGTAGCTTCTGTTCAACAACAAAACCAAAATAGTATGAGACTGATTCAATGAAAACAAGAATATGAATCTAGCACGAGTATAATCAATTAGTTGGAAAAAAAAAAACTATGTACGACATATACTTTCATATTCGTAATATACTCACGATCTCCTAACTTATGAAACACTTCAACAGACTTTGCACGGAACTGCACAGGCTATGTACGGACGATTGCAATTTATCACATACATTAAGATACCAATTATACGAGAATACTCTACGAGTGATATGATTTGACCAAGATTTTTCGATATATGAAGAGTTGGATCAATTATACGAGAATACTCTATGCCAGACCCAACTATTTTCTCTGTAGTTGCGTGATATGATCTTGTTGTTTCTATCGTGTGTGAGTGCAATCGTAAGATTGGCTTGAGATTTATATCTCCGATAGGCAAGATAGAAAAGTAATCACAAACACCTTCGTCTCATCGTTTGTGATTCCACAATATCTTTTTTCGTTAATCGATTAAGATTATTGTGAGGTGATTGATAACACTAGGCTGTTCTTTGGGAATATAAGACCGGTTTATCAATTGGTTCCTGTTCACAATGATTTATCAAAAGACGGAACAAAAACTCATAGGTATTTCTGCGGGAGACAGATTTATCTATTCAAATAGACTTTTCTGTGTGAGAAAGATTTGTTTATCAAGTCTTCGACTTTGGGTCGTAGCAACTCTTGGTTGTGGGTGAGATCAGCTAAGGGAATCAAGTGCGTAGTATCCTGCTGGGATAAGAAACGTAAGGAACGCAACTATACCTTGAATCAGTGTGAGATTGATTAGGGTTCAACTACAGTCCAGTCCGAAGTTCATTAGGAGTAGGCTAGTGTCTGTAGCGGCTTAATACAGTGTGGTGTTCAAAGCTGGACTAGGTCCCTGGGTTTTTCTGCATTTGCGGTTTTCCTCGTTAACAAAATTCTGGTGTTTGTGTTATTTCTTTCCCGCATTATATTTTGTTATATAATTGAAACATCACAGGTTGTGCGTTGTATCGATCAATTAGGAAATCCAACCTTTGGTTGTTGATTGAAATTGATTGATCCTTGAACATTGGTCTTTGGTACCGTTCAAGTTACTTCTCTTATATTCAATTGGGCTCGCAAATTCCTATTTGCTGATTGCAGATTGAATTGAGAGATTGAGATATAAACTCTTGTAAATACTTTTCTCTAGATTGAGTCTGACTGTTTAGTTGATTCTCTTGAAAGTATATTTGAGTAAGTCCTCTCAGATTGCCAAACGAATTGTTGCGTGTGGTTGTTGTACCCCCGCATTTTCATATATGATTTTTGCATCAATACTTAATTTTTTCAAAATAAATCTTTCATCGACTGGTTAATGTTTTGGTTAACTGACCATTTGTCTAGACTATCTGATGAGGACCAGTGTCTCTTTGTTACTATCATGTGGTCTCTCTGGACTAGAAGGAATAATCTCATTTTCCAAAACCTGAAAGAAACTCATGTAGCAATCTTAGCTAGAGCAAGAGCCATGCTTCTAACTAGGAAACCCTGCTTTACTATTTCTCCCATTACCCCTGTCAATCTATGTGATAAATGGATGCCCCCTTCTTTTGACTGGATAAAGTGTAACACTGATGGTGTCTATGATGACATATTCTACTAGAGCTAATGGTGCAGGATATGTGATGAGGGATTTCTCAAGCAAAGCCTCTTTTTGTGCTTCCCTGGTTTTTGAAGTAAAGTCTGCTGAAGAAGCTGAAGCCAGAGCTATTTGGGCAGTCCTGAAGAAACCCTTGGAACAGAAGTTAACTCATATCATCGTTGAAAGTGATGCGAAGACTCTTATTGATCAATTTTCAAATGGCTTGTTTGATGTAGACTCTCGTACGGATGTTATCCAAAAAGACATTCAGTTTTTTTCTTCTAAATTAGTGGCATGTATCTTTAAATTTCAATCTCGTGCTTGTAATTCTTTGGCTCATGAGCTAGCTCAATGAGCAAAAACAAACAATGCCTCTATGTACTGGTCTATGCCTCCTGTTTGGTTGTTACCAACAGTTGAGGGGATCATTAGCCTTTCTGAAGGCCTTTATCTAAAAAAAAAAAAAAAAACGGTCCTGTGACCCAAACTCTAGTTAAAATATTTTCGTGACCCAAACGCAATTATGATCACTTTTGTGTGACTCAAAGTCTAAATAACCCAAAATTAATTTATTAGGAAGCAAACTGTTTTTGGTTCAGATTTCTCGTACTAACTTTAACTTCGATCGATATGAAAATAATTAATGGGCTTCCGGGAGGGGTAACTCTGAAACTAGAAATTGAATCGTCCCCTTAAAATTTATCCATCGAAAACAAACATCCCCTAAGGTGTAGGTGTGGAGAGTCGGGACACCAGAATCCCAATGAATCGGACCACTATTTTAGTGGGGAAGGGAGTGGGGATTAGAGCTGGCAAACAAGCCAAATACCCGCGGGTTGACCCGCTCGGCCCGTGAAAAACCCGCACCATCCCGGCTGGGTCCTAAACAAGCCGGGTACGGGTTGGAAAAATGTTGGCTTGTAGGGAAACGGGTAAACCTGAACCGGACTGTAAACCTGCAGGTTTTACCCGTAACCCGCTATTTCCCCATATAGTCCCATGACGGCCGCGTGTCCCCACTGTGAGGGGAAATTAAAACCGAAAAAACACCCTTTACGGGCGCGGGTTGAAGAAATGATCACCCGTGAAGAATATCAACCCGCGGGTTTTGGCCCGTGTTAACCCGAACCCTTGTAACCCGTAACAAGCCATCCCGGCCCGCCCGTTTGCCAGCTCTAGTGGGGATATGTAAAAGCATTTTTGCTTCATAAATCCGAAAGAGAAAGGCACCGATTTCCATTTTCAGTCTCCTCGTCAAAAAAAATTATTCAGAGGCTGCAACTTTCTGATTTCCCAATGGCCGCTGCTAACTCCTATGAAGAAGCAAGAAAACAACGTATGAAAGAAAACCTAAGAAAATTTCAGGTCAGTGAAACCCTAAACCCCCTTTTTCTAACCTAGTACCGCCATTTTCATTTTCTCGTCTGCAATACTAAAATGGGTTTTTGTAAATGATGTATTTTGATCTCAATTTCTCTATGTTTTGATATGCTTGAAGGATTTGGGTGTTGCCAAGATTGCCAAGAGTCTAACTGATCAAACTACAAAGCCAGTAAGTTTTCTAATAATCCCTCTTTTATTTGTCTAAGGAGAATAAATTAAAGGCCATATTGTTGTTTGATTGTGTCTTTCCATGTTAATGATACAGAAACCAAAGGCTATAGCTAAACCTAGGACTCCAGTTTCTGTAGACCCTGATTTGGTCAGACGTTCTTCGCGTCCTCATAACACAGTTACTTCCTATGCGGAAGAGGTAAGAAAACTACTACTACATCTATAAGGTTCATTTATGTTTGTAACCGAGTATGTAAATTTGACAAATTTATGTGATTTTATTTCAGTTTATTGAAGACCGTCCTATGCGGAAAATATGCGGAAAAAGCCGAGATCAGGCTTCTCAACAAGGTCAAGTATCTAATTGCTCTTGATTTCTGTTTGATTTGTTGGGGTTTCCGCTCAATGTGTTTACATGCTGATTATACTTACAAATGGCATTGCTCAGAGTAAAGAAACCGAACGAGAAAGTGGCTACAGAAGCACAACGAGCTAAGGCGATGAAGCATGCTGAGGATTATCAAGGTCGTTATGTGCCGTCTACTCACCCATCTTATGTGAAATCAATGCTCCAATCTCATGTCTACAATGGCTTTTGGCTGGTGATATAAATTTGTAGTTATCTGAATTCACAATATTGTTTCCATCACTTTCAGCGGAAGTGCAAAAGGAAAAAAGAACTGAGAGTATATACTTGCTTCTTCTTATGTTTTAAAATGTCCCCCGCGAATTCTGCAAGAAATACTTACCCGGGGAGAAAACGATAGTTGTGTTAGAGGATGCACGAGCTGCTGAGTTTGATGTAGTCTACACTGGAGAAAAGGAAAATGCTGGTCTCAGCGGAGGCTGGAAAGCTTTCGCAGAGGCTCACAAATTGGATGCGGTGATGCCCTCATTTTTGAGCTTACTGAGCCAGCAAGATTAAAGGTAGGTTTTTATCCATTGGCCATATTGCCGCAGATATTGTAAGTGGATCTTTTGAATAATAACTGTGTATGCAGTAAAAAGCTAATTGTTTAATGCATATATGTACAGGTTTATATATTTAAAGGGATTGGCGCGGGTGAAGAAGGAAACAACAAGAAGCAGAGAAAAGCTAAAGGAGGTAAAGGGAAGAAGTCTGATGCAAAGGAGGATATGGTTGAAGGGGCTGCTGAAAAAACTGCCCAGCCTAGAGAAAGAAAAACTAGAAATTCTAAGAAAGCTGGAGAGTGATTTTTAGGTGGAATTAAACTGATCTCATCTGCCGTTTGATTTTGAAGGTGCCATACACCAACTAACCTTAGATGGTTTCAGTTCGAAACTTGTTTCAAGTTAGGGTTATTTCCTATGTTACTGTAAAAAGTGTTGACATATTTCTAGTATTTGTTTACTGCTGCATGTTTAATTTGTGCGCCATCTACACTCTGCAAGGGTTTTTTTTATGATGAATCTGGCAACCTTTAAGTTGATTTTGGTAATTTGGTTATAATTGTTCTGCCCAGCTGAATGCAGTGGTGCTACATTCTTTTGTTGGTCCGAACAGGGAAAAACATTCAGTTGAATTCGCTGAATTCTGAGAGAAATCCTGTGACTATCATCAGGTGTATACCAAGAATGGCGTTGAAAGCTAATAGCAAATTTCAGCATTGTGATTTGGAATTCGCACTGAAACTCTTATGTGGTTATCAAAAAATAGACGAACTATTTGATGTTTTATCTAAAGGTCAATGCATTGTATTAAATAAGAAGAAAAAAAAAACCACTATGAGGTCGCATTGTGGTTAAATTTCATTACCCAAAAAAACTTAGGCCATTGGAAATAGATAGGCCTTTTCTATAGAGATTGATGATAATTAAATCCCACTTTACAAATTACACCTTGATCAGGGTTATTACTCTCTTTTTCAGGGTTATGCACTTCGTCGTGGTCTGTCATCTCCCTCGGGGACGAACCAAGAAGAATGAAGACATTTTGGAATGCCTTCAATCTATGCTTGGATTTCAGGTATATAATTTAGTTTCAGTTGCAAAATTCCTTTCGCCTTTTCGAATTTGAAATAACATGACATTCATTCATTGAACAAGAAACTTGAACGTGTACTCCCACTTAACATGAACAAATTCGGATTCCCAAAATGTATTTCGAATCTCTAAATCTCCAAGTTTAAAATGCAGTGCTATTTTCCATCTTTGAAAAGATATGATCCAAAGTCACATATAAGTAGCACTGTGAATCCAAAATTTGCCAATAATATTTTTTCAACAGTAACGAGACACATGTTATTCGTTTTCCGAATAAGTATTTACAAGTTTTCTGACAGTGAAAGTAATTTGGTGTTTGCATTGGATTCGAACAAGTAATATTTAGTATTTTGCTTCCACCAAATATGTGAGCTGCGAGTTTATCTTCGAAGAAGTAATTTCTGTGCATTATTAACTATTTTGATCTCAAGGACCACTTTTTCTATTGCTCTCTATTTTTAGAGAGTGAGCATTATTAGAGGTGGTGTATGCATGTGCTTGTACCAAACACCCCCACAACCACAACCACATTTCACAACTCCATTTCAGTTTCTTCAATAAAACAAGAGAATTTTTCTAAGTTTCATCTTCAACCCAAATCATTTTCTGTGAATCCCCCATTACTACTACTTTACTCTCTTCTAACCTAATCGTTCAACAAATCTCTTTCTTTCTAATTACATCTCTTGAGTCTCTCTAGCTAGATGTCAACAAAATGACGAAGAAAAGGATAAGAAGAAACAACAGGCTATTAATTTTGGTCCTAATTGGTATGTGCGGAATCGGAAAAGCTAACAGGTAATTATAGATTTTTATCTACTACTCATTTCTGAATTTCGTTTTCATTATGATAATAATATCGTTTTCTGATAAGTCTCTATATTTCTGTGAACATTAGTTGTAGCAGTGGTCTATAGAGTAACCATTTCACAGGCTCAATCCCAACGATAACTGGAGACTGTTTCATTTGAGGCAAACAAAGCTATCTCATGAACAATCTAACTTTCGGAAAACAAAGCTTGTCAAGCATTTGAATAATTGGATCTACGCCGAAGTTTAAATCTGGAAATTTGTTGAATTAGTCCTGCCAATGTCACATACAAACGTTCAACTACAAGTTTACACTGATGGTCGGTTGTATTTTTTAGTCAATTTTAGGTGTTACTAGACATTTTGCTGAACAAATTATGAATTTTTTTAATCAGGTTCCCTCCCAATGGCAATGAAGCATTCTGGTTTTCGTGGCTGTGAAATGGTCTACTGCTCTCTTTGTTGATATTTGAACAATTGAACCAGAATTTGGATCACGTATGTCCATTCTATTGGTTCAATTGTTCAAATATCAACAATGAGAGCAGTAGACCATGATGACTCATGAGTTATTAGTGCGTGTGATTTTGCCTATCCCGATCCTTACATGATTTGATTTTTGACTCTGCATTTGGCATCAAACTCGGTCACGACTGGGGCATTTTTTTTATCTCTTGTTTAGATTTTTGACATTAGACCTGAACAGTACATTTATGCATGATCACCGATGCCAATTACCTAATTGATGATTCTATCTCTTCACATGTGCTCGCATGTGCTCATGATGGCCAAAAAAGGAGTGATCATTGATGGACCCCTGAGATGCTTACTCTCTACCACGGTGGTTGGATATGCATGACTTGACGCATCACCAACTCATTGTGAGCTTAATTTGGAAAACTGACAAATACATGCATCATTATAACACGTTACGCGGCATTGGTCCCTTTCAGAGCTGGTATCTCGCTATGCAAAATGTTGATAGAGAGATCGATGGACCATTTTCCATTAATTGAGGTCCTCTCAACTATTTTTTACCTGCTCTCCTCTTGTATTTACTTCTTAACGTTATTGCGAAATCAGATTATACAATGCATCGTTTGGTTTGAAATGATAGCTGAAAGGGTACAGAGTGAATTGGATGATTTGAATAAACTCTTTGCTCAAAGGAAAATTATAAATTCATTCACAGCCAGTGCATGAGTTTGGTTTTCACGTCATGGAGAGTGTTACAGGCTTGTTTATAACCAAAATTTCAAGAAATCTTCTCTTTATCTTTATCCAGTTTTTATTAAAGGTGTATGTTATGCATTTGCTGTGCTGCTCCCTATTTTTGAAGAACCCAGAGACATCCACTGGATTCCAGTCCTTTTTTAGGGAAATGGTAAAACACCCAAGGAGGGGCCATTGCCTCCCACCCCACCCACCACCACCACTACACCCTCCAAGAAGATGAAATATTAATTTTAGTGGAGGAGAAAATTGATTGCATCATGGTAGGTGAACCGTTAATGAATGTAGTCGTTAATGTAAGTACTGCACCATCAAAGACGTGGACCCGATTTGAAAACCGATATATCGAGAGTAGTTTGTATAGAATGATGTTTTGGGGACTACTCAAAAAAGGTGGGGGACTACTCTTCTATTTTGGGGTGGATATTTGAAGTAAATTTGAGCCACCCCTTAACTTAGTTTTTCTCTAATACCAAACTTGCCCTTGGTAATTAAATTAGTTAGTGTAATGATTAATTAGTGTTAGTGTAATGATTAATTAGTGAGGTTAGATTAATTAGCTGAGTGTTTTTACAAGAATAATTTTTGAGAAGAAGGGGGTTTTGTTTTGTTTTTTAAGATGGTTGATTTCGAATTGAAGGCTTTGGGTACTTAGGTATACTTCAAATTTAGTTAATGTTGCTTGAATTGACAAAAACTTTCGAAAAAATGAGAAATTTATAAACTGATTTCGACCATGGAAATGAAGTTCGGCTACGACATCTGAAGAACAGGTAGCCGAACTCATCTGCAAGTGTAGTTCGGCTAATGGTTTTGAAGACACAGGTAGCCGAACTCAGCTTTAATGGAGTTTTTGCTTTCAGAGAAAAGTTCGGCTAGGAAAAAGAAAGTTGCGACGTAACCGAACTAAAAGTTCGGCTGGGAATTTTTTTCTCGACGTAACCGAACTCAATATATAGGTTTTCAGAAAAAAGTTCGGTTAGTAGAAAAAAATTGCGACAAAACCGAACTAAAAATTCGGCTAGGAAAAAAACGAAAGAAGTTGCTACGTAACCGAACTAAAAGTTCGACTGGGAATTTTTTTTTGCGAGGTAACCGAACTTTTTTCTGAAAGAAAAAACTCCATTAAAGCTGAGTTCGGCTAGTTCGACAAACTGTTTCACATAATTCCTAGCCGAACTTCTCTCTGCAACTTTCATTTTCAACTCATTTTGATGATTACTTCTCATTTCTTCAACCAAAAACGAATGACAAGTAATGGGTTTGTGAGAATATCTTCGTTAATGATTTAAATTAAGCTATATACATGGAGGTGGTGGTGGTGGTAGTTGGAGGTGGTAGGTGATGGGCGGTGGTGGTGGGAGGAGGTGGTGGTTATATATTTATAGGTGATTATTAGGTTGGTTTTAAATTAAATTAGGTCAAGGGTAGGTTAGTCATTTCCACACTTTAGAACACCCCTTATAAGTATAGGGTGGACATTCATATAACAAAGTAATCCCCCACCTTTTTTGGATAGTCCCCTAAACATCATTTCTTTGTATAAAGAAGCTTTGAAATCCAACTCTTTTTTCTTTATATATTGGTGTTCTACCCCTTTCTATATATTGGTGTTCTTACTTGCATTCTCATCTTCACTCATCATCCAACTCTTGTTTCTTCTTCTTCTTCTGCATTCTACCCCTTTCTCTCTATATATATATACATATATACAGAGATTTGAGCTTACTAATCAAGATCCGATTTCATAAAACCTGCCCATATCTCAATTTTTTATACATAACTTTTTTCATCGTCAAAATTTCTGTGAGGAAACAGCAACAATTGCTGTATCCTAGCTAGTGATTAGTCCAAAATGACAAAAGAAACAGGAAAGGAAGAAGAAGAAGAAGAAACAAATTGTGGTAGTTGATTCTTTATTTGGTATGAGCGGACTCGGAAATGCTAATAGGTAATTTGGATTTTCATTTCTTATTGTTTAAATAGTTTTAATGATAAAAAATTAAAAATCTTGTTCCTTCTCAAATTCTTTTTTTCTAGTTTTTCTAATGTTCCTTTTGTGTGCAGCTAGCCCAGATTTATCAGGTCAGATGGAGATATTGATAAGTAACCTTAATCTGTCGGATAAGGGATTGAGGTCCAAGGCTAAATATGTTTTGAATGATTTAGAAAGTTGGCTCACACACACTCCTCAAACGAAGTTTTAGAGGAAATAAATTTTATTACACTCAAAAACTATAACTCACTTAACTCAGTCAAACAAATTGGTTCTGATAAGTCACAGACCGGAGGGGAAATTATCCTAACAACAGTGTAACTTCAAATTCAGGTCCAGCTAGGTATCATCACAACTATTTGTTTGTTTTAGGTGATCGTTGTCACTTGATTTGTTGCAACTTGTTCCGATTTAGTTTTCCAAAGAAGATGCTTTTTAGATGCAGTGAATTCAAGTGAGAATCAGAGAGAGATGGAATCGGCTCATGAGATACAACTCTACAATGTTCTTCTTTTAATATTGAACAGATATCACCAAGGGAAGTTTGTAAGGAATGTGTTCTTCTTGTATCAACATTGCAGTTCATAGTCATTTAGGAAGTCACCAATAATAAAGAGTGTGTATGTATTTTCCTATGATGCCAAACTCAGTGAAATACATTTCTAGTTGTCGTGCTAATTTTAGGTACCACGCATTTTCCATGGACAAGCTTTATGTAATGATACAGGTTTTAGGGCACAATGTAGATTTCAGATCACAATATCACATGGCAAATTTTAGGTTACCTTTGCTTTAGATTGCAAATCTTATGGTGCATTGATCCCGGCCAGAGTTGGTAGTTCACTATGCAAAACTTTAATAGAGAGATGGATCCTCTCAACTAATTTTCTACCTGCTCTCCTCATGTATTTACTTCTTAGTGTTATTGTGAAATCAAATTATATAATGCAACATTTGATTTGAATTTTGAAATGATAGTTGAAAGTGTACAGGAAAAGATTTTGTGAAATCAAATTATATAATGCGACATTTTCCTACGTAATGTGGGTTGTGCAAGGCTTGACAAGCCGGCGTAAAAACTATGTTATATTTTTAGGAGATATTCTCTAGTCGACCCGGTACTTGTTACTGAAAAAGACTTTGGAGTTGGAGTTGGAGTTGAAAGTGTACAGGATGAATTGAATGCTTTTAATTGAAAACTTCTGCACAAAGGCAATTCTTGCTGAGCAGATGTAACAGGATCTGTACTTTAGCTGATGTTATAGGTGAGGCACATGATTAAGAAAGGATTTAATGAATGTGCTAGAAGTATTGAATATGGGAGGCATATAAGTTTGGTTCAAGGATTCTTCAGCTACTAATTATCAAGATCAAGACCCAATTTCATAAAACCAGCCCACATCTCAATTTTTTAATTATAACTTCTAATTCACCATCATCAGTTTCTGTGAGAAAACAGCCACAATCGTTGTATCCTAAATAGTCATTAATCCAAAATGACGAAGAGGAAAAAAAAAATGAGCGGAATCGGAAATACTAACAGGTAATATGGATTTTCATTTCTTGTTGCCTGAAACTTTTTCTCTTCCTGATTAGAAAACTTGTTTCACCAATAAAATTCTTTTGGTCCAGTTTTCTAATTTCATGTTGTTTACAGCTAATCCAGATTTATCAGCAGCTCAAAGGAGCAGTTGAAAAAAAACCTCCTTCTCACTCAGCCTACCAGGAAAGTTGGATCGAAGTTCAATCAGATCCGAGCAACTCCTGAAAAGAGATACCAGCAATCAGGAAGCTCAGTTAAAAATCCTTCAAGCTGGTGCTGGTGCTAAAGAGCAGAAGCTACTTGAAACTCAAGCTGGTGCTGGTGATCAGCGGCTACTACAAATTGCTGAAGAAGCTGCTCCAAACAATGAGGATTAGACTAGTACTTATGGAGGTACAATAATAATGTTTTTGTTTTCGTATTACACAGAAATCAACAAGGGAAGTTTTTAAACTCTATGTAATGATACAGGTTTAGATCACATGGCAAACGTTGGGTTACTTTGCTTAAGATTGCAGATCTCATACATTGACATGGTTATTCACTGACTCTTACATTATCTTCCAATTTCGACACTAATTTTATTTTTTATAAAACTCAAGGATAATTAATTTTGGCCGTTCCTTTACATGGAATGGAGTGACACTAATATTGAGTCACAAAGCAAAGTTTATGTGACTGCACAAATTTTAAATCATGGAATGGAGTAAGGGTCACCAAGTCTTTTGCCACTGCCTGATTGTATGAACTAATGCCAATGTGGAATAATGGCCTTAATCTATAGAAAACATGAGTGAAGATATGATTTTGACACACAGAAAAATCTCACAACCAAAGCCAAGAATTGATGCCTACTGCTCTCAAGTACACAAAATGGTTTTGGCGTTTATCAGTTTAGGGTTTACAAAGAGTCATGAAATGATGAAAATAGACCATCCAGGGGCATCGGCATTACCGTACTTGAGGTCATTGGTTCGAATCCAGACCATTTCCAAAAAAAATAAAAAATACTTTAGAGTCGAAGCGGCTGATCCGACGAACCAGGGGCGGAGCCAAGAATCATGGGAAGGGGTGCAAAAATTTGCTATGGGTGCAACCAAAAATTTTAGGGGTGCAAAACAGCAAAAACAGGCTTATTTGTAAAAAAAAAAATCTTATAGAGCCTAAAACGGGCTTTGGAGCCAGCTGGGCAGGGATGCAAGTGCACACCCTTGCAATGAGCTGGCTCCGCCCCTGGGACGAACCCTATTCTTTGTGCTTAGTACCACCATGGATAACATTTGTCTCAATCAATCATCCCCAAGGATATAAAGGGAGATATTCTTTCACTAAAGAAGTTTGCAAGTGGGAGATCTTCCAAAGCCAAATCTTACAGGACTTCAAGCTTAAGCTTGTCGCCACCAGAAAAAGGGTATGCTACTAAAATATTAGATTTTTGAGCATAAAATGATGTCATTTGTGATATTGTGGAACACTAACCTTAAGATAATGAAAAGACAGATTAAGATATGAAGATTTTGACCAAAAGAGAACTTAGAATCAAAGCAAAGAATATATGCCCACTACTCCCAAGTACATAAAATGGTTTTCTTTAGTAAGTAAGAGTAGACAAGTGAGGTTATGTGCTTCATCTGACTTTCTTTAATCTTCATACATTGTTCTCAGTTGAGTTATGGTTTGCTTAACACTCATCTATTTCAAAATAATCCAGACCCAGATGAAGATACAAATTTCCTTATGTGTGTTCTTTTGTTGTTTTTGGTTTTGTGTAGATGGGACTCAGTTGATACTAGTGAACAATTGCAGAGAGAGCATATGGCCTGGTATTCTTGGTAGTTCAGGTCATTCATCTGTGGGTGGCGGCGGTTTCCATCTCAACTTTGGTGAGGAAGTAGTTCTCAACGTACCGGAGAGGTGGTCAGGTAGGATATGGGGAAGGCAAGGTTGCTCCTTCAATAGAATTGGCGAAGGTACCTGCAATACTGGCGACTGTGCAGGCTTATTACATTGCAAGGGTGCATCAGGGATGCCACCAGCTACTGTGGTCGAAATGACACTCGGAACATCCAACTCTCCTCTACATTACTATGATGTGAGCTTAGTTGACGGCTTCAATCTTCCGGTATCAATGGTGCCTGTGGGAGGTGGAGCTGGGTGTGGAGTTGCAGGATGTGAGTTGGACTTGAACGTGTGTTGCCCATCTGCATTAGAGGTGAAACGAGGAGGCAAGGTGGTTGGATGTAAGAGTGCTTGTTTAGCCATGAAATCAGCCAAGTATTGCTGTACAGGAGATTACGCCAATCCTAAAGCTTGCAAACCAACACTCTTTGCCCACCTCTTCAAGGCCATCTGCCCAAGAGCATACAGCTTTGCCTATGATGACTCTTCCAGTCTTCACAAATGTAGGGCACCTAGGTATGTCATCACCTTCTGCCCTCCCTCATGAAGAAGCATCAGATCATCAAGATTAAGCCACTTTGGGGTTCTTGTTGTTCTGAAACAAATGAAATTCCTACCATCAAGATTTAAAATTTTGAATGTATCAGTTGCTTCTGTCAGTCATTTCTATTTGGTTTCTTCTCCCAATTAAACATGTCAGTCTTGTCCTTGTAAATATTTACTGGCTGTTCTGGATGTAGCTTGTAAGTGAGTATCTATCTCTGAGGGGTGTTGCTGGGTACCTTACCACCTCCAGGAACCTTCTGTTGCACCAAGTTTTGCACTCGTTCGGTCATATATCAAAATCCTAGATTATCTTTTTCTTTCTTGATGTATCTGCACAGAATATTGTACTAGCTAGAACAAAATGAAAACTGGAAGAGTTGCAGAAAACAAAGAATGTTGATTCCCAGAATCCATCTGTAATTATCCAATGTACCGTAAGATTAATTACCAGAGGATCCAAACTACAACCATGGGAGGTCACTCTCTGTCCCAGTTACATACATATACATATGCTTGCACACATACACCTAAAGTGTTCACAATTCGCTACATATTACAACTTTATTTCACCTAAAATATCCTTTAAGCTTTTATCTGGAAGCAACTTCTTACTCCAGCTACTCTGCTGCTTCTTTCCTTTGTTGATGACAAAGCTATCGCCAACAGTTCCTGTGTTTGAGATGACAAACTGAAAGAAACAGATAAAAGAAGAAACATGTGAAAGTTTGATAGAAATATCAGAATTCACCTTTAGATATGATATATATGCACTAACCTCTATTTTTAACTCTTCCTTTGTAGCATGACCTCTAATATATCCAAATTCAGTATGCCTTGATAAACTCCAACCATCGTAAATCTGCCAACAGTAACACACAATCAGAAGTTCGGAGATTTTCTCATATCCTGAATGCCTAACGCAAACTACAATCCCCTCGAAATTGTGTCATTTTTCACATATGTCATAGTTGCACTTACTTGGTTCTCAGAAAACTTGTCCAATTTGAAGCCTGCCGTACCAATGACTACATGGACTGGAGCGGTATAATTGGTATTATCGTACGTGTCAATCCCATCTCCACCTTTTGTAGGCATGGCTTTACAGTCTTTTTGAAAGACAGCACAGGTTCTCTCATAATTATGCACATGACCCCACAAAGCAAGATCCACCTAATCATGCGGATTGAAATATTTTTAAGAATTCAGTATACCATATTATGAATGCCACTAAACACATCTCAATTATTTTTACCTTCTCCTTAAGTAGTAATGGCTCCAACGCATCAGTAAACCTGCCATCCACATTGCCAGGATAGGATGAATACATGGGTCTGTGCCTGTTAAAAGCAGCTCAATTAAGCATTTCTGCATTCTTTAACTTCGTACTTTTAATTTTGCAACAGAGAAAAATAATAAATTGTACTTTACCCTGTAAAAATTACCCAAGGTGTTTTCGAGCGATCAACCGATGCTAAGTCATTTCCAATCCATTCATACTACGAAGTATGAAAAAAATAAGGAAGAAACATCAAGTATTTAGTATGTAAATAACAAGAATTATGTCGTACTTATAGTCATTCAACGGTCATTAACACAAGTCTACCTGCTCAGAGTTCTCTGTCCAAGGATGCTCTGTTGAGATTACAGTGAAGTGAATGCCAGCTTGGTTGATTGAGTACCAGGGTTTGTCTTTCGCAGATGTGGGCATCGGGAAATAGGCCTCATAAGCAACTCCACATTCTCCACCAGAATCTGGGGTTATATAAACCGATCCGGAGTTTATGTAGTCTCTGGTTACGTTCAAGCTCATTAGTTATTTCTCAGTAAGTTGTATTTGGACTTAAATGGTTACTTAGTAAATTGTAAGTGGATGTGTGAGTACTTTTTCCATACCTCTCATGGTTGCCAATTGCTGTCATGTAGGTGACGTGAGAAGCAACTGGCTGAATCAGGCTAAGGAAATAATCCCACTCTACCAGGAAACCAGTGGCATAGCTTATGTCTCCGATATGAAAGACTGAGTCCACTTGCCCTGATTCTACTTCTTTCGCCATGGCTTCCACCACAGAAAGAGATCCAGGCTACTATGAAGAAAAAATTCACGAGACAATTGATCAAATACATACGTGTTTGGAAAAATGGTGACGGGGTCTTTCAAATGAAATTCTACCAATGAGTACAAAGGGGCTAACGCCACAAAAAGCTAGTTATTAGTTAATCCAGTGTTTATTAGTCCAGGTTCACACATGCATTGCTCTTAATACAACAATAAGAGTTAAATGAGTACCATTTCTTCTTAATTTTGTATAATTAGCACCTGAATGTAGTGCTCAATGGACCCGTCTAGAGGGGCCTTTCCCATATCCCCAAAGGCAAGGAATTTAAGTTCGTCTGAACCCCCAGCAGGTGGGGTCCTAAATTTTGTTTGATTACTCCAGCCTACTGAATCACTGCATTTATGGAATTTCAGAATATGTATTTGTTTACTTAAGCTAAAAATTTCTTAATCGATGACTCAACTAACAAGAAGACATACGTTTTACCTGCCATATCTGTAGGAGTAGGTGGTTGATGGTTGAAGGTCAGCCATCACAGCTGAATGAATGAAACCAGGGTCATGCCATCCGAAATCAATAGCTGGACTTTTTATTGGTGAATCTGTATAGAGAGGCGTTTTAGAAGCATTATACACAGATTTGAAGCATTTCACTAGATTTCGGTACGTTACTGTTAAACAAACATTAAGAGACTTACCACACATTTCCTTTTGAGTAAACGTATTAGCATCTGATGCATGTGAATTTCCATCCCCATACTGAACCTGTTGAGGTTCTTTATCTCCACTTACCCATGTCAATTTCATCTGCACGGCACGAATTTATGTTAATAACAAGAAAAAAAACATCAAATTAGCGATACAAGCTGTAGGAGATGTAACAAATTTTACCGATGTCCCGGATGAATCAATGCTGGAGAGATGACCATATAAAGGAGAATTTGGATTAGCAAATTTCATAGGGCTTGACCTTTTTAAAATGCAAGGTGTCTCAAAGCCTCCAGCGAAAAACACAAATTCGATGTCTGTTCTTATATTAACAACATGGAACGTAACGGATCCACTGCAAGTATGCAGTACACATATACCCGATTCTTCCTTTTTGCATTCTTTTGTCTTGCAACCAAGATAAGAAGGATCCACGCTCAAATATTGAGCCTGCAAAGTCATAGTACCAAAACAATTTTCAGATATCACAAACTACATAACAATGAATATGACGAAAGTTGCAGTTTCAATTACCTTGACAGGATAATGGCAAAGAAGAGGCAGCTTACTAAGATCCCCAGTCTGCTCGTAAAACAATCCACTTAAAGCACAAGAAGAGACACTGCCAATGTAGTTATCAACCCCATTTAGTTCAATTACATACAAAAATATACATAGAATAGTTTCTTATTCGGTTTAGCGTAACTTACTCTGAACTTGAAGGTGAGATCATTGCCAACCAATCCGAATCCAAAGGAATTAAAACACCAGAAACAGTAACAGTTATGTTTTCTTCGTTCAAAAGTCCCGACTGTGATGAAGCACTGAAATTAACTTGTAGAAATGGGTTTGGATCAGGACATTCGAATAAAGTTCTTCGATTTAGCATTCGAAACTCTGAAATGGCAGTGTAAGGCTGAAAATATTCTGTTGTAGAATTCATCATTTCAACAGATGAACAAGAGAAAGATGGAAACTGAAAAAAAAAAAAAGTAATTATGGAGAAACTGTACAGAAAATGAAAACTTATGTGTGGAAGATGAGACATATTTGAAACTTCGATTTAGCATCTGAAACTCTAAAATTGCGGTGCTTTCTTTATAGGATTAATTTTTTGATGAGATCTATGGCAGTTGAGATTTTGGTTTGGTTTCTTCACCAGATTTTGTCAGTTATTAAAATGTAACTAACAAAAAACTATCATCAAGGCTAGAAATATTTTGTTGACTTGGTTAAAAGAATCAAAGCTATTTATAGGATACCATTTTGCCGTCTGCAAACAAAGAGTTGAGGTCAACTTATTCCATGTAAATTGTCACTAGCTATATTGAATTTTGCGGTAAATGACAAAAAGGAGTATCTAGTTCCAAGGGATTTTGTACCTATCCATTGCGTCCGTTTGTTCGGCCGTATCTGCACAGGAAAATAAAACATTTTCAGAAAATAAAGATCGGTTCGCAGAAGCCATCTGTAAATAGTAATATTCCAAAACCTAAAGAATCAGGTGCAACATTTACCCGCCAAGACAAAACGTTATTCCAACGTACTGTAAGAAACAAAACCTCAAGAAACATTCCAGCTTTCACAAATCATCCCCACCATGTATTAGTATGACCTGCAAGAGGAAGATAGCACTGGGAAAGAAAAAGCCAAGACTGCATAAATCAAAATTTCCTCGAACTATAAATAATTGATTTCGCAGCAAATGCAAAATTAGTTAGATATTATCTGATCAGAAGTTAGATAAGAAAGTGTTCTCATTGAGTTAACATAGTAATCAAAAGCGAAGTACAACATAGATTACTACAAAATCCTTCTTCACTGTCTAGTATACATCAAACTGACTACATATAACAAAGGGTGCGGAGGACATATATAGCACGTCCATATGGAATCCATTAAATACCCCCTCCCTCAATATTTGTAGGCATCACGGAGACAGAGCCAGTATCTGTGCCGGTAGCATTTCCAGTGACTAATGCTGCAACAGCAGCAGCAGCATCACGAATTGGTTCATCTGATGTTCTGAAATTATTATAGTTATTGCTGCTATCATCGAACTTTTCAGTCTTCAGCCACGATATTGACCGCTCCCCCGAATGGGAAGACTGCGAAACATCAGCGTTCACTTTTGGTTTATGTCGTTTTCTTGTCTTTCGAGGAGTTGAATTGAGACTCCCAGAAGTGCCAAAAGGAGAAGCATGGTCTTTACCAAGGTCTTGCAGATCCGCCAAAGGAGGCTCCTTAGAAGCATACAGTAACTGCAACCTATGATCACTTTCTGGTCGACGACACAATTTTCTCAGGGGGACAATTTCCTGCAAAACAAAAAATAGTAAGTTCCTATATTTAAAAAGAATTGATTAACCAAACATGGATACATGATTCCTGGGGCTAAGTGAATGCCAACATTGTAGCTCCCCAATTGTTTTCCTTCCCATAAATGTAAATGCTCAAAGGGATCACGCAAACAACAAACAGAGAAGGATATTTAAGGAATAGCACCTCGGATTGGTCATGATCATAACGCACAAGAAACCTACAACGACATCCACGAACATCGTGTCTCCATCTTTGTGCATCAATTACATGGGCATCTAAGTAAAGAGCCTGGCCTTGCCTTTCCTGAAAATTTCCAGAAAGTGACTACAGTCAGAAAATTAAAAGCTCGCAACTTAATAGATTCCTACAAACGGAACCATACCTGAAAACAGAGTACCAAGTCTCCAGGAAGTATTGCACCACATTCTGCTGCTAAACAAGGGATAGAGCTATGTCTTACATGCTTCCTCACATTAACCCACTCATCCTCATCCGCGGTGAATCCCGCGAACCGAACTCGAACTTCCTGAAATAGAAAACACCGGAAATGAAGGAGACGAAAAGCCAATTTTCAAATACGCATTATCAGCCATACTATTTACTGCAACAATTTGGTATTTCTACTACTTCAAGGATCCAATTCTTTATAGACCAAGGGGTTCCAATATCCCAACAGAAACAAAGTAGATAATAGCAAGCACTTGCACAGCCTCATTATTGGGTTTCCAATATCCCAATATCTACCTGTTTTTCTTCTATGGTTGCAATTCAAGAAACATAAATACATGTCCAAAAACAGAAAGGTTTGCTGGAAATTACCGGATCACCCGTCTCAAACAGCCTATGAGAGACAAATGTTGCGACATCATACCTGAGATAAAATTGTAAATGTTAAGAAAAAATTGAAGGAACATGAAGAAGGTTGGAGTTGTTTCTCAAACCAATACAATGACGAATAAAATTTACCAGGCTCCGTCCCTTGATGACTTGGCTTCAAACTCCACTCGTGCATTATTATCAAAAGGATCCGTTCCTTCACAACCAAAACTTAAGTAAAAAATTTCAACCAAAAGTATGTCCCAGCATTATCAGTAGTTAATTCCATCGTTGCAATGCTAAGAAAACGTAGGTAGCCATTATACGATACCTGGAAGCAAGGGTCCAGAGTTACACAAATTTCTAATAAGACCGGAATCATCACGAGGCAAGGAAGAAACATTGAGCTTCCCTGGAGTCCTAATCAGTTTTGCCTTTAACGAATACCTCCTATTTTGAAACCAATTCCACACCTACACGAAAATATCCAAAATGAACGAGCCTTCAAAACTATCACCAATGTGGACAAAATGTAGTATAAATTGTATAATCTGCAACTAACCTGCTTCCATTGCACGACACTCTTTCCAGCTCGTTCTGGTGCCGCACTACACGAAAAAAAAATCTAGGTTAACCTCGTCTGTCCCATTTAACACTGCCAGTGTTGAGAATCAAGATGTTACAATGACAATGAAATTGGGGGTGGGGGCAATTGCCACCCAAAATACCTAAAGGTTTCCGCAAGTGTACAAACAACTTCACGAGTTGGAAGAGTATTATTAGCTCCAAGTAAAAGAGCATCCATCTCTGCCACCTTCAAATACACCACATTCAAGTTCCCATTATTAGGCTTGTGGGGGCATTTGCCCCATCCATCTAAAAACCCTAAATCTAACAAATTAAATAAAACCCAAGCTTCAAATTGGAAATACAAACTTGAAATTGCAAGAATTTTACAGAAAATGTAACAAAAATTGGAGCTCTTTTAGCTGAAAAAGGAAATGAAAGAAGTAGAGAGAGAGAGAGAGAGTAGTTAGCACCTCAGAGGAAGTGAAACGGAAAGCTGGAAAACCACTTGGTGGTGGTCTACCCATTGTAGTTTCTGTAATTTGAAACCCCAATAACGAAGAAGATGAAAAAAGATTTTGGGGGTTTTCTTGTTAATGTGAATGAAGAAAAGGTTGAAACTTTGAGAAGGAAATGAAGAAATGGAAAGAACCCATGACTGAATTCATTTGAAATTTAATGTTACCATTGATTGATTCACTGATTCATGCCTAATTCCTCTCTCGTTTCCTTTTTTTTTGGTCCTCTTCTTCTTCTACTTTGGATACTGTGGAAATGAAAATCAGGGGGGATTTTTTTTTGTTTTTATTTTCTTTTCTTTGGCTGACTCGTCGTTTAAATCTGACTTTGAAATCAGTTGGATTTAAGACACTTTCCGAAAAAAAAAAAAAAAAAAAAAAAAAAATTTTTTATTTAAGATTCAAAGATAAAAAAAATGTAAAGAACATGACAAGTAAAGATTGACACAAGCATATAACGTGGTTCGGCCATGAAGACCTACGTCCATGGGAAAGAAGATGTTTTCTTTATTGATTAGGGTCTTATCCTTGAAAGAGCTACAAATATCACTTAGATTTCTCACTCTCTCTTTGTCTAGATCTCTCTCAGAAATTCTCTGTAGAAATACCATCTAAAATTACATGTCCATCTCCTTCTACATGGACTGGTATTTATAGGCATTTTAGACTCGTGAAGGCCTGGTCTCGCCGAGCTGGTGGAGTTATCGTACATCTTCTCGTTACTTCGGACGAGCTTTATACTATCCCTCGTGATGGCCTACTTGGTTCTCCTTCCGAGTCATCTCGCTCCGCTCGTCATCGTGTTGCTCTTCCTTGGGAACCTCGTGCTGCATCACCTTTGGGTCATAATATAGATCGCCCGAGCCTCATGATACGATGTAGGTTCGTCAACGTCTCTTCTGATCCCTCATTAAATGCAGTCCTTCTTTTTAGACTTGACCGTCTGAGTCAATTAGACCACTCCTTACACGCGTCATTCATGTAATGTTGTAGCAGGTGTCTCGATTCATACGAAATCACTTTTATAGAGTATGATTCGGTGTATCTACCTCATTACCTTATCATGAAGCCATCCCTTGAGATGTTGACACGTGTCCATTGGGTAATTTACCCTCACATTTTGCTCCTTTTCTTTGCAACTTGCCCAGGGAATGATGGGAATAAAACTGTGTAACCGCCCCGTATTTTTCGCCACGTCCGAGACTTACGCCACTTCTGCACTTTTAGTACTCTTTTACCTGTTTGACTTAAGGCGCCGGTTGGTTGTCCATTGGTTTTTTATAAAATCTTTTAGGGAAAGAGAATGGTGTCTTTATTTCTTGTGTTCAGGGTTCAGAACTTTTTCATTCTTTCTCTCCTCTGTCTTTTGATGTTCCTTCTTAACTTCTTGTCTCCTATAAAAAATTCATTATGTCTGGGAGAAGTTATCCATCTCGAGCTCCAAGACGGTATGATCCCTCTTCTTTGTTTTTCTTTTTGTTTCCGTCGGTGGTTTACGCCATTATTTTGAACTGTGTAGTTCCTTTGTAGTTATCATGATTACTTTAATCAATGATTCTTTTCATTGTTCTTCAACTGTGAAGTTTCTTTGGGGATCGCCATTGTCGTCTCCGCCTTTTATTATTTTTCGCCGGTTTTTCTCCGGCGCAAGTTTTGATACCCCGTCTTTTCTCTGTTTTATTTTTGTTTATCTTTTGTAGTACTGCTTATAAGAGACCGATAAGGACTTCGTGCACCAGTCGTTTTTCCGGCATGTCTGATGCCGACTTCTTGGAGATGATGAAGACTAAGAATCATCTTCAAAGATTTCAAGTTACTTTTGCCACTACGAAGCGTCAAGACGGCGTCTTGACAAAGAAACTCTTGGAGGACAATCCCTGTGGTCCCAACGAGATTATCGTGGCGGCGGGTCAGCTTGATGCTGGGCTTCGGCTTCCTCTGTACTGCCCACTAGATTCCTTTCAGTACGAGGATTTTTGTCTGCTTAGTTCCTAGCGAGCTATCTATCAGCCCAATGGCAATTTTTATAGGATCGCCCGAGAATGTGCTCAGCGAAGTCAAGGCAAGGTTACTGAGAACGATCTGAACGAGTTCGTCTCATCTCAGAAGGATTTGTATACGCCCGTGACTTTCGTGGAAAACTATTGGTGCCAACAGTCCGATACATTTGAGGGCTTTGGAGTTGGGATTTCTAGGTCTCGGCGACCTCTCCGAGGTCCTCCTCTTATGCCAATTTGGATCCTCCTCTCTCTAGCAATCTTGCACTTCGCAAGACTCATGATTCCAAGTGGTTTTTGGCTCCTCTTCGTATTGTGGGGCCTTATATTTTTTTCTGGGATGAGATTGGCAATGTCCTTCCTGGGATTCCCGAGATGCATAATCATCTGCCGCCTTATAGGCCATGGGAGCTTAGATGGGCCCCTTCCCGTAGGCATTCATCACAAACTGTTCGAGCTGTTGAGGATGCTAAAGTAAAAAATATTGTCTTAATGTTTTAACGTATATATACCTTGCCCCTGTTTTATGCCTTAGCATCTGATGTTGTTGTATTGTTTGTGCAGAGGAGGAGAGTCGTTGATGGTTCTGGGCCATCTACTGCTCCTGTGGAGGTTTCCGAACATGCATTGGAGGTTGATATTGGTGCGTTGTTTGGCGAGAATGAGATAGTGGACCTTGGTGAAGGATTTTTTGGTGATATTGATCATGCATTATTGGATGAGGCTGCTAATCTCGATGGCACTATCATTATATCGGAGGTGGGGATGCTCAGGCGAGTAACCTCACTTATAAGGGTGTTCTTCCCTATGTAGATGCTCGGGTTAGTGGCGGTGTTGGTACTGGCGTACCAAGTACTTTTGCTGGTGGTTTTCCTTCTTCTCCAACGACTCCTTCTAGTTCGTCTTCCACCATTTTTGGTGGTGGATCCGAGGCGATGAAGATGCTATGCTCGGATCAATATGCTCGGCTGAGCGAGGACGAGAAATCTCGTATTTTAACTTCTTTGCCTAAATCCGCTCAGCATCAGCTTGTGCAGACGGTATGTATTTGACTATACTTTCAATAGTATGTAATTTATTATTGTCTCAGTTAAAGTTTTTCTAACTGGTGATGTTGTCTAATTTACTAGAGCAAAAATCTGAGGGTTGGTATGCTCTCCGAGACTCGTGTTGCTAGAAAGCGAGCTAGATATGCTGAGCACGAGAATCAGAATCTGCGTCTTGCTGTGGAGATCGCCAAGCAAGAGGCTTTGTATTTTCTCCAAGATAAAAAAGAGATGGAAGGTATTTATTCTTTCCTTTGTCTTAGTCTTCATCTCCATAGTAGGTTCTAGAGTTCTGAATTAGTCCCCTTTATTGGTATCCATCGTCAAACGTTTGGAGGAGAAGGTAGATAATACTGGTCATAGGCATGCTAGGGAACTTTGTGATCTGAGGCTTGATGTGAGCTATCACCAGTGCAAGATTGATTCCTTGGAACATGAGAATGTACGACTTCAGAAGGATATGGAGGTTCATCGAGATCGCATCGTTAAGCTTCGTGCGATGTTAGATAAAGCTAAGAAGGTGGCTGTAGCTCGCTCGGATGAGATCAAGCTTCTCCGAACTAAAGAGGATGGGATGATTGAGTGGCAATCGGCTCATATTCCCCTGCTAACCTAGGCAGAGGATGATAAATAAGAGTTAATTCGTCTCAAGCGATATTTCATCCATCTTGAAAAGGAACGTGATAGACACATGTTATCGTGCCCGACTGGCGATGCTGCCATAACTCCTATTGAAGCACAAATTAGTGCTTTAGACAATCAAAAGGCCCAAGTAGAACAGACCTTATCTTCTATTTTAATTGAACATGAAGGTTGCCTATTAGCGGCTTTTGATTTTATTCGTCTCATGCTTTTGAGCTATTTTTGTTATATTGACTGTCTCCTTTTGTTTCTCTTGCAGAGGATCGTAAGCGTAATGCAGAGCTGGAGAGGCAGTGGAAGAAGCGAAGGCAGCAAGGAAAAGTCTTGATGAAGAGCTTAACGAATTGGTGAGCATCCATGAGGGAGAGCTGGAGGCTGAGCGTGCTGATAAGAATCAGAAATTGAGCAATCTTCATGCTGAGTATAAGCTTATGATAACAAATGCCTGCAGAATTGCCGTTCTTCGTGAGCGTCAAAGGGTCGCTGCTGCTGCTGCCAATGTTGTGGTTCCACCTCTGCCTGTTGAGCCCGAGTCCGAGCAAGTTGCTCCTGGTACTACCGAGGGCGAGGATCAGATGGACACTGATCAAGGTGTACCTGGCGATGGGCAGGCTTTAGTCCGTCAGTTCTTTTGCTCATATAAGGTTTGCTTTTCTAAGAACTTCTTGTTATCTCCTTTTTGTGTTTAAGCCTCGTGTTGTTTTAGAGGTAATGTTTAGGAAGACATTGTTTGGTAAATCCTCATGCTCCTTGCGAGGAAACGTTTAATTGTTATGACTGGTCAGTACACTAACCGAGTTCTCTTCTGTGTTGGAGGCATTATTTTGCTACTCATACTTTGGTAAGTCCTCATATGTGGGAGGCAATGATACTTTATTTTGAAGTAGTCATTTATATGGATGACAATTTCCTTAGTTGAATTACATCACATGATGTGTGTATTTTTGTGGCTCCAGGGAGGTTTTGTGCATGTTGTTGGTCCAACCATGGGTGCCAAAGCCAAGGAGTGATCAGTTCCTTAATTGGATAGGGCATCTCTTACGGTGTTGGACTCTAGGTATAACACATTTCCCTTCTCACCTTGGTCTGATGCCTTCATGGGCTTGGTTTTTTTAATAGTGTCCAGTTTAGGTTACACTTTCCCCGGGTTGAATGATCAGTTATTTGAGTCACTTGCTTGTTAACCATTGCTTGTATGGCAATATCTCGGTCAAGTGATTCTTACCTTAGCCAAAGGTGAGTACCTTGATTCTGGATATCTCCTGTTATGGCAGGACATCATCCGATTTCGTGATCGTGATGGCATTACCTTAGGTATGTTCCCGTCTTAGGTAGCTTAGGTATTTTACCCGCATCATTCGTTGTAGAATGGAAGGTGTGGCTAGCACCGTGCCATAATCTTGATGGGCTTTTGTTATAATGCAAATATGATATGATTATGCTATATGCAAATGTAAGAACAAACAAAGCAAAAAATTAAAGAAAAAAATTGCAAGAAAAAATAAATAAATCGAAGTGAACCAAAAAAATTGCAAGAAATAAGTACACAGAAGGAGTAATTTTATTATTCTCAAAAGAGGGTTCATAAGCCCTTAGTACATTCGAGAAAGGTTTCATGACCTTTTACAAGTAGGGGTTCGAGCCCTATTTTTCGTATTTGATTTTCCTAAGCGATGAGATGTTTAAGCATTGTATTGAAAAGTGGATCGTCTCGTCACCATCGCCTTACCTGCGATATATGCAATAATGCTTAATTTGTCTTTTCTTATAGAAAAGTGGGACCCTAGATTTGCTGGTCATGTGCAATTACTACGTCATAATTCAGACTGGACAGTTTAGTACAAGAAGACTTTGCAGTAAATTTTGGAGACATGTGAAGATGTCAAAACATTCCCTACTTGCATAAAGTTTTGGTGATGGGAAAAAGGTGTTTCGTTTGTCTCTCTTCTCGAGAAAAATACCTCCTTCTACACGTCATACCTTTACTAGAAAAAACCATGTTATGACTATTGAGTATATCTTCCCATTTTAAGAAATATTTCTCAATATCTTCAAACTTTTGATTTTGAACAAACTTTGAGTTTGATGAATGATTATGTACTCATTAACCCTTCCCCTTGACTTAGAGTTAGATTTCTAAGAAGAAGATTATGGATTTTCTTGAGTTAGAAAGTGAAGAACATCATGAACAATTTGTCTTTCACAGGATGATTTCTTTCCCTTATGAAGCTTACAGACTTAGACTTCTTCCCAACACTTTCATGGAAGAGATCGTTTGAGTGCTGAAGTGTTTAAAACTCCATTTTCACTCTGATCTTCAACTCTCCTGAGCTTCTTGAGGAAGGTATAAGAAATCTTGAAAAAACAAAAATATTAAAGAATATCAGTAAAAAACATGTAGATCTGATGGTTCTGAGGCTCTTCAGGACTTCACTGAACGTGTGGATCGTGCTGAGTCCGAGATTTACTTATGAACTTGAACAGAATTCTACACAGTGGTGTGAAATCCACTTCTCTTAAGGAGATATTGAAAACAATATAGAGCTGTTACTAGGGAGGCAGATTAGATCTTCATACCTCCTTGTTTCTAGCACCAAAATGTAGTTGCATCTTTTCTGATGGCTACATCCAAGTAGATCTAAAGGCTATAAAACTATTAACATTCAAGATTCAAAGATAAACAAGATGTAAATAACATGAAAAGTAAAGAATGACACAAGCTTATAACGTGGTTCGGCCATGAAGACCTACGTCCATGGGAAAGAAGATGTTTTCTTTATTGATTAGGGTCTTACCCTTGAAAGAGCTACAAATATCACTTGGATTTCTCACTCTCTCTTTGTCTAGATCTCTCCCAGGAATTCTCTGTAGAAAGACTATCTAAAATTACATGTCCATCTCCTTCTACATGGACTGGTATTTATAGGCATTTTAGACTCGTGAAGGCCTGGTCTCACCGAGCTGGTGGAGTTATCATACATCTTCTCGTTACTTCGGACGATCTCTATACTATCCCTCGTGATGGCCTACTTGGTTCTCCTTCCGAGTCATCTCGCTCCGTTCGTCATCGTGTTGCTCTTCCTTGGGAACCTCGTGGTGCATCATCTTTGGGTCATAGTATAAATCGCCCAAGCCTCCTGATACGATGTAGGTTCGTCCACGTCTCTTCTGATCCCTCATTAAATGCAGTCCTTCTTTTTAGACTT
>JAJJMB010001902.1:1545992-1762785 GCA_023531105.1 Papaver atlanticum
ATCACGTTACTTTCCATAGGGAAAGTAACGTGATACCTCACACACGCACATACACACACACCCCTCCACACACACATGAGAGATCTTCCAGCCATATGTTTGCCACAATCTTTAAACGCCTAAATGGAAAAGCAAAAGGTTGGATGACTAAATGCCTAATATATACAAGATGGAAGATTCGCACTCATAAAATCGTTTCTTAGCCCTACATCCAATCCCCTCATGCAGACACAAACCCTTCCTATACACATCCACAAAAAATAGATCGTACTACAACAAATTTGTTCTGAGGCTGTGAATCTTCCATCAAGAAGCTCCACACACCAGGAAGGAACAAGGTATATAAACCCAAAGCTCAGGGAGGACTATTCATCAGAAGCAGCAAGGAGCATAACAAAACACTTCCCATGAAATAAATCTAGAGCATTCACGAAAAACCTACCTCCGCACTAGGCACATTATATAATACAAAAAACCTCAAACATACACCTATTTCCGGAAACATCTATCCGCTCACGTCATCTCCCAGTACACAACGGAGACAATTAGCATCGCTCATACCAACCTTTAAACATCATCTCTTCCATAAAATTGGAGGCGGATTAACACCCCTATTAAATGAAACTGGATTCCACAATTCAATAACAACATTAACCCATCCCTGTGCTATCCATAAGTTCGTTTGCTGATATCACTGACCTGCCAACAAGGAACTGGAATCATGATAAGCTGGATCTGCTTCCCCAGCCCATAGTTCAACGAATCGTCCACACTCCCATCCCATGGAACAATCAATCAGACAAGATCATTTATCCCTTTACCAAAAGAGAAAAATATATGACGGCATCAGGATATAATTTCCTCGTCAACGACTCTGTGAAAACCCATCAAAACCTCATCCCACCAACTACCTTCCTTTGGACACACACGTGTTCCCAAAAAGTATAACTTTTCTTGTGGAAAGCAACCAATGAGGGTCTACCAACCTTCAACATTCTCAACCGAATTCAACTCACCAACTCCAACTTATGTCCTCAACGCAGTTCTAGCCCTAAAACATCCAGCCGCATTCTGTTTCATTGTCAAACAGATATTGATTCCTGGAACCTCATACTATCTCATCTCACAAATAACCAAAATACTACTCATAGCATACACACCTCACTGCCCCATCAGACAACAGTCTCCCTACTCCTCAAAACAAAAGCTCTTGCTCAAGTCATCACAGCTTTTTGCTTCATTTTTTGGTCCTTATGGATAGCTAGGAATTACGCAGTCTATCGCCAACAACTGCTAATTAAATCCGAAAAATATAACACAGATGGTCATAAAACTCCAGAAGGAATATTCCTTGGCTCAAAATCACCTACATCCAGTACTGCCCGGGATGCAACTTTATCCAAACCCATCGCAAACAAGACTAGAAACACTTGCAGCATAAACTTGGGCCATGCTCATAGCTTCTAGAAGGACGAAGGAACGGGGATGGCCAAAAATTCAATTTGAAAACATACTCGGAGAACTTAACGAGATTTCGAACTTAGGACACCTACGCTCTATGGTATATTTCTAATCAGATTGCATAAATCAAGTATAGGTTTACCCAAATCCAATACTATTAGGCACATCTACAGAGAAAAAAATCAAACAGCGGACGGTATGAAAAATTTAGCGGCAAATGACTACTCTATACGGAAGCTCGCAACAATACTGTGGGATAATGTAATTACCCCACCCATCAGTTCTATTGTAATAACAGATTTGATGGGCATAACATTCCCACGTGTAATATCAGTTTAATAACATAATAAAACGTATGCTTAAAAAAAAGAAAAAATACAATTGAGTGGTACAGGTGATATTGACTGGAACAGGGCAGTCACTTAGGCTTAAGGCCGGTCGTTATATATATTTCTCTCCTACATTTTGATTATTCTAAATTCTAATATTTTTGTATATATAAAGTGTCCCTCTGGATATATTATATTACCTAAAATTTTATAAATACCCCACCAAATATATTTTTAATGGCTAGCCCCAATAAAAAAAAGTAGCCTTATATGGCAGTTAGAAAGTCCCTTCCCTTATGACCGGCCGAAACGCTACTTTCCAAGACTAATATTTTCTATTTAAACGATATAAAATTAATTTTTACATGGAAAACTAAAATTGGATGTTGGCATGTCTATAAATGAATTATACGTGACAAAGAAAGTATTTTTATTTACCTATAAATTTATTAAGCTGAAGCTTTGTATATATGTTAAGTTAGTGAAAGATGATTCTCATACTATGTATCAAGAAAAAAATGAAACTGTGCACACGAAAAATTAGATACTTGCGAAATGCGGGAGGAAACTGAACAACGTTTTAAACAGTGGTTGGTGATGGATTACTTTAGTAAACGCTAGATAGCCGGTTTAAAAAAATACTACTGATCTATTAAGAAGTATAAAAAGTTATGCATAATTTAAATGTTACGGTTGCTTGATTACAACGTCCACGACGCTAAAGATAATAATGGTGTGACTATTTTTCAAATGTATTTGTATCCATACTAATATTGGAGTATTCTGAAATAATTATGAGATGTTCAAAATATTTTAAGTATATATTAAAAGATAATATTTTAACAGTATCTTAAACCAATAGTTGTAATGGTACATTGCTAAATACAATATCTGCACAATCCATAATCTTGCATGACCCATATATGAATGCGTTTGTATCTAAAACCAATAGTTAAGCAAATGCAGTCTCCTAGTACTTTCTACACTTTTCATGCGGTTTATTTATCTTTCAATGCAGTCTCCAACCTTCTTCCATCCTTATGTACTTTTGTCCGAAACGGAAAATCCACGGATTTTTCACTGTTAATTGCAAACGAGACAATAATTTCAGAAGATATTAACTGGGAAACCATAGAAAATATCACCATCAAAAAGCTAAACCAGAAAATCTCCATCCAGAAGGAAGCACTTTTGTACTTATGAACATCTTTTTTTTTTTGTAAGTGAGATTTCATTCAAAAAAACTAAGCAGAGAGAAGGTTCTCTGTTATAACAAAAGTAGAGCCATCTAATATCCTGGTAGACGCCCTGGTGATATTAGATTTATCTACTAAAAGCTTTCCCCTGATACATGTGAGGGGAGTTACATCCCAGTCAACTGAAGTGGTAAAAAGTTTTGCTTGTTTTGCTAACGTATCTGCCACAACATTTCCTGATCTAGGGACAAAATGAAAACCTAAGAAATTCCTACAAAACTTGCATCTGACTTCCTCCAGGATAGCTCTGTTTGTCAAAGAAATATCCATTGTTTTGCCATTTAGATACTTCATTAAAGGTTCGCAGTCTCCTTCAATGCTGAAATCTGAGAAGTTTCTTTCTCTGCCCAAATTGTTGCGTTCAACAATCCTTGCGCTTATGGCTCTTGCGGTTCTGAACATGTTGCTGGTCCTTCTCTCCCTCTGCAAAGGTTCCCGCATCATTTCTCAGAATAACACAAAAGCTAGAAGGGTCGGTTTCTGAAGCCCAAGCTGCATCTACATTTATTTTCCATGTGTTCACGTTTGGTGGATTCTAGGGAACATTCTTTTTAGGTTGTTCTTCTCTTTTGTCCTTTTTTTTTAACTGGTCTCACTTTCTTTTTCCAAAACTCTACATGTCTTCATATTTCTTTTGATAAGCTCAAAGGGGTTTGAGAGGAGCCTTGAAAGGTTTTAGTACATATTTTCTTCCAAATAAAACATATTTTGGTTGCCACCAATTCCAAAGATATGGTATTATTAGGGTTAGTGAACCAGTGTCTACAAATATCCACTATTCTTGTTGAAACATTAAAGTTGCGGCTAGCTGGGTTGGGCCCTAGACTCCAAATTTCTTTTGCATAAGGATAATTTAAAGAGATGTTCTAATGTTTCCTCTTTTTGATTACAGAAAGTACAACTAGTATTGATATTAGGTATTACTCCCTTAAGTTTTGAATTTGTTGATAGAATGTAATGTATACGTTTCCACAAGAAGAGTGTAATCCTATGTGAGACTTCCAGTTTCCAAAGTGCTTTCCAGAAAGCATCTTCTAGTCTAAGTTAGAGTTGTTGATGGTAACTTCAGTTAGCTTATTATACATAGACTTTACATAGAAAGTCCCTGATTTCGTGAGTTTCCATCTAACCTTATAAGTTCTAAGGTTGTTGTCTCTATCCAAGAAAAGATTAATTTGACAAAAATAGGTGCTGGGAAAGCAGAAAAGATCAAGTGTGTGTTCCAACAGTTGGTCTCTGAGTCTATTAAGTCTGAGAATAGAATGAGATAAGAGTTAACATTTGTTGTGCGGGTCATCGGGTTTTCATTAAGGCCTTTTATCCAGTGATCCTCCCAAATATTTATATTTTTTCCATTTCCTACTTTCCATATACTATTCTTAGCAACTAAACTTAGTCCTGAAATAATACATCTCCATGTCCAGGAACAACCTCAAGAGGTTTAGATTTAAGAGGCGATTTGTTTTTGAAGTATCTAGGTTTTAAAGTTTTATCCCACAAGGAGTTAGGTTCAGTTAGTAATCTCCAAGCTACCTTAGCTATCAAGGCCAGATTAAATTTGTGTGCGTCCCTAAAACCTAAGCCTCCTTTATCCATTGGTTTACACATACTTGGCCAAGCTTTGGGGTAATAACCTTTTGTATTTGGTTCACTTCCCCACCAGAAGTCTCTTTGTATTGCATTAATTTTTTTGGTTGTTATTTTAGGTAGTATGAAACATCCCATTTGGTAGGATGCCATACTAGCTAGCACATATTTATTTAGAACCACTTTAATAGTTTGGGGACAAACTTTAATTTTCAATCCTTGCGATTTATGTTCCATGTTTTCTAGAAATGATAGGGAACTTCACACTCATACGTGAATCAGTCACCTCATGTATCATGTATGCATAAGATCATGATCAAATGGGCCTTAATTGAGCTAGTTAGTGTTGTGGGCAGTTTATCTGGAAAGCAAAGACCATAATCAAAAGGTTACTTCAGTCATTGGGTATTTAGTAATTGCACCTTTAATTAAACTGAATTTTTGATTTGATGATGAGATTGCCGAAATCAATCGGCTGTCATTTGTGAATTTCATGAATTGATGGAAAATCCACTTTTTGTTACTGCTAGACAAAGGGGATATGTGTCTTTCCCTTATATGGGCAATCAGTTTTCAACTTTTGTCAATGGTAGGAACTAAAGTAAACGCTCAATGCTCATTTTTCGTATAAAAAGAAGGAAAAAAAAACAAAAAAAAAGGCTCACTTTATGAGATTTCTGAAAGTAACAAGTACTCAAACTTTGTCCCATTGTTGTAAGACCTATTCCTACGTGATATGGTATAAAATTTAGTTTTTTATGCCATGTGTCGTGGCAAATTCACTTCTCCCCTATGGTAAATGTGGTAAATTTATTAAAAATGTATATTTAATTATGCATGGGATCCTTGTTAGACCACTGCTCGGTCGAACTCGCAAGCGTTGCTATGTCAAGCTTGTTTGTCAAATTTAGTGATAAAACTATAAGTCTTGATTTCTAGTCTACTTCTAGTAATGTCTCGGATTAGGATAGATTGTGTAGTTGAGCTTTAGACTTCACGGCGTTAATCGATTGAAGACGAAGAACTACTAAGAAGAGCTTGTGGAACTTCATCAACAAAAGGTATGTGGAGACCGAAACTCATCTATCACTCATAAAGTCTATTTCTACTCTATCTCCCTTCTTGATACAAAAGTTGTATTACTATATAGTATTCGATTATACACATTTGATATTTCGAGCTGAATTTAACTCGCTTACATATTTCTCGAAATATGTGTTGGTAAGATTTCTCTTTAACCAAGTTCATCTTATATTCTTGACGCAAGTCAAAAGAGGATCATGTGAAAATTTCTTGGTAACATCTTACATGATTTGTGTGAGACAATTATTTGATGTAGACCTGGAATGTTTCTTATTGATTATTTCAATAACTTGAAAATCGCTTTGATGCTAATAGTCTGTGAAAAACAACTATTGTCATCCTCTAAGAAAGTTTCAATGATTGAAATGGAGTTTATATATGTAACGCGTTAATTTCCTATACATGTAAATTAACGCGTTAATTTCCTATATATGTTAACGCGTCAATTTCCTATATATGTTAGTTTCCTATATATGTAATCCTCTAAGAAAAACAACTATTGTCATACTGAATCCTATGTATGTAATGTGTTAATTTCCTAAACTATGTAATGAATATTTTGTTTATGAAAGTAAGGTATAACTCCGATTCATACTATCGGTTTATTTGGGTATTAAAAAAAACCGATTCTGGGTTTACTTCGTCATTTGAAAAAACTCAACCCAGAATCGGTTTACAACTGCGCTAATATCAACCGATTCTGGATCGAGATTTGGAAAAATAAAATAAAATCAAGTTTTGATGATGAATTAATGGTAGTTGATTTCAGGGTTAACTTGATTAAACATCATTTAATCACCAAAATTAGCACTAATCAATCAGGGGTAGTTTAGCCATTTAATAAAATAATTGGATAAGGGGTTATCCATTTTACTTCAAATTATTATTTTTTGTCTTGTAGTCACATGCCCAAATTAATCCATATAGGCCCCAATTTAGCCACGATTTTTATCACATATACAATATATATATAGTTCATTAGTTCATGTATTGACATAAAAATAGCAAATATTTGCACCTTTTGGCATCACAATCTTCATGATTTAAGGGGAACGAAACTCCTTTTTGCTAGCTAGCTTAATCATTCACATGCATAATTTATTTATTGGCATAGAAATTGCATATATTAGTAATGAGCAAAAATTTAGAACGAGAAGTTCATGCATATATTAGTAAAATTGGTAACGAAGGGGAGAATGAGATTGATGCTGGGTTAGGGTTTTAAGGTGAGAAACAACCGGAAAAACTGAACCCTTTTCATCGTCTCTTTAATCTTCTGACTCTTCTTTCAATTACAATGGAGAGGCTGAAGAACAATCCTGTTGACCTGACTCCATAGTCAACTAACGGGTCAACGACCCTAACTCACATTGGACAAGCTTAATATGACACCAAAACTTACAACCCAATTGCAAATAACTCAACCTCTTAACATGACAAATTAGGAACCAACATTGTGAAAATCCAAACTCTGCCTTTAAAGTAGACAGATAGTTGTGTTATTTTTCATCAAATTACCCTAACTCAACTTAAAAGTGGACAAACTCAAGTCCGGTACCAAATCTTGTATTCCAAATGCAAGATAAATCAACCTCTTTAACAAGGGGTTTCGTCGTTAGAAACTTAAGACCGGTACCAAATCTTGTATTCCAAATACAATATAAATCAACCTCTTTAAGAAGGGGGTTTCGTCGTTAGAAACTTAAGACCGGTACCAAATTGAATCCAAAATTTGGCAATAATATTTTTTCGAGAGCTGTGCTGCGTAAACGTACCAAATACTTAGATGAATGTGTCTCACATGGGTATGGTTTGGGTGTTTTGGCTTTTTCTACTCTAGGGGAGCTGAGTGAAGATACCCTGTGTTTTTTAAGCGTTTGAAAAATTGTCTAGTTAGTAATGATGCTGGTAGTGGATTAGGTAGTTTTATTTTTAATAGAGTGGGTGTTGCTCTTCCAAAATATGTTGGAGCCCAGCTTGTTGCTAGGTTACCAACCAAGGCTGTGTACGAATCCTAATTTGGGGATAACAATTAATAAATAAACAAATTTATTACGGAAGAGATATGCGATAATATTTGCATTATTAATTGCTGTCTCCAAGAATAAAAAAAAAATGAAATATGAAATTGTAAATACGATTGCAAAGGAAAGGAAAAACAGAAATTTCTTCATACTTCATTGGGATCGCAATTGTATTTCTTGTTTGCCATTGTGACTTACCAAAAAAAAAAAAAAAAAAAAAAGCTTTTCCTTTTCCTGAGAGAGCCTGTAAATTGTTCTAAATTTAAAAGAGAAGCTAAAAGAACAAATTTTATTGCAAAGTTTTTGGCAAACAAGATAAAGCCAGTAATTGATCAACAATACAATCCATCTTATTCGATTGATCCATCTTTCTTAATTCTTGGTGCATTCTTTCCCGCAGTGGAATTTATAACAATCCAGCGCTTCCTGTCCACGAAGATCTTGAGCGGTGCTTTTGTTGATACAGTTGAAAACTGCACAACCAACTTTGCAGTAGGCGTATGCAGAGGTAACCTTACCGAGAGAAACCAGATCCCTTTCACATTTTATGTGACAACCCCAAGGACATATAGTTGGATCAACATCTCCGACGTATATACAATCTGACACGCATTTATCATAACACCTAATGTCCATATTGTCATAATCTTGTGCAATACTCTTCCCAACAAACATTCCCAATATTAGCATCACCATCACAAAACTCATCTTCAAATTCCTGCCTGCCATTTTCTCTACTCTTTTCTTTCTCGCTTAATTTCTCTAGGAATTTTTGATAAGAGTAACAATGTATGAATCCTGAATGACTAGTTCTGTCCATGAAGAAGAATATATATACTCATTGTGGAGTATTACAAGAGATTTCTAGAGTTGACTCGAGAATATTCGTAATTACTGGTAATAGTTTACATATATAGAACATTGTTAAAGCGGGATTTATTTTGGTAATTAATGTTGGGATATATTTTGGTAATTATTGTGTATACGGTGGTAATTGCTGTTAAAACGGGGTATCTTTTACGTAATTATTGTGTATACGGTGGTAAATGCTGTTAAAATGGGATATATTTTGGTAATAATATATCTTTTTTTTGTTTTTTTAAAAGAAGAAGCATACGGTGCTGGGTTACACGAACGCTGCATTTTTTGAGCCGTGTTCGCGTCTGACACGCGTCGGAAACGGGACAAGCGTGTCCGACGCACCAATGTGCGCGTCCTGTGCACGTCCGGTTTGGACAGACCGATGACTCAGGTTTGAAGCATTTTTTTTATGGATATTTTGACTTTAGGTCCCGACTTTGTGACCAGAGTTGCATTTGGGTCCTTTAAAGTTCAATATTAGAGTTTGGTTCCCAGACTAAGTAAGGTTGACCGTCTAGACTGTTATAATTTTATATTTCATTTTAATTGACCGTCAGTGATGACATATGCGACCTATTGACACGTCATTCAATTAGATCAATATTTACTACGATTTTGACCGATTAAACTTAACCTAATTTTGACGGATGGAACATCTTCTTCACCATCGCTCCACCAACACCAGAATCACTCTACGGCCACCATTAACAAGTCCATCATCATCTTTGAAAAAAACTCAAATCAGTAAGTTTATCTTCTTAATTAGTTAACTCAAAAACAAAGTAACCAATATTATCCTCTTCTTATTCAATATGCTTCAAAAAAAAAAAAAAAAATTCTATTCAATCTCTAAAACCCATTTTTCAATCTGGTAAAGGTTTAAGCTTTAAATATTTAATTGAATGTTAGTTCTTTTTCTCTAAATATTTGCTGTTTGGATCATATTATCAAATGTGGATTTTGTATGTGGTGGAGTGGGGTGCGTTGATTTTGGGAATATTTTCTGGTGGTGGTGGTTTGTAAATGATGGAATAAACTCCATTAAAACAGCCAACTTTCAATTTTGGGTGTTGCAATTGTGAAAATATATCTAGTTATTGTTTAGAAGAATTGGGTCAATAATTTCTGTCACTGATGTTTGGTAATGGTGGCCGGTGGTAGAGCTAAGTCTTCCTTTTTTTAACTAGCACTGACTTTCAGGAATAGATTGAAGATTAGCTGATACTTTCATTAAGACAAGTATTGTTATTCCTGGAATTATCTAAGCAACCCGCGCAACATAAAGTGTGTTGTAAACTATGAAGCTGGTGATGTTAATTCCGGTTTTCAAAAAAACGTTTTCTGTCAGTTATCTTCCAGCCGTCGCCGTTTGAGTGCCGTACAGAGACATTTAAGTCCTTTAAATCACTGAGTTCATTGTTAACTCAGTCTAAAATCGGTCATTACCTTTAGCAATAAAAAATCAACCAAGAATTGACTTTTCCAATACAAAATCAACCAAAAACTGATAAAAGATCATTTCAGTTCATTCATCAATGATGAATCAGTACGTTTACAAAAAAATTAAACTAGATTGCCAAAGAGGAACTTTTACAGAATGTTTAAGCCATTCCCAGTAACAACAGCTCTTGCATCCACCTGACAGTAGTTTTGTCAATAAATGAATTTTATATGTGATCGGAAGCTAATCCTCAATTCTCATGCTTTATTTACATATAAATTCATCAATTTGACTGCGTTTTTACATGATATGTTAAGTTATGAGGTGATTATAATACTTGAAGAAAAAAGACAATTTCTATATCTAATTCTTCCTATTCCCAAAACTATCATTTTAGAAATCAGATACTTGCAGTGGAGATGGCGGAGGAAATTGAACTTTTACCTTAGGTAATTTAGTTACGTCTAGATTAATTCTGCAAAATAACATGAATTTTTTACAAAAATAAAATTATTCCAACTTCGGATCAAATTCGTACCCGTTGCTTCAGATAATTTTTTTTTTGACACAATTCTGAAGAAGATCTCGTTTGGCGTGGATATGTTATAAATGGATTTGCAAGTAAAACATAAAAAGAAAAGAAAAAGGTAAAGGAGTGATTGATCTGTCATTTTTCTTCACTTCTTCCTCAATAAGTTTTTTAGATTTTTTGTTTCCAAATTCAAAAAACCAAAAAAAAAAAAAAAAAAACTAATTGATCTGCCATTTCTCTTGCTTCAACTGTAAAATTCCAAGAATCATCACTGTTCACCTTGGATTGACATTTGATTGAACTGTTCTATCCTTGGATCCTAAACGAAAACTGAATGAGTATGTGTGCAATGATTTTATATTTTGGCAAACTGAATATGCATGACTCATATAGAAGGGAGTCGATTTGTTCACGAATTCGTTAGAAGCCAACATAAGGAATATCGATATGGTGATCAAATGTGCCTTAATTGGGCTAATTAATATCGTGAACAACTTAACCGGAAAAAAAAGAGTCATTGATAGGTATTTTAAGATTGTGCCTCAAGTAAAACTGAAATTTGAATTTGATGTTGCAGTTGCATTTTTTTTAAGAACACCTCGTTGAAAATTGAGGTTTGGTTTGTTACATAAAAGAGGTGGTAGAAAGACACAACCTTCCATTACATCAATATACATTGCACATTGATACAACAAATCTACAATTTATAAGAAACTGGAAAACATGGAAGAATCTAATCGAATCCTTGAGTCTCCGAGGAACCCTTTAGTTTCCCAAAACGGCTTGCTCTAATATTACCTGCATTTCTTTATTTGTCACGTCAATGAGATTTAGATTTCTAATTAATTGAGTTTTCCATTTTTCCTGAACCATTAATTAGAGAAGTTGTATCAAAACAAATAATCTAATATCCCAAAATTCGTACAAGTAACCTTCCACATAAATAATAATTGAGTCTTTTGTAAGAAGCTTGAGTTTCTCCAAAATTTCTTCCAATTTTTTTTACTGATGTCCTAAATTGCCCGAAAGTCATTGACCGAGAGATCACCGGAAAAGAATTTAGTCCAACATAAAAAATTTAAAACCATATAGTTCTCTTAAAGTCAGAGGTTGATGGACCAACATATTTTCCAAGAGACATTTTGGAAAAGATACAACTACCTGCTTTCAAGGGAGAGTTTCAAGTTCGCTAATGTTGATACTTAATTTCGCTTGAACAGAGCTGCATAGGGGCTAGTGGGTAACTAGCACCCACTATTTTTCTCTTTAATATAATCATTTCGCCCGAACAAAAAATAGTACCCACTATTTTTTTTTTTTCAAATGATAAATCTTACCTTAGAAAAGTTGAAAATTTTCTAAGTTGTCCCATTTGTTTTGACGATTATTGAAATAGCCAATTTAACAATATCATGTCTCATGAGGACACACAGAAAGAGCTGTTGGCCGTGAAAAGACTTAAAAAGGATGAAATTATCGTACTCACTGTTCTTTATCAACAAATTTCAAAAATAACATTTTGGACTTTTTGCAACGATTTTACACTATTTCCTCTATACAGTAGCCTTTTGGCAACGGTTTCGGTAAAACGAGGACTCATTGAGTCTAGTTGACTAATTCAACGAATGTTGACTAGGTGACTGTAATGTTGACCATTTAAGTACAGGGGTGCACTATTATTGGACACTCAAAAACGCACTCTTGACCGCTGACTGCGTAGTGCTGTCCATTGGAAATGAGTTCAAATTACCGGTCAATATTTCGAATGTATTATTAGTGAACTCAAAAAAATTGTTCTTAGTGTATTTATCATGCAGTCGTGCACGTCATCATTTCAAGGACATAGATGGTATATTTCGATCATATTTTTTCCTTTTAACCGTACTTTCGTGTTTTGCAATACTTGAGGACTCTGGCAAGATATACCTAATATCACCTTTTTTTAAGTCACTTTGCAGTAAAAATCCCAAACACAAAAGGCATTATACTATCAGGGGTGACGATATCATTTGGCTCTCAGAGACATGCTAAAACCCCCAAAAATTTGAGGCAACATGCAAAATAGTTACATTAATTAATCTAGGATAAAACTTTTGTTATTGAAATTCGCCCCACACATTTGTCGTGTTAGCTATGACAGTTTTTTTATCATCAAAAGTTTCACATTTTTGAAATTTTATGTCAATAAAATGAAGTTTTTGTGTAACGAAAAGCCAACAAGTTTGTTTAGCGTGCTATTTCGCCCTACAAATTCATCCATTTCAAGGTTCTGTACATGTTATACTAAGTTCAACGGAGATAATTATAAGCAAAGGAAACAATGCAAATATGTTTTGAATCTAATAATTTCTACTCCGAGAGAACGTTGATTTTAGAAGAGTACAAATACTTGCAGTCTGAGACTGAGACGATGGAGGAAATTGAGCAGTAGAATGCAGTAGAAAGGAAAGTACTTTTGTGAATGATGGAGAGTGCAAATAAAATTAAGAAGAGTTTGCCATGAAATTATAACATTCATGGTTGGACGATAATAGCAGGAAAAAAAAAGTGAAGTTTCTTTTATACCGAAATTATAGTGATGATCTTTCGACGCATTTTTTATCTCATATGCAATTAACCTAAAAACAAAATAAAAGACTCAAAATTCAAGATATGTAACTTCTGTAAAGTTTCTTAATATAAAATTAATAAATTACGACTACTGTAATGTAAAATCAATATAACTTCCCCTCGGAAGACTTTAAGTTGTAAAGTGATGCTTATTTGGCTAGGGTTCATTTGGTGGCATATTGTTTCATGGTTGTTAACGTATCAAAAGCAAGGGAAAAATCCAAGCGAAACATGTTGATATGGCTGAATTTCTTTTACATGCATTTTCCCTTAGGGGTAAATAGATCAAACAACAACGTCTTGTTCTCGCGTGATTTGACTACATAATGAACCTTGCTAAAAAAAACTTGTCCCTGTAACATTTGCTTATTCGAATTAAATAAGCCTCGTCTCTGTCAAGTGCTGAATTGCCACAAAGCAAGTATGTATTGTTCTAGTAGGTGTTATCTAGTTACAAGTAGTGAAATGAAAAAGCAAATTAAATTAGTTAGTTGCAAATTATATGCGCTTCTCATACAAAATTAGGTAGTTGCATGAGGTTGACAAAAATAATATGTCCAAAATGTTGTGTGCTTATAAATTCATCATTTTCAAACTGTATCAAGGAAAAAAAGTTGTGGGCGCTATTAGTTGTAAATCGTAGGCATTGAAATAGATATTCTTTAAATTACAATCATTCTTTGAAATAGATAGTCTTTAAATTATAATCATTCATCACCAGTAAATTTGAAAATAGTTCTAACATTGGCTAGTTTAGAGATACACTGACAAAAGGTTAAGATGAGGGAGGAAATTGGAGTCACCAGTAACTTATTGCAAGATATATCTTAAAATCAACTTTCAATATAATCTAAGGGTATGATTGTCTAGTTCCATTAAAGTGTTTTACTAGTTGTGTCTGTAAGCACCACATTAGGCGATCAATTAAAATTGCACTACTCTTGTTTGGTCCGAATATTTATCAATGAAATTCTCATTTGAGTAAGAAAACTAAAAATATATATGAGGTACTTGTAATCTTCTAAGCATGGCCTGTTTAAGGTCTTTGTCTTCAGTTTGGTGTAAACTGTCAGTGGTATTGCTTAGGTTGGTTAGTTTCGGCTGGAAGCGTTCAATTTCCTCTCTTATTTCCTTCAAACGAAGGATGATTAGTTTAGGTTGATTAATGTTTGAGTGGTATTGCTTCATTTGTACGTTATAATACTAGTTCACTTCCATTGCCGCGGGAAGCCCAACGGAGGGCACTAATAAGGTAAATCAAACTACTATGTGTTTTTATATTTCAAGTGTAAAAGTGAAGATTTCGTAACAAATTTGTCTGCATTTTCATTCACATACAAATAAAATTCGTTTAATCGCCAGTTGTTTACCAATCCTGTTTACAATTTCATTGAACTGGAAGAATTTTGTTGCCAAAAATTTTGGGATCAATTCTTCTAGAATGATTAATACGACATTACTTACATAGTTGATTTTTCTTAGAGGGAGAGCAAAAAGCAATTTGAGGAGAGTGAAAATCGCTGTCAACTCGCTAATTAGGTCGTTTTGATAAATTTGCTTGACTTTGACCAGAATGTCCTTATTGATAAGCTTCTTTTGCACACTCACATTTTATTTCAATTTGATTAGATAGTGTAGAAATTTTTAGTCGAATTTTCTTGATTAATCTATTGGGAAGGAAGATAAACAGAGAGTCAATAACGAACATGTTTATGATATTTTTGATTTGACTTTGCATAAGCCTGTGAGAGTTGGAAATACAAAACACAACCTGTGGAAGTGAGAAAAGAATGTTGTTAATAATCGTGAATGATCTTATTAATACCTTCACTTTTTATCCTGAACTCTCGACAAGTTTGTATCTTCTAGAAAAAACAAGAAAACTCCTACTTCTTGCTCTACATAGATCTATGATCTCTCTTCCCCGAAACCACACCTTAACAATAACGTTTGAGTTATTCTGAATAAGATATGACTACTAATGCATAGGTTGGGAGATCTAGTGAGTTTTACTCATGCAAATAATTTAATATGACAATCCTAATTTTATGTTTCCAATCCACCGATTTCCTACCAATATATAAACCCATGAATCACCTGATATATTGTATCAAATCCAGAATATATTTATTCTTGAATTCATGATCAAAGCATTTTAATGGGCTTAACGGAGAGATGTTTAACTGCATATTAGTGGAAGATCCGTAAACTGGAGCAGTAAGGGTTTTGCTCTCCTCAATTTTGGATGTATCAGAAAGAGAAAAAGGGGGTCATTTTGGTCCGACTGAAAAACGAAATTTGATTCACCATGTAATGGACCTAGTTAGCGAGTTAACAATGATTTTCGCTCTCCTCAAATTACTTTTTTCCCTCCGTTTTACAAAAAATAACATAGTTACTCATGAGGCTCGGGTTATATTTCTTCTAGGATGAAAAATAACATTTTAATCATACCTTTAAAATCATAGATTGAGGGAGACACGTCATGTCCGGAGGACGGTTTGGGAAAGATACAGACACAACTATCTATGTTCACGACAAAGTTTGGCAATTTCAAAACGTTAAATTCTTAATTTTCCTTGTTAAGAATGAACTCTTTTATCAACAAAACTAAGTTGCACATTTCCGCAGTTTTCATGTCGATATATGAATTTTGTATGTGACAAAAACCTAACCAGTATTTTACTCATGCTTTTGTACCTATAAATTCATCCATTTGTAATTTTTGGACACTTAATGCATGCTAAGTTAGCAGGAGGTGATATATTTCTTGAAGAAAAAAAACCCATGAATAATGTGTCCTTAACATCCAAATCCCCAAAATTATAGGTTTTAGAAGAGTATCACATACATGCGGACTGAGTCGATGGAGGAAATTGAATAATTGCCCGCCTTTTATCAAAAGTAGATTACCTTTAGAATGTTATGTTGTACGAATGAAAAACAAGAAGATCTTGCTTATCCTATATTACCGATAAACTTTCTTAGTTACCTTAAGAATATAAAAGCATAAGATTTCAAATTCAACCTCTCAATTTTTGTGATGTTTCTTTTTTATAAATTTAAGAACTACTGTGATTGTTTACTACCATAATGTGAATTAGTGGGTTATTTGGTTTTTTGTACTTAGATTTCGACCAACTTTACTATTTGGTCTAACTTTTGTCCAGCTTGGCGTTTGATACTTGGAATTGACGTTAACTTGTGTTGACTCGGTTAAATTTTGACTTCCGTTTGATAATAATAAAAATTGTTCACCTCAGAAAAATATAGAAACCCAAGAAATTGTCTGATTCATCTTAATTGTTTTTTCTTTGAGGGTGTTAAAATAGTTTAAGGTGTAGAAGAGATGTTATGAGATGGGATAACATGGTTTCACTTTGGAGAAGAAAAAGTAGAAGTGATGGTGATATACAGATAGACAAATTGATGAGGTGGAGATGGTGGTGGTGGAGGAGATGATGGCTTTGGCGGAAGGAAGAGAAGATGTCTTCTGGTTTATTTACGCTGACGATAATTATGTTAATAATAGTAAAATAAATGGTAATGTAATAAATTACAGTTTAATAATCTTTAAACATAAATCAAGATTTATCCAAGTCAACACGGGTTAATGTTATTTCCAAGTACCGAACACCAACTTGGACAAATGTTAGACTAAACGCTCAAGTTGTAGAAAACTTGAGTATCAGACATCAAATAACCTTAAATTAATACAACTTTTAGAAAAAAAAACTTTTAATGATGAAGTGATGCTTTTTTGGTCAGGAATCATTTTGTTCTATTTAGCAAATACTAAATAGCCATTTAAAAAAAATACCACTACTTTAGTGAGAAAAACTGGAAAACAACATCCTCTGCATCTTTGTCCATAGTCTTGTTTTTTTTAATTAACATATAGTTTGGGGAATTTTGTTTTCATTTTATTTATTTATTTTGAAATTTTAACATACGGCTGTTTTTTCTAACCGTAAAAATTATATACAGTTGGGAGTCATATTTTTCCAACTGCGAAAAATTTATATGGTTGGGAAGTCAAACGTAAACAATTTCTGGTTGGGAACTAATACTTTCCCAACAGTAGAATCGGTTTACAGTTAGGAAATGCTGGTTTCCAACCATATTCGATTATGATACTAATTTTTAAATCCCTAGTTTAATCAAATTTTAAACTACTCATGCAACCAAAACGCAAAGGAAAAAGGGTTGGTTTTTCAATTGTAAACAAATTGAAGTAATTACTGGCTAAGATAATCATCGCTGCTGCAGGGGAAAAAAATAGAAGAAGAGGGAAAAAAAAATAGAAGAAGAGGAAAAAGCGTGTTTTTTGGTTTAGGTATAGTTTTTTATTTTGAATTTAATTACATTTACTTTGCTTTAGTTCCAAGTTTTTCAAAGGCTAGGAATCACATTATGGGGAAATCCAATTCTAAAAATTGTGCCCTTTCAAACATTATTATTTGGTTCAACTAATTGAATTACAGGGTAATCTAATTTTGTTGAATGACTATGAGGACAGTCTCGGTTTCACAATTATATGACTATAAGGAAAATATTGGTTTCAGAATTATATCTCATAGTCTCCATGAAAGTATAAATTATCATACAAAAAATTGTGCTCTTTTTTTGAACGTAGTCGAAAAAAGAAAAGACAAAAATTGCAATTAGGGTTAAAAGTTCGAACAACATAAACCATGGAAGATTTCCATGTCTCTGGGGTTTTGTTTTTCAACTCTCAACCGGAAAAACTCAATTTGAGAAGATGAAAGCGAGAAGAAATTTTATCCTGTTAGGAGGGGTAGTCGAGCCATTTTAAATCAATTTCCTTGTTATTCATCCGAAACTAAATTGTATTCCATCGGTGGGTAACTGCAATGAAAAAGAAGCATTTCAAGGGTATTGGGTTCCATGGGAATCCGATTATGAAAATTTTACTCTGTTCAGGGGATTTGTCCCATTTTCTCGGAATTCAATTCCTGACCTCCCAAAAACCTGAACCGAACGCATTGTTTCGTTAGGTAATTATATTACTTGTTAAAGGGTACTTTTGTTATCTGTTAAAGGGTATTTTTTTTATAGATTAGATCCCCTAACCATATTTAGGACATTTCAATCCACAGGATCCCTCAAACCAAATCTTTGAAGCCCCCTATTATAATAAGATTCTTATTTTGAAGGCCCATACATATTATAATAGGATTCTTAATTTGAAGCCCTTCTTAATGATTTTTGTTATAGGGAAAGCCAAAACGTTTTGGGGGAAAGCTGACTATGGTCAAATGATATTGATTTTGGGTCAATATGGGTGGAACTAAAAATTCCAATCCAAGAAAAATACCCAAAGATATTTCTAAGATACCCCTTTTCTAAGGAGTAACATATTTATATGTAGCTAGGAGATAAATGTTTTCATGGATTTATTAAAGATTAATTAAGAAGATTGATTATTCCTAAGTGATTCAACGATCAAAAAAAACTTTGATTTAACTGTTATCAAGTGTTCTGGTAACTACTTGTGAAAGTTGTCACTTATTAGTCTAATTTATATTCGTTTTACAATAATACTTTGGTTTTATATAAAAGAAACCCGAAAGAATTGTAAGTTTATTTCTGCTTTGAATCTGATTGGATAATAAAAATGACAAATAACCTTAAGTCAAAACTCTTGAAGAAGATGATCCAAGATTTAGTAGAATTATAAGTGTGAATGAAGGGGTTTTAGTTGTATCATGATTAATCATAATCCCATTCTACAAAAATAACAAACAAGAGATTTTGATGAATGTTTATATCATTGTTACCAGTCATGTAACAAAATCATCAAAGCTTCACCGAATTAGTGAATTGTAGAAACAAAAAAGAATCAATAAGATACCATATTTTGATGAGACAAAATGAAACTAACAGTGAGAACTGAGAAAACAATGATGTTCTGTTAAGTTATAGACATTTGCGGCGGTCTTTGAAGTAGTGACGGTAGTTTTGGGGTGGTGAAATAAGATAAAAAAAATAAAGTAAGAGTGCCCAGACCCTTCCTATTTCACCCACAATAACTATAAAGTCCTACTCTCGGACCAGAAGTCAGCTTTCCCCCTAAATAATTTAGCTTTCCCAATAAAAAAAATCTTCTTAATTTGAAGCACCTATTATAACAGGATTCTTAATTAAGAATAAAACAATATCATCATACATTATAGAATCAGATATAGAGGCAAGACATTTTGGAAAGATACATACAACTATCAATGTTCAAGGCAGCGTTTGAGTTTCCCAGTGTGGTTTCTTAATTTTTGGTATTAAGAGAGTTTCTAAGTAACCGCATTGTTGCAATTTGCATGAAAATAAATGAATTTTGTGTGTGAAGAAAAAGCTTACCAGTTTGTTTCCCATTCTTCATTACCGACGAATCAATTTTATTTGGAAAATTTGTACAGGTTAGCAGGAGGTGATTATAATCTTTGAATGAAAAAATAATAGATATTAGCGATTTGAGACGATGGAGGAAATTGATTAATTTTATTCGAGAATCTGATATAAAGGAGATTACTTTCGGAAATGTTAAGAAGCACAAATGAGATATAAGAAAGATAAAATCTTATCAGTAGCTTAGGAATAACAAAAAATCAAAATCGGGTGGTGAAACGTGGTGACAAGTTAGAGTGATAGTGTATGACATGATTGTAGTGCCAAGACGAACAAGCAACACAGAGCATTACAAATTCAAGATTAGCCGATTTTGTAAATTTTCTTGATTTCAAATTTGTAAATCACTATGGTTGTCTACTAATTGAGAGAAGAAGTTTCTCAGTGTTGTTACTACTATGATAATGCAAAATTAATACCAACGTTGCTAATAGGGGTACATGATTGCTAGGTAGTGCATTAAACCCATAAGAGACAAAACAATTTTAACAAATAAATTGGTACATTCCCTAGCAGTTTGGTAGCCCTATTAGCAGCCATGATTAATACAACTTCACTGTCGAAAGCATTTAAGTGTAAAGTTATTTTTATTTGGCCAGGATTCCTTTTGTGACATATTGTTTCATGGTTGTTAATGAATCAAGAGCGAGGGCATAGTGCAAACTAAACATGCTGATATAGCTGAATTTCCTTACATTTTTCATTAACCTTGCATGTATGATATTTAGATCTGCAGTGTGTCCAATATCAAAGGGGTAAATTGAGCAAAAACTCTCGAAGATATTAGTGAAACACTCAAATATGATTGACTTGACATTTGTTAGAAATTTGAGATTGAGAGAAACTAATCTAGAAAGGAAAGATTATTAGCCTGAGTTGAGGGATACTCTTTCCTTAAGACAATATTTGCACTCTCTTATATTGACTGCAATGAGTTACAGTAAATTTGTCTCCCAAGATAAAACAGGCTCAGTTCTTCCTAATTGAATATCACTTGCAAAAAGATATCCAATTCACAGACACAAACCAAGAGAAAGATGTGATCGTTTTTTCATACTTGATAAGGAGTCAGAAGGGTTGTATTTATGAGCAAGCCTCTCTCTTCTCTTCTCTACATAACCATATTTTCCAAATAATTCTCTAAAACTTCTTTCTTCCATCTTCTCCATCTCCAAACCTAGATTTGCTCGGATTTATCTGAGATATCAGATTTTCCGAGTAGATTTAGGTTTGTGTAAATAGTTTTTAATGTTTTCAATAAAAAATCACATTATTTGTGATTTTAGGTTTTAGGGTTTGTTTTATTTTTTAGCTTTCCTGTTGATATCTCATGACTGTTCTATGTCATGCAGTATTCGCCATTAGTGCGATTTCCTATAGCCTTCGGGCATTTCAATTGGAACCCGATGATATATTCAAGTATATCTTCGAAGACAATCAATTTTGGTGTGACGATGATCAAGATTCAATCAAACAAGATCAATGGCTACTGGAATTGGTTATGATAATGATGTTTAGTGCAAATTATCCTTTTTACAAAGGATTTTATCTTAATGAAGAAGAAGAATTTTCCGAATGGTGGATGAAGAATCAAAACACCATCCCTATGATTACATCAACAATTATGTACTTTTGTTATATTACAATTCTTATGTTATTGTAATATTTATCTTTTTTACTTTTTTGTTGTATCTATTAGATGTACTTGAATTAGCCTTTCATGGCTTCCTTTTTCCTTCAAAAAAAAAAAAAAAGAAAAAAAAGAAGGGTTGAATTTATAGTTGTTGAATGGTCACAACAAACAGTTGCAACTGTTTGTCCAATCGGCACCATTCATAACTATCTCATATTTGAAATCCTTTTGTGTCTATCCACTAACGGACACAATCCCTTCTCAATCGTTGTAACTATTCAAATTTTGTAACTGCAAGTCCAACTTATCAAGACAGTTACAATTCAAATATCGAAAATTCTCAACAACATTTTATTAACTTAGGTAGTCTTTGTTTTTTATTTACAAAAGTATTTGTAGTGCGCGAGGCTTGGTCATGTTAGATTGTATGCCATAATTTACTAGACCTTAACAGCAATTATCTTTTTTAAGACTCTCAAGCTAGCACTGTGAAGGAAATCAAACTAGTCTCTGTAACATTTGCCGATTAGTTTGAGATTAGCTTCACGATGTGCCAAATTTGGTTAAATGCTGGGTCTAAATCTAATTTAGCTGCACGTAGTGTGACACGATAGAAGAATTTGGTAGTTGCATACCATATGCACTTGTCATTTGAGTTTTATGATGCGTAATTTTAAAATTCCTATGCCAACAAATGAATCATACATGAGAACGATAAAACAGTAGAACTAACAAGTCCAGTATGTTGTGTATACTTTGCCAATAAATTCTTTATTCTGAAACTGCTTCACTAAAATGGAGAAAAGCAAAACTAACGAGTTCAGAATGTTTTGTAAACTTTCTTAGCTATAAATGATTAAATTCATTATTCTGAATATGTATCACTAAAAGAAATATGGCTGTTTCCGTTGATAGGTTCTAAAATTATACACTATCATAGCTGGTTTATCTGAAATTAGTTGCCATTCATTATTTTAGAGATAAAGGTAACAAAAGGTTGAGATGATGGAGAAAATTGATAAGTCACTTGTTAAAAGATATGCCGCTAAGGTTCAAATAGGCAATGTAGCTTCTACAATGCAATGAAGCGGCCGCTAATAAATGTAAGTAAATCCCTTATGTCTTACATAGGGATCACGGATCACGCAACTCTTCTAATTCCATTTATGTAAATTAAGTGGAAGATATTTAATAAAAAATGTTACATTGATGCAAAGTTCAAATTTATTATAATCAAATTTAAGCTCGACCCATTATAACCCTACTCTGAACCAAAATCTCCGCTCCTGCATGGATCGTTTTCTATGTTGAATCGAGTTTATCAATCAATTTACAAGGCTTGCTTTTCTTGTGAAAAAAGGGAAATAAATAATTGTTGCCGCTTACCTCCTAAGTATTTCTACTCTTAATCCTCTATTCTTTGTTTTACACAAGTATTCCATTTAATTGAAACTAGGTTCTCTGCCTAAAATATTCCATACATGCTATTAGAAGTATCTGAGACAGATATTCAATACATGCTATTAGAAGTATCTGAGATAGATATCGTTGTCATAAATTTTAAGTTCAGCTCTTTCTATCCCTACTCTGAACTCAAATCACGGCTCTTGCATGAATTGTTTTCGATGTTGGATCCACTTTATCAATCAACTTTTGAGGTTTGCCTTCTTTACAGAAGAAGAAGAAGAAGAAGAAGAAGAAGAAGAAGAAGAAGAAGAAGAAGAAGAAAAAAAGAAATAAATAATTGTTTCCGCTTACCTCCTAAATGTTTTTAACCTTGCTTTCACAATTTCCAATAGAAGTAAAGAATTCTTTTTAGTCTTTTCCATTTGATGGATAAATTGTAAACTATTCCAAAGGGAAACTATTATAATAGATAGGTTCTAAATTGGGCATTATATTCATCACAACTAAATAAGAAAATAGTTCCAACAATCATTCTTTAGGGATTTGGTAATAAGGGTTGAGATGAAGGAGGATATTGATAAGTCATATGTATAAAAATATAATGCCGAACTTCATAAATCCAATTGCAACTTTATTATGCGACATAGAAAGGCAAGCAGTCAAGCATAATGGAAAAGTTCTATGTTTTGGAATGTCATACTTCTTGTTAAAATGAACTTAAAACAGAGACTTGTTCTTGGCTTAGTTCTTTATCCTTTGTTTGATGGTTCATTATTATTTATTGTGGCATCAGATGGTAATAATGTTTCCTACTTCCATGGTTAAATCTTGTCTTGGTAGTATTTAGATCTTCAATATCTCAAAATCTAAAGTGTAAATCAAGCGGAAAACGACATATATAAGCAAGAGATTACATTCAATAAAAAAATTCATTGGCGCAGCTAATGAAATATGATTGACTGGCCATTTAACATTTGAGTCCTGATCGTTTTTTATAAGTATTTGCAATGCGCATGACTTGTGGTCATGTTAAATTGTAAAGGTGTAATTTCACATTCTAGCTGCAAGCAGTGACAAGAAAAGAAGAATATGTAGTTGCATATCATATGCGCTTCTCATTTAAAGTTCATGCTCGTTAGTACTTGCAATTCCTATGCCAACAAATGATTTATGCATGGTGCTGATAAATCTAGTGCCTATAAATTCATTATTCTGAAACTTTATCAGGGAAAAATATAGCGGCTGTTGTTAGCTGTGAATTCGAGACATAAAAAAAGATAGGGTCTAGATTATACAGAATATAATCGTTTCTTAAGATGGGAGAGGAAATTGAAGTAACCTGTCAGAAGAAATATGAGGAATGTCGTTATAATGCGGTCTATTAGTTGGTTTTTTAATCGGCAAACAAGGTCAAGAAGCAAGTGTGTTGATGCACCTGTAAATGAATGAAAACGGATTACTTCAGTTTTGTTAGGTAATCCTGAATTTCTTTACAGCATTATTACGCCAAACATTTTTTTTTTGATTCTTCAATAAAAATCATTTAAATCAAAAATATATAAATATCAGCCATTTGTGATTTTGTACTATTTTCTCTTCATATGCTAGATCATATATCAGGCACTTGTACTTGGTTTTTTCTTGCAAGCGTGGCCTGTTTTAGATCTTCTATTTTGTGTAAATTTTCAATGATTAGAGAGTGTACGTGCCTATTTCTAAAGTGTAGTTTGGTCCCTAAAACCGTTAATCACTTCTCCTAGCGTACTCTTCAGAACTAATATCAGATTCGACACTCCTGCATGTATTTTTTCTCTATCTATGCAAAATATTGGGCTTACTATATTAATAACCACGCATTGGTAGACCAGGAAGATTAATTTCCAGAAGCCATTTGTAATATTTCAAACTTAAAGAATCAAGTTGGACATTTACCCCAAACAAGAACAGCGTAGACAAAACCCGAACGATTATGTATGGAAATGGAATGATTTCAGATTTTGTCACAGTGATCATGGAGTACACAAATTAGACTTTTCCCTACGTATCCAGTAGGAGTCTAGTCATTATAGTGTCTATAATTTGTATGCCAATAACAAGACAATGATGATGATGATGATGATGAAGAAATTAAGATAGGGGGTTTTGTTACCGGAAATTAAGAAAAGGTTGAAACTTTGACAAGAGAATGAAGAAATGAAGAGAACCGTGATTGAAACTTTTTCTACATGGATATTCTGTGGAAATGAAATCAGGGGCGATTTTTTATTTTTTTTTGCTGCTGACTCGTCATTTAAATCTGACTGTGAGACTAGTTAGATTAAATAACGCATTTAGCCGGACTTAAGACCTTTTTCCCCCTTTTATTTTGAAAGGTGAGTAAAGACTCAGAAATTCTGAGTTGACGATATTGGGTATTAGTATCATATAAACTCTAATGGTTATAGATAGGATATGGATGTGTGGGTGATACTGGCCGAAACTAATCGTTACTGACCACAAAGAACCGAGCTATGCCTAGCAAGTTAAAATTTGCTCGTTTTTTTTCTTTTCTTGTTGTGTTTTTATGATTCCCTTTATCAATTATAAAAAGTTACAAAATATTTGCAGTTATCATGTCTATAAATGAATTATACGTGATAGAGAACTAAGTAGTCAGTTTCGATGTTTTTATTTGACCTATAAATTTGTCCAATTTAAAGATTGTGTGCATGTATGTAAGTGAAAGGTGATTGTATTCTTTGACGGAAAAAAACACAGTATATTATGTCAGCTATACACATGCAATACTCATCAAGAAAAAGAAATGGAAGAAATTATGCACAGCAAAGTTTGAAATGTGGGAGGAAATTGAGCACTTATTTCAACAAGTTAATTGGATTATACATTTATCTGTAGACATTGCTTCATAGAAAATTATAAATACCCACGATTTCCTAAGATAATTTATTTTTTCTGCATTAATAAGATTTTAATTTTGCAGAGATTGAATTTCATAATGTTGATTCTAATTTGCAGTGTTACGTAGTATGACTTTACTATCATCAAAAGTTGAACATTTACAATTTTCATGTCAATGAATGAATTTAATGCGTTAACAAAAAGCCAACTAGTCATTTCCCATTATGTTTTACCTACAGTAGAACCGCAATAATCTGGATGGAGAGAAATAATGTACATTTGAACCAAATCACTCTTTTAAGACTGAAGCTGAGTTGGGTATGGAAGTAAGAAGCTCAATTTTAGCTTGGGCGGAAGCTGCAGGTAGAAGGATTCACCTAAACTACGCCAGCACAGTTCTTAATACTTGGGATGCTACTTTTGTTTGAAATCCTTGTAACTTTTACTTTCTTTTTAATCTACCTCTGGTAGAAGTCTTGTATATTCCTCTATCTTTAATAAATCTTCTCTTCTTATCAAATAAAATAAAATAAAGTAGAACCCCGATAAATTAATCCGTGATAAATGAATAATCGCGACAATTTATTGATAACTCTTTCTTCTTCCTTTTCTCTTGCCTTCTCAAAAAAAAAAAAAAAAAAAAAAACCCAAGAGTTGTTTCATCTTTCTTGCTCAGATTTGGTCTTTTTAGACCAGATCTGAGCAAGAATTTTTCTTTTCTTGTTTTAGGTAATAGTCATCGAATAAGATGTTTCTACATCATTTTTTATGCCTTTCCACATGTTTCTTCGACGTTTTAGGGCGATTTTTCTTCGTCGTTGTGGGACGAGTTCTTCAATCTTTGATGGCTGGTTCGTGGCTTGCTACTCTCGATTCAAAAACATCAACGATTCAACGCTCCTTCCTTTCAGGAGCATCTCTTATCATAGAAGAATACAATCAACTCAAATGGTCGGAATTATTTTCGGATTATACGATCATCTTTCCCTTATACATAATCAAAAAATTGGTATCTCTGCGGTTTTTATTTGTATTAGGGTTTTGATTATCTTGATGTTTTTTTATGTATTTTGATGTTTTTGCTAATCTTGTAAGCGAACATGTAATCACTATTTTGATTTAAATGAATTGAAATTTGTTGATTTGGCAAAAAAAAATATATTAATAAAGTTTGTCGGTCCTGGGTGAAGGCCAAGGTGCTAAATTAATAATTCGATAAATTTATAAAAATAAATAAAAATTAAAATTAAAAATTAAAAAATTTAATTTTTCTATAGGCCCCTTCCAATATATAAATTAGTAACTCTCCGAATTATATTAATTTAGTTTTACATTTATGCTATATTGGTAAAGAACCATTCAATTTTGTGACTTGGTTTTTCTTAAAATTAGAAGAGTTTTTGGCGTTGTCGTTTACTGATGCAATAAAAACCTATTCAATATCTTTGCAACTTTGATGGATTGTTTACGGGAAGGTGGGTCTATAACTACACTTTCATCTTTGACTTCCACATTATTACTTTCGTCTTTTCCCATGACACTCTCAATTATTTCTTCGTCGGCCAACAAATCTGAAGTGATATCCTCTTGAGGAAAGTTTAAAAGTAATTCAACATCCATTCCACTATCATAATTCCATCAATTGATTAAATTTTGCAATTCTCCAGTGCCTTCATTATCTAACGGTTCACTTGGATTCTCTAATGCGGTGTCATCCACTGGACGAAATTTACAATGACGAAAACAATTTGCATGAATATCTATTGTCCAAGCTGAAATGGCAAGGTTCATTGCATCTAAAACATAAATCTTCTCTGGACTTAGACAATATTTTAATAAATTAAGAAATTGTTAATTAATATATAATATAATAATTATTAATTTATGCAATTATTTAATATTGCAATAAATTGATAAATTTTTCGGTCCCGACGCTATATTTTATAGGGGTACTGTATAAAATTCATCCTTTTGAAAACTATATACATGTTATGTTAAGTTAGCATGCATGGGGTGATTATATTTTGTGAAGACAAAAGAAACCATTTACTCTAGCATACCTTCCGTTTGAGATGTCGAGTATGGAAATTGAACAATTATGTTTGAGATTCTGATCGGAAGTTTCTGCAAATTGAATAATTTGTAGTTGTTGTTCAACAACAGTAAAAACTGAAGTTGAATCATCAAATCTTCTTTTGACATGAATTCTCTCGAAGGTTACATTTTACGTGGTTACTGTTTAAATGGCCTGCATTGCATTTAAGATTGAAGAAACAACATACTACAATGATTTGTAGTTATTGTGATTGTTAGGTTTCTCATACTGTAAATATAGGGTTAAAAGTCAACGTTTATAATGAATTAAAAAAAAAGGCAGAACTCAAGGTAAATATGTTAATGGATTCTATTTTTATTCAATCTTGCCCCGGTGTGCTAAGATATACAATGTCTTCGATATTTAAGTGGTAAATTAAGCATAGAAAAACACATCGTTTTGTTTGTATGCCTTTTCCTTTTGTGTCGAATAAGTCTGTTTCTCACACATGTACAGTAGAAACTCTATTAATTAATTCTCGATTATTTAATAAACTTTCTTAAATAATATTTTTAGCCGGTCCCAAGTCGGGGACAACGTGCCAAATTAATAATTCGCTAAAATTATAAAATAATTCATTTTTGATTATCTATATAGGCCCCATATGAAATATAAATTATTAATTCATAATATATATTCATATACATTAATGATTTATGAAGATTTTTTGAAAAATTATTCAATTGTCTTCTGTCTTTTTGTGAAAATCAACATCACATTGAATTTCATCTCTAACTTTTCTTGTCATCGTAAGAATTTCTGGTGTTGTTTTCTCGTAGCTCAGCAAGAAGTTATTTAATGTGATTGCTGCTTTAACAACCTCATTTCATGAAGGGGGATTTGTTGTAGAACTTTCATCATCTTCTTTCCCATATTTATCAGTTCCCATAACACTCTCAATTATTTATTCAATCAGACAACAGTTTCATTACTTCATTTTCTTCAAGATATTTAGAACATCTTGACATTCTTGAGTGATTTCACCATCTAATTGTTGATCTGAATTGTTTAAACTTGTTTTTCCTATTGATCGAAGTTTACAATGAAGTAAAGTGAAGAGATTGAAGGGTGCTTTGAAGAATTTGATATTTTACAGTACTTAGAAAATAATTATTTGATAAATAAATCTCTCTATAAGTTAATAAGATATTAATTAATATATAAATTATAAATAATTATTAATTTATCGGTTAATTAATATATCGCTAAATTAATAAATTATGGTGGTCCCAACAGCATTAATTTATAGAGTTTCTACTGTATTGGACAATTATAGAGAATTTTTATAGGGGAAGCTATATGGAATGCAATGACTTGCCATTTAACTTTCTGAGTCCTACTATTTTCTTACAAATATTTGAGGTGTGCCTAACTTAATCATTTAAGTTGTAATGGTGTAATCTTTCACTCTAGCTAGAAGTATTGACAAGAGAGAAGAATTAGGTAGGTACTAGGTAGTTGCATATTATACGTGCTTCTCATTTGAAGTTCGATCTCATTACCAAAATTTTGCAATATTCATGCCAGCAAATGAGTTATGCATGAGAATGATAAAAAAAAAACAAACAAGTTGGAAATGTCATGTAAAATTTCGTATAAATTCAATGAAACTTTATAAAAGGAAAAAAAAGTTGTGGCTGTTGTTTAGGTATAAATTGTAAACATTAAAATACACATACATTATACTCATCACAAATATACTTGTTATTTGAGATGATGGAGGCAATTGAAGATTTGTATTTGCAAAATTAATCAACATCAGATTAGCTTTTTGAATGTTTTATATTGACCACAGATTAAAATAACAAAAGTTCGTGAACAAAGATGTAACATTATGGGTTGGATAAGTAGCAATATTTTATTTTTTATTTTTTTATTTTTTGAATGTGATGCTTTCCATAAATTATAGCACCTGATAAAAGTCTCTCTTAGGGAGTGGGTTAGCAGAATTTTCAACATTATTAATAGACGTCTATGTCAATCGAATTATTTATTTCTTACCCGAGCACAGTAATTAATAGTCGTGAGAATTATTGCTAAAATAAAGTTGAGAATTGTAAGTCCCACCTAGTGCGATTTTTTTTTCTAAGCCTAGTTCTTTATTATTTGCTGTGACATTTTTATTGAAATGTCTATTTGTTGCTAATTTACAAATTTTTATTAATTGAAAAACTAAAGAGATAAAAAAAAATAACTGAAGTAGCACAAAACAAAGCTATAAAAACTTATTTTTGAATCTAAAATACTCAGTCTAAGGCATCTTTTTTCTAAGCAAAAACCCAGGTCTATTGTAAAAAAAATCTCTCATACCTCTGTTTAGTCTAGCACCCCTTTAGCTAAAGTGTCTGCAGTGAAATTTGTCTCTATGTAAGAGTGAACAACTTTCATAGACGTTACTAGAATGCAAAGCCACCTAGCTTTAACTGCCCAAGGAACCTTGTCATTTCTAACTTACTACTACACCCAACTCTTCGTATTTTTTCGTGTTAATATGACTTATTTCGCATCAGAAATTGCAAATTTGTGTAATATTCATGTCAATAAATAAATTTTATGTGATGTGAAGCTAATAGTTTCTCATGTTTTGTTCACCTATAAATTCATCCATTTAAATGTTTTTGTAAAGATTATGTTAAGTTAGTCGGAGGGGACCGTGTAACATATGTTCTCATTTTTTATTATTTTTATACCCAGAAACTAACGTTTTAGAGAACAAAAATTAGTGGTGTAAGATGGTGAATTTTTTTTGAGTATTTACCTTTTAGAATGGGGTTACACATAGAAGACTTATGAAAATGTCAGGAGCACGGAACCAAAATAATAAGAGTTTGTTTAGAATACCAAAATGATATTCGTTACCTAACTTTAAAAAAATAATAATCTATAAATTTAAATGAGTAAGCTTGATTTTAAGGAAACTCATTTAAGAAATTAAATAGCCACAATTCAAAAGAACACATATTATGTAAAATTATTTTTCAGGATAAGATCTACCTTTTTTTATTTGTATTTTGTTCTTTACTTTAAGACTCAATTTTTTTGGACTTCCTAACTCATCTTAACTAGTTTTGTATAAGTTTTTTTGCCTGGTAAGTATTAACATAACCTAAGACTTTTAGCTAGGTATGTTCCAAATTGTTTTTATACTACAAGCTTGCAAGTTGTGCAATGCCCGTTCAATGCAAATAAAAGTACTTTGTAGCTTTATGAACTTGGAACTAAATATATCACCACTACAACAAATGAGTCAACCTTAATGAGCAGCACTGTACACATCTCTGCTTATTCCACTAGGAATAGTGCCTGGCCTTGCAGGTGCCAGGTAACGTCAGAGTTTTGTGCAAGTATTGCTTAGAGGCCTTGGAAAAACTAAAAGCACAACAAGAACATAAAACCTAAAATTGAAGAAATCAAAACAAAATCATGAGAACTTTGGATGTTCAATGGAGCAGAAACTTCTTCAAATTGAAAAGGCCTGCATACCAAAGATTAATATGATAATATATCCCACTCAAGAGCAGTGGATCACCCTCCTCTTCAATAATTATGATATCATGTAATTTTTCTAACATAAAAATATCATGAAAGTATACTTGTCCCTCTTGAATACTCCCACGGTCCTTTCCAGAGTAAACCCGCTAGCTAGTTGAATAATCGTTTATATGACGGTTCTGAACTAGTTACCTGCAAGGTAAATCCTTTCATAATTTTTCGTACACTCGGATCACAGAGTGGGAGATCTTATCCCAGGACCAACAATCTCTTTAATTATCGTTTTTTTTTTTTTTTGCATAAATCAATTGTAATTGCAAATAGGACATACTACTCATTGAAGTGCCCTTTTCCAATACATCACTTCCGGTGCCAGGTATGACTTTGCCATAACAACAGATCGACCGCGCGCATCTCCCATCATACTCTGAACTTGTTAGAAGTTCAACCCGCCCATTTATTGGGAGCTATTGGAGAAGCCTTGGATGATATATCGAATGTTAGAGCATAGCTCGGTTGAACTCACCAAACGTTGGTATGTCAAGTTTGGTTTTCATATTTTAGTGACTCAAAAATCATCTAAAGTCGCTTGATTGTATACTAGAGTAAACTTCCTTTAGGTTAGACTAGAAAGTCTAGGAATGTTGAGACATACAAGTATTACTCCGAAGACCTGAAAAAAGTGAATAAGAAGCGAACTACAACGACAAAATCATCCTTCCTCTTGAGGTTAGTAATATTGACTTGAACTGCTTTCATTCCTAACGTATCTTTCAAGTCGTGCTATATTGAAAACATAACTGTGAAGCTGTATATACTGTACATATTGTACGATACTCTAGTGATATGACATGGTCATATTTGTATGATCATAGTATTAGGGAATTAGACTACGAAGTATAACACTTATCTTTTAAACTTCATAGATATGACATCGACATAATCGTGTATATATTGTTATGATTATGTGACTGGATTATGGTGAAGATTTCATCCTAGGAAATAATGTTTTACATTTGTTTCAAGGAAGTACATTCGTGAACTTTTTTAATGAATCGAAAGGGAAATCGCTAGGCTTATTGGTACGGATATTCATTACAAATCTTTGGATTACCAATATGTGTGAGATGGTAGAACCGATCGTAACTTTGTTATGTATCTTGGTATAACTAATCACAATGCCTGACTTATGATTTGGTATGACTAGTTTTTATTAATTAGTGTAACCGATCCTAAGTAATCACCATGAGATGGTATGATCGATATTTGTAATTGGTGTGACCGATCATAGTAATTGGTGTGACCGATCATAGAGTATTGCGTAATCGATCCTTGTAATTGGTGTAACCGGTTCTGGTAATTGGTGTAACCGATCTTGGTAATTGGTGTAACCGATCCTGGTAACTGGTGTGACCAATCACAAGGAATACCATGAGTATATGGTAACCGGTCCTAGTAATTGATGTAACGGATCCTGGTAACTGATGTAACCGGTCCTGGTAACTTGTGTGACAGATCACAAGTGTTTCCATATTAAGGTATAATGGATCCTAGTGATTGGTAGAACCGATTAAACCCATTTATGTGATTTGATATTTGATCAATCATATAGTGATGTTTGAATATAGGTGAACCAATTCTAAACTTGTTTGGAAGTGTGGTATAACCGATTCCAAGAATGTAAATCCATGTAAATATGAATAAGGATTTACAGTGAAAAGATGTCAACATACTTTGAACACGTTTAGTAACTCTTTTCATTTATTGTTCAAAGATATTCCTTAGTACTCAAGGAGATCCTGTGCCGAAATAAATTGAGAATTTTTTAATTAAGATTTTTGGTTTTATATGCTCTAATTACCAATAATTAAATGCATATCTCTAGAGAATAAAAATTAGTAATGTGCATTTACTAATTGGAGATTTTCTATTGAGAGATTTCGGAAATTTTGGACAAGCATTTATTGGAATTAGGAAAACCGAATTTGCTATTCGTTGCATATCTTGGGAATATTTTCGGTTTTGGAAATTCCTTGGTGTCCAAAGATCCTTAGTCTATAAATACCTAAGTTTTCATTTCTAGCAAACTATCCTAAGAGCCGGGCAAACTTCATCTTTTTGTTGTTTCTGGTGGAGCCGTCTAATTGGATAGGAAAGTATCCTAATTAGGAGAAATCTCTTACGACCGCTCGTTTGATCAAGAAGATCGGCGATTACCATTGGTGGGAAACTAGATAATTGCAGTGTTATTAGTTTTCGATTTATTTGATTGACTAACGGTTGTTGAAACTTTGATTGCACCTAGTTTGTTTATTCTTGAGAATCTTCTCTTCTGATATAAGATTCACTCAAACTAGATTGAAGTATCGATGGGATCTTTAGAACTGTTTTTAGATCTAAAGACATCTTGTGATAATCCATTGTTAATAGACTCCGTTCTGAGTGTGATTGATCGCAAGAGATTCAAGTGGTGTTGTGCAGGTGTTTATTGAAGAAGATTGGAAGATAAAAAAGATTTCTTATTTGGTTCTCATATCTTTGGGTGTGCCAAACCTTGATCGGATGAGATCCAACTAGAATCGGATTTATTCGATTGATTAGTTGTGTGAGACGGCATCACTTTATAGTTTCTTTTTGGAATGTATATCGATTGATTGCGAATCTAAACTTGACTACTTTGTAGTTATTGGATAGATTGTTCTTACCAGGCAAAGGAGTTTATTCGATTAAACGGAAGATCCTTGGCGTATGACTTGAGGTATCTTTATCTTGAAAGAATTGAAAGAGTTGTTACCAAACAGGTTTGTTGTTCCTTACTATTTGGAATACGATCCAAAGGAATTGTTACAGTGCGTGCACTCATCGAAGTCGGAAGAGCAGGGATACTGAGTGAACTCGGGGTAGTTTCTTGGTCTCAACTATACGAAGTTGGTTTAGATTTTGTATAGCGGCTTAATTATGAGAGTATTCAATTCTGAACTAGGTCCCGGGGTTTTTATGCATTTGCAGTTTTCTCGTTAACAAAATATTATTGTGTCTTTTACTTTTCTATTCCGCAATTATAATTGCTTATTATAATTAAAAGTAAAATAAACAAACATTAACTCCGATATACTTGATAGTGATCCTATAGAGTTGATTAAGTCCAAACCTATTACCAAGTATCACACTTTGGTAATCGTATTGTCTTGATCTCGTATCCATAGACAATCACGCAAAGTGTGAATACCGACTTGTTGCATTGTCTCAACTTTGTTCTTAAACGATGACTTTCGGTAAGAGGACTTATAGGTGGATAAATAAAAGATTGTTGTGTATTTGGGTACCCTCGTATTTTCAGCGAAGAAATGCTAAAGAGATAGTTGTTAATCAGGAAATTGAATTGGAGCAATAGAAGGTTCTTGGTGATGTTGAATTGAAGGACCAACATCATGAACACCAACAATAGCTATTCTACGTTACAAAGTTCAGTTTCTCATGTTGAACTTTTTGATTTTTTTTGTAAATCATAAAAAATTGGGATAAATAGTGAAGAGCACCATGGAAAAGCAAACTAGAAAATCTCCATGCATAGGGCAACGAGTAACTAATGGTATGGCATCATGCCTTGAATAAGAGCCCCAATGTATAAACTTGAAGATATCTAAGCATTCAAATTCTACACTAATGTACATCCATTGCTGAAATTTTATCTGTCGTAGTCAGTGAAGTTCATGATGTTGGTGTAAATGCACCTTGTGGATGTTGCTGAAAAAGAACATGTTGAGGAAGTTTTAGCTCTGGTCAACCATGGGATCTAAAATCAAGTTGAGGCTCAAGGTATATTTCTCAGAGTAACAAGACCTCTAATGTTGTTGTGTTAAGTATGACTTATCTTTCTTCATAATTAAGTGTCAAATTTGTGCAATTATCATGTCAATAAATGAATTTTATATGTGACCGGAAGCTAATCCTCAATTCTCATTCTTTATTTACCTATAAATTAATCAATTTGAGTGTTATTGTATATTTTAGTTAAGTTATGAGGTGATTATAAATTTATAATCCTCGAAGAAAAAAGAAAACTAACAAATTTCTATATCCAATTCTTCTTACTCCCAAAACTATCGTTTTAGAAATCAGATATTTGCAGTGGAGAATCGAGATTGTGGAGGAAATTGAACAGTTACCTTTGAGAATTTCGTTACGTCTAAATTAATTCTGCAAAATAACAGAAGCTTTTTTATAAAGAAAAAATCATTCCAGCTTCAGATCAAAAAAATTTAGACACAATTCTGAAGAAGATCTTGTTTGGCGTGGATATGTTATGATCGGGTTTGCAATTCAAACATAAAAACAAAATAAAAAGGTAAAGGAATGATTGATTTTTCATTTTTCTTCACTTCTTCGTCAAACAAGTTTACCACTCCGTTAGCTTTTCTTGTTTCAAATTGAACCCCCTCTTCACTTCTTCGTCAAACAAGTTTACCACTCCGTTAGCTTTTCTTGTTTCAAATTGAACCCCCCCTCCCCCCCCCCAAAAAAAAAAGACTAATTGATCTGCCATTTCTCTGGCTTTAACTGTAAAGTGCCAAGGATCATCACTGCTCACCTTGCATCGCCATTTGATTGAACTACTCTCTCCTTGGATCCTAAATGAAAACTGAACAAGTATGCGTGCAATGACTTTATATTTTTCCAAACTGAATATGCAGGACTTACATAGTGATGTAGATTTTTACTTACATGAATTCATTAGAAGCCAACATAAGGAATAGCGATATGGTGATCAAATGTGCTTGATTGGGCTAATTAATATCGTGGACAACTTAACGGGAAAACAAAGGTCATTGATAGGTATTTTAAGATTGGGCCTCGGATAAAACTGAAATTTGAACTTGATGCTGTAGTTGCCATTGATACAACTGAAATAGAACACCTCGTTGAAATTGAGGTTTGGTTTTTTGCATAAAAGAGGTGGTATAAAGATACAACCTTATGTTCTATTATTATACAGTGCACATTGATACAACAAATCTACAATTTATAAGAAATTGGAAAACCTGGAAGAATCTAACCGAATCCTTGAGTCTCCCAGAAACCGTTTAATCATTTCCCAAAATGGCTTGCTCAATATTATCTGCATTTCCTTTAACTGTCACATCAATGAGATTTAAATTTTTAATTAACTAAGTTTTCCATTTTCCTCAACCATCAGAGAAGTTGTATCAAATCAAATAATATGATATCCAAAAATTCTTATAACATTAACAAGTATAATCTTTGCATAAATAATTGAGTCTTTTATAAGAAGCTTGAGATTTTTCAAAAATTCATTGTTATCCTAAGTTGCCTGAAAGTCATTGACAAAGAGATCACCCGAAAAAAAATTAGTCCATCATAAGATTTTTAAGACCATATGGTTCTCTTAAAATCATAAATTGATGCACCAACATATTGTCCAAATGACAGTTTGGAAAACATACAATTACCTGCTTTCAAGGGAGAGTTTGGAGTTCGCTAATGTACTTTGATTCTTAATTTGTTGCATGAACGGAGCTACATAGGGCCTAGCTAGTAACTTGTTGGAACAATTGCTAAAAATAACCTGCAAAACAATCATAAAAAACCAAAAAAACAAAATGTTATGGCTGAGCCACGACCAGGTCGCTCTCTTTAAGACGTTTCGCGGCTCTTCCCAAAATTTTGCTAACAGTTCTTCCATGTCGCGTCATCCCTAGGGTAAAACAGCCGAGTAAATTCTCTTTCACAATCACTCTTGCAGTTGAGAGTATGTGATACTTGTACACTTTTATTCTTGCTCAAAATCAAACTTGTAGAAAACAGGTGATGATCACACACTAGTTTACTTTCTCTCAAAAAATTCTTGTTTTACTTTAAAACTCAAAAAACATTAAATAAAAACTCTCTTTTTGTTTTTCCAACTAAAAAATGATTTTATAGTCAAAGACTTCGAACAAAGTTTAATGAAACCATTAATATGTTTAATAAAAGCCATTTATTCTTGTAATATGAAACTGTCAAGGAATTTATAACAAAAATTAAATTTCTTTTATGAAGATCATTAAGACTATTAAAAACATATTTAAGTAAAATAATCAATGGAATTTTATTTTTTTTAAAACATATATTTCCAACAATCCACAACTTATATTTTTAAAACATTGAGCAAGATCTATATAGTGATGTGCATAAGTAAAGGTATCTTTCGATTTTGAACCTTTACATACTGTTTGGCTCTCGAAAAATCCGATCATAGAGTGAACATAAGTCTTTGAACTCTAAGAGATAAGAAGATTGTCTAACACACACAAAACTATACTAGTGTAAAGTCTAAAGCCAGCACATTAAGGCCCTGTGCTTAAATCCCGGTTTAATGAATGATCTAGAGAACTTCCCATATTCTCATAAAAAGCGGCCACACTTTCACATCCATATAGGTGTGTTTATCAAGAATACTCCTGTATCTAAGTACCCCACTCTAAATAGAGATATAAACATCATTAAGAGTTTTAAAAACAAAACTCAACCTTAACTCGCTTCAGGATATCATGCCTTGGGATGAATTCTCTAAAGCATGATTCTGTGTTTACATAACTTAGTCCCATTTGAACCTATATTTTGGGATCACCATTCATAGCTAGGGATTACCTTTTGAACCTACTTATGGAATCTTGAGTTATAGGTTGGGTGTCCATCACGAACAACTATGTCCATGTCATTTGTAAATCGTTATTCCCTTTGAACCTATTTCTAGGTGGGTATCCATCACCAATGACTCAATTATTAGCGGGAATCAACATCATCCCATAAGATGTATTAACACCTTCTTATTAATCCTTTCGTCAAAGGATCAACGATAACTATTTTTTTCATAGCATATATAATCCATTCTTATAGCATCAAAGATGCCTTTCTATCACCATATATGTCCACTCTACCGTTCTAATTAACGGTTCTCAACTATTGCAATAGCCGCGGTACTATTGCATTGGATTAATATGTCTGGTGTTCCTCTATCTAGTAGAGGCCTGAATCACCCTATCCCTTGGAGGATTCATTTGAGAGGATATCTCAATCAGCATCGCAATATCCTTAAAGGATTGCAACAAACATTTTTATATAGTGTATTTCTAGGTTTAAGGTACTTTTCAGACACCTCATAACCTTCTCAATGTTTTACTAATTATCCATACATGAATTATTAGTAAATCTGCATATATGTAACCCCCATTACAGAAGTAATATACATATGGTCCATCACGTAGCAAGAAGCGATGCCATGCTACCATACTCATTTTCTTTTGTAGTTCAATCACACACAATCACAAGCACTATAATACCAGAATGAAATGAGTGAAAACTAGTTTATAAAGACCATATTTTTTTATTTCTTTACAAATATTTTTCAATGTAGTAGAATAGATCCAAAAGAAATGTTTCAATTCAAAATTTACACTGTCTTCATCCAAGTCTTTCATGTCAAATAGTAAACTAAACATGTCTTCAGTTTCATGAACAACATATGAGTTATAACACAAATTCAACAAGTCCCTTTTGCGTATATAACGGATAGACTTATATGTTTGTCACCCTAATCAATTTTAATCAAATTTCTCATTCAATTATTTAAGAGCTTGTTTCAAAATATATGATGACTAATCAAACTTATATGCATTTCATTCTTATGGGAGCTACAATGTTTTTCATGCTTGGTTTACATAGATTTATCATTTAACTCATTCAATATATTTTTTTACATATGATATATAACAAATCACGCATCGTAGAAACAATATCTAAATTTAATTACCCCTTCTCTATTTGTCAAACTAAAACATTTGGTTCTTAAAACCTTTTTCCAAAGATTAAAATTATGAGGAGCTAAGCATCTCAAATAAGGTAATAATTATGACTAATTTTTTTCCAGTCTTACTACTTACATAGGTCAAAATTCATTCTTAATGATCATGTGATCTCCATTTATAGCTCGCTCTTTAATATAAGTTTAGTGTTCAAACAAACAAATGGTAAAGAACCCCCACTATTTCAAGAAATTTCAAATCAACACCAAAAGATCTAAACTTGAGAAGTTACTTATGCAAATTGCATTTCTGCCCATGTTCATTCAAATATTTCTATAGATTTTGGTTTTTCATACCAATTCAAAAAATAGAAATTTTTCTCATTCATACAAAAATTAGAAATAATTTTTCCAAACACAAATAATTTTTCTAAATTCATATTTGACGCGCTATGCATTCTTGCTCATAACTAATAAATTAATGATCCAATTTTAAAATCCTTTTGACACAATATAGAAGACGAACAAACATACATTTTTCGTGAAGACAAGATCGCCTAACTCACTACTAAAAATATCAGTTCTGGTCACCAAGTTAGACTACGTGAAACACCAAATATATCTTATAAAATTATCAAAGATTTTATTTCACTCGATTTTTTTGAAAACTAGCAAGATTGGGAGTCTACAGGTTTTAGTGAGTTGAGTAAAATTTGATACAGGTCACTTAAAAAATTCTTAGAAATTTTAGAGGAGAATACAACATGCTCATACTCATCACTAACTCAAAAAAGTTCATAGACGCAAGATAAAATCACATATTTCAAACATTCAAAGCTTCTATATATCATATAAATAATACAATATTTTGTTCAAACATTTTATTGATAACTAATCTATCGTAGTAGTGAATGATCAATTTCGACAAAATTTTAATCTTAATCTTGTTCAAAATAAGATAGGAGGAAACTAGATTCTTTCTCATTTTGGTGGTATGAACATCTTTAACAAGATAGTTCTACCCGAAGTAAACTTTTGAGACCATACCAATACCAAGAATCCTAGAGATATGAGTATAACTCAACATATCTTTGTTTAAACGATTTGGTTCAACTTTTGAACCATAACCTATCAAAACAGACATGATGTAAAACACCAATATATATCACCTCTCACCGTATCCACAATTCACATTAATTTAGCTTGAAAAGCATTGTGAACAATATTTGATATTCTTGCAATGTTGTGTAATGCAAACATATCAAATGACTTCATAATTAAAATTATGTTCATTTCTTGGTAGAGTTGGTATTCATATTTGTTTTGACTAGGTTTCTTATTCTTTGGGTTTTGATTTGGTGTCAAATTCTATCTCATAAGTTCCAAACTTGTATGTGTCACTCATATATTGTCATGAACAACAATTCTCAATATCTAGTTTCCTTGCAACTCATTCTAAGATTGAATAATCAATCTAGAATGAAATTATTTGATCACTACAATAACTACAAATAGTTCATCAAACATACCTCATTTTCTTTGAAAGCTCAATTGGTGATAAACCATTGTCCACTCTTTCGACGCCGTCAAAGACATCATCAAAACCATTGCTCGGCAAATTGATTAATCCCCGCTCGTAATTTTTATTTCATTGGAAAATAAAAACTTGCTCAAGTAAATTCTCACCTGTCATAATCATTTACATGTGAGCATTTGGAAGCAAGCACTTACATAATTACTTAAAGATCAATTAAAAAATCAATACTCCATGTTGCTCATAACTGTCAAACAAAGATTCAAACTTCTATAGTTATAACATCATCTATTGATAACTTTCTATCGAGCATATTATCAAACATATGTGGTGCACTAGTTTGATTGCTAACAAAAAAAAATATTTTTCATTACTAGAACAAGAATATGAATTAGTATAACAAAAACATGATTTTTAATGTAATTTCTTACATCTCTAATCTCAAGTATCACGTCCCATATTTTGCACATACATACATAACGTTTCTGAAATCAACACATCTCTCAAAACAAAAAATCCAAATCGAAAATTTCAAAATGGGTTTCGTATAAAAGTTCATTATCTACAAGTTTCATGTTACACATGAATTCAAAATATCTATGCGCAAATCAGAAAAATGATTTCAAGCAGAACTAATTTTATGTTCTTTAGAATTTTTCAGCTACAATATTGTAAAATACCTTAAAAATACTTTTCGGACTTCAAAAATTATGAACTTTTATCAGGATGATGCTCATGATGTCTAATATACACGTATAAATTTCAAGACCAAATTCATTTTCATTTAAGAGTTCCACAGAAAGCTCTATAACATGTTACAACTATGGTCTATTAAGATTAGACACTAAAATTCAATTTTAGTTATGAAGAAACCTAAAATCCAAAGTGATGTAAATTTTAGTTGTAGTGAAAATAGTGGTAATAGGATTCGTTGCTCGAACTTGTGAAGGATAACTTTAGACTTAATTTCAAAACTAAATAGAAAAATCACTAAAAATTAAAGCAAACACTGACAAAGTTGATATCAATATTAAAAGAACACTGAGGATGAGATTCCACTATTTTCCAAGTTCAAAGTGATTTAATCTAGTATTTATATTCATGAAATTTTCTCGTTCAATTTGATTCTAAACTATTGCAACATGTAGATTTTCAAAATAACAAGTGTAAATCCAAAGTATAAAGCATCAAAAACCTATAGCTAAGCATGCTCTATCAAAAGAAATAACAATTGCTTAACAAAAATCATTCAAACAATTATAAATCAAGGCAAATAATTGAAATAAAATAAATAAAATAGAATATACCACTTTTTGTTGGAAAAATAGCTTCCTCTATCGCCTCAGCAATGGGGTTTAACTCCTCATATTAATCATAATCTCAAAATACATGTTTATGGCTCAAAAGTTGATTAAAAGGGAGAAAAGTGTTAAAACAGCGGATTCTGCAGTTGCTGAAGGTCTAAAACAGAAGTCGGAATTGTTGTTGAAAGGCTTCGGTGACTGCAGGAAGATGCGACCGTACCTCGTTGTCACTGAAAATAAGTCTGCCTCTGCAACTGACTCTGAGGGTCTTATGTTCTTCGTGTTCTTCTTCTTCTTCGCAGCAGAAAAGTTTCTGTATCGACTCCAGTTGATTTTTTTACGCTTCTCTAAGGCTCTAAACTTCTCCAAACTCTCCCAAATTGTTCGTACCCCTAAATATGACTCGAATCAACCTATATATAGCCACCAGACACAAAATTTCTCGAGTTAATCCACAAATATTCTCTGTTTTCTTTTAGCAAAAGTCTCGGGATTTTTCTTCCCTGTTTTATCTTTTTTTACGCGTCAACTTGGTTTCCAAACTCTCTTAAACTCTCTAAAGACTGAATAAGGACTCCATACATTCCAATCTTGTCGTAGAATCTTCACAAACTTCTTTTACAAACCGAAAATATCTTGAAACTATAAATACTCCCTGTTTTGTAGAAACTTGATCTCTATCCCTGTTTTATCGATTATACAGCTCATACCAAGCCTGTTTATCCTTAACAAGGTTAACCCAACGAAAATCATCCCTTGAATCTCCTTACAGGCCGTCCACAATTTCAACCCTGAAACTGTTCTGTGAATATAAATTTTCCCGCCTTTTTCGTTTTCAAAATGAAGGGGATGACCTCCCCTTATCCGGACCAGGGGTGCGAATAGCAAGTGGTCACCCCTTAGTAATTTGGGTGCCCCTTAGTAATTTTCTCCCATGAGTGAAAAAACCACTTTTTGAGCCAAATTCGCCGCAAAAGCCCATTTTTCCAAAAACACCTACAAAAGATAAAATACCAAAATTAGTACAAAAATGGGTACTAACACTATACATAAAAGAGATGAAAATAGACACATAAATGCGTCTATCACAAAGCATCAAGATAAATTGTTAATGAATAATTATATCGTGATAATTCAATAAAACAAAATAAACAATGATACTTATCGTGTTTCAGCAATCGTTTCTCGATTGATCTCTATGACAGAAGAAACCGTCTTAAAATTGTTGGAACAATTGCTAAAAATAACCTGCAAAACAATCATAAAAATACAAAAAAAACAAAATGTTATGACTAAGGGTGCACATGGTACGGTTTGGCTCGGTTCTTGCCGAGACCGAGTACCTGTACCTCCCTAGTTTCGGTTCTTAGTTTTTGGACCGGTACCTGTACCTTATTCCTCGGTTCCGGTAACATTCGGGACAAGTACGGTACCAGGGACGGTTCCGATACCAGTCGGTACTTGTTCTACCCACAGTATTTGTAACCATAACCTACTGGATGGCAGGGCTAAAGCATACGCCAATAAACTTCTTTTATACACTGTATGTTCTTCTTTAAAGTGTCTTGGTTTCCCAAGGCCTCGGTTTGGCTATTGGTGCACTTGTAATGGACCTAAAATCTACAACAACACTTGTAGGAGTTCTTATGTTGACGTTTCTTCTAGCAGGTGGATACTATGTACAGTACAACATGTACCCAAGTTCATTGCTTGGATCAAGTATGTATCACTTAGCCATTACCAATTCAAGCTCTTGTTGGGGTCTCAATACACAGAGAATGATACTTATCCGTGTGGACCGAATGTGAGTTGCAGAGTGGGTCCCTTCCCAATGATTCAGATGGTTGGCCTTGACGGTCAATTGAGCTCTTTCATAGCAATGCTTGTCATGCTGGTTCTCCATGGACTTATCTCATATCTGGCTCTGATGAGGGTTGGTGTGAAAAATTAAAAGACAAGTTAGCTTTGTTTAAGCTAACGCACAACAAATCTACAATCGTCGTAAGGATATATACGTATTACATAGTCCCCCTGATTAAATGACTATAGCTTAGCCTCGTGTTTTTGTTTATTTTTATAATCTATTTGGAAGATGAAGAAATGGTAGTTTTATTTGGTACAAAAGGGACGGGACGGGACATGAATAGGGTCGTGTACCTGTACCCCTAGATGCCGGTTCTCAGTTTTTTGAACCGGTACCTGTACCCCCTTCCTCGTTTCGATACAAAACCAGGTACGGTTCCACCGGTTCCGGCACGGTCCGGTTTTTCGGCTCAATTCCTGTGCACCCTTAGTTATGACTGAGTCACGACCAGGTCGCTCTCTTTAAGACGTTTCGCGGCTCTGCCCAAAATTGTGCAAACAGTTCTTCCATGTCGCGTCATCCCCAGGATAAATCAGCCGAGTAAATTCTCTTTCACAATCACTCTTGCACTTGAGAGTATGTGATACTTGTACACTTCTATTGTTGCTCAAAATCAAACTTGTAGAAAACAAGTGATGATCACACACTAGTTTTCTTTCTCTCAAAAAATTCTTTATTTTCTTTAAAACTCTCTTTTTGTTTTTCCAACTAAAAAATGATTTTATAGTCAAAGACTTCAAACAAAATTTAATGAAAACATTAATATGTTTTAATAAAAGCCATTTACTTTGGTAACATGGAACGGTCAAGGAATTTATAACAAAATTAAATTTCTTTTATGAAGACCATTAAGACTATAGAAACAGATTTAAGAAAAATAATAAATGGAAATAAATTTTGTTTTAAAACGTATATTTCCAATATAACTATTTTCAAATGATAAATCTAACCTTAAAAAAGTTGAAATGTTTCTAAGTTGTCTCATTTGTTTTGATGCTTATTGAAATAACTCTGGTATGTTGGCCGTGAAGAGATTTAGAAAAGGATGAAATTACCACACTTATAGTTCCTTATCAACAAATTCCAAAAGTTATATTTTGGACTTTTAGTAACGATTTTACACCATCCCTTCTACAGTAGACTTTTTACAACATTTTTGGTAAAACAAGGACTCATTAAGTCCAGTTGATTGATCCAACGTAACGTTGACCAGATGACTGCGTACCGTTGACCAGTTAAGTACGGGGGTGCACTACTATTGAATGCTCGAAAAATGTAATCTTGACCGTTGACTGCGTAGTGTTGACCATTGAAAGCGAGTCCAGATTACTGGTCCATATTTCAAACACGTGCACTCCAAAAATTGTTCTCACCGTGTTTATCATGTAGTCGTGCACGTCATCATTCCAAGGACACATACGGTATATTTTCGATCCTATTTTTCCCTTTTAATCTTATTTTCAGGTTTAGAATGATTGAGGACTCTGGTAAGATACACAGAATTTCACCTTTTCTTTAAGTCCCTTTGCGGTAAAAATCTCAAACACAAAAACATTATAATTCAGGGGTGACGACATCATTTGGCTCTAGAGAAATTTGAGGCTACATACAAAATTGTTACATTAATCTTGGAGTCATGTTATTCGGAGGGAAATAACGGTTTTAAGGAGGGAAAATATTTAGACAAAACTCAAGTCAACACGGGTCAACAGAAAACATAACCAAAATAAAGATTTTTTTATAAAATACCAACCCCACCATTACTAAGAATTAACCGTCTAACTTTTCTTCCTCTGAACCCTAAGTTTGTTTAGTCGTGATAACATATCCAAAAATCAAAATCATGGAAAAGATTTGAACGACCAAGAGCAAGTAGCTCGGAGAGGTATCACACAGACGCAGAATCTTTTGTCTCTAAGCCTGTCTAATTATCCACGGGGACAAGAATGAAAGAAGATTACTAATTTCTTATGATATGATATTTTTATTTTATCAATTAGAAGAAGAGGAAAAGGGACATACAGGTAACTTAAGATTAAATATTATAAATTTGTTTGGGCAAGATGCCCATAAAGGATAATAGAACAATGAAATTTGAATTCTAGGTTATTTAAACCACAGTGATGCTTGTCCTCCACACCCAGGAATTCAAATTCAAGGCATATTTAAACAGGTCCAAGAGCATAGCTCAGTCGTATCCCATCAATTCTAGTAAGGAGGAAGTTAGGGTTCAATCCCTGCCGTAAATGTTTATAATAGATTAGTTGTAGAGTGGGTTTGGCGGTGTTGGGTCTTGCAATGGATCCAGTTCAACTGGCTGGGTTTGGGTAGGGACCTGAGTCCGGATTTCGCGTATCAAAAAAGCAAAAAAAGAAAAGAAAAAAAGAGGCCTATTTAACCAGAAAAATGATGTATTTAATACCTATGCGATGTGATAAATTGAGCGAAGAACGTCAATATCTATTGGGTAAAGTGAGCGAAGGACGGACTTTTAACTTTCTGATTCTCGTTATTTTCTTATAATTGTTTGCAATGCGCATAAATTAGTCACCTTAAATAGTACTCGTGTAATCTTGCAAGCATTCTGGCTAGAAGTATCGACAAGATTAGAAGAATTAAGTAGGTAGGTAAGTGCATCTATATGCACTTAACATTTGATCTGGTCTGAAATGGGGGAGGAAATTGAACTCTTACAACAACAAAATGAGTATTCTAGCCGATGCTAAAGCGCAATAATAAAAATAGAGCTGATTTATTTTGAAAGATTCCATCTTCTGTATCGGTTAAAATTTCAAAAGTATTCAATGTATTGCTTCGGATTTGATATTAACTACGGCGAGGATAGTGTTTGTGTTTCCAAAAGGCTTTGTTGTTATATGTATTGGGGTTCAGGTTAAATTACGTCTTATTAAGGCTTTGTTGTTATATGTAATGAGGTTCAGGTTAAAACTCAAGTAATGCAAAATTAATACAATTTCACTAGTGAAAACTTAATTATAAGGTGATGAGGGCTTATTGACATACTGTTTCACGGTGTTAATGAATCAAAAGCAAGGGCAGAAACCAAGCTAAACATGTTGGATTAACTTGAGCTTCGTCTCTTGTAAAAATGAATGTACAAGAATTACATTATTTACAAGATGTGGAAGAAACAGAGAAAACACAAATTACAGAAAAATGAAATCCCGATTAAGAAACTACAGAGAAAAGTCAATATTTGAACGATGGCCAGCCGCCAGCTACTTTAACCCAAATGAGTAGCAATGTTCTCGCTTCGAAAATCAAATCTTTGGTTGTTTTAAAAGAATGGATCTTTTAGAGAGTACATTGATTGCATTCGCTCCAAAGAACTCAATAAGAGACGGCAGCTCGAATGCGCGGCCATATCATATGACCCGACTGCAGTACGCCCAAAGGGTGCCAGCATGACAGCACCAAGCAAGATCATATATCGTCTTTGGAGATAACAATGCCATGCCAACTTTCGTTGGGAGTTACACTCTGCCAAACCCTTCTAGCAATTTTACAATTCATCAATAGATGATCGTTAGACTCCTTGCCAACAGTGAAACTTCATAACCATGTAAACACCCTTCATTTTATAATGTAATTAGTGATTACTCCACCAATTATTTAGCTTTAGTCCCCCTTATTTCTATCAAAAAGTTGTAGCCCCTCTTCATAGTGTTTTCTGGATCGCCACTGCTTGCCAAACCATTTTCCATCTCCGAATTATTGGTAGAAAGCAAGTATGCATTGTTATCATGGGTATAATCTGGTTACAAAAAGTGACATCAAAAAAGAATTTAGGTAGTTGCATATCATATGCACTTTTCATTTGAAGTTCATGATTTACATACTTATCCCTATAATCCCTTAATTCTCAAGTAAAGATTGGAACCACTGACTACAAAATCAGAGTCACATGACCACTGAAGTATTCTTAGCAAGTTATGAATTTGTACTTTTCGCCGTGATTGAATGATTCCTTTCATCAGTCATCAGAAGATATAAATATTTGGATTTTCATGATCAGTAAACGAATCATATGTGACAAAGAACAAACTAGTCATTTTCATAGCTATAAATTCGTCCAAATGATAATTCTGGTAATGATAAGTTAGTGAAAGGGGACTATTCTTTGGGGGAAAAAAGGTATAAATCATGTGTCTGAATTTATTTTTATGGAAATTGTGCATACTCCATCAGGAGAAAAGAAAACGAAAAGAGACTTCGCATACCAATTTACCAGATACCACATCTATGCAGTCTGAAATGGAGGAGGAAATTGAATAGGTACTTTGGTAAATGACTGCGATAGCTCCGATCAGCCATTGCCAAACTACAATAGTCAAACGTACCCATGATTTCTTAGAAAAAATGACATGTTTCCTATTATTTAAATGAACTAGGTTTTAGGTGTTTTAAATAAACTAGGTCTTTTAGGTCTTACTTAGTTTAAACATGGTGAGGAACTAAGATTAAAAATTACTACTAGACTATGTTGTCTAAAAGAAAATTGGGGAAAGGGAAAATATTTCATTTTTACTAATATTATGACGTAGAATTAATAATCGCGGGTGAAATTCATATGTAAAGCTAAATGGTCATGTTTCCCTCCCTACTTCTCCTATTTCCTATCCCTCACAACTTCTAATAACCAATCATTTTTATAATTTTAGTTTTTCCTATTTCAACAATCAATTTAATTATGGCCGTGACTATTACCACTTTTATGTTTCTTCCTCAATGATCTCCCACTTTCATTAAGCAAAACCGTTAAAAACCATCAAGTTAGAAACCCTAAATTAGATCTCTATTCAATTATTATACCCATCCCCTCACATTTCTAATAAGCAATCAACTTTTTTCAATTTTACTTTTTCCCATTTCAAAAATCAAGTTAATCATGGCCATAAGTATTACCACTTTTATTTTTCTTCTTCGATGATATCTCACTTTCATTAAGCAAAACCGTTAAAAACCATCTAGATTGGAAAACCGTAAGTCAAGATAGAAACCCTAAATTAGATTTTTATTCAATTATTATAGAATCTAAATTGGAAAATCAAAATCTGTCGGTCTGGTGAAGTTTCTTGATTTCAAATTTATAAATCACTATGTTTATTTACTAATTGAGAGGCGCAGTTACTCAGCCTTGTTGTTACTACTATACTTCACTAAGGTTATTTGGCCAGGGTACCTTTTGTGACATATTGTTTCATGGTTGTTAATGAATCAAAAGCAAGGGAAGAAGAACCCAAGCTAAACATGTTCATATGGCTGAATTTCTTTACATATTTTATTTAATCTTGTCCCTGTGAACTTAGATCTGCAGTGTCTCCAATATCAGAGGGGTAAATCACGCAAAGGCACTGGAACAAATTTTATCATGAGAAAGCTAATAAAATACACAAACTAGACATTTTCTAACTTTCAGAGTCTTGTTTTTTTATTTATATTTATTTATATGAGTATTTGCAGTGCACGGGGCTTGGTCATATCAAATTGCCATGATTTATTAGAACTTTAAATAGCGGTTGTTGGCTTTTTTTTAGATACTCTCGAGCTAATATTCTGAAGGAAATCAAAATAATCTCTGTAACATTTTCCGATTAGTTTGAAATTAGCTTCATCTCCGGGATATTCCAAATTGATACAAAGCAAGTATGCTTTTTTTTTGTAATGGGTGTAATCTAGCTACATGCAGTGTGACATGAAAGAAGAATTAGGTAGTTGCATATCAAATGCACTCTTCATTTGATGTTCGTTGTTCGCTATTTTGCATTTCCCATGCCAACAAATGAATTATACATGAGAATGATGAAACAGAGAAGCTCAGAACGTCGTGTACAGTGTGCGCGCACTTAAATTCGCTGTCCTGAAATGAATTGCTAAAGGAAAAAGCTAAAGTAGATAAGTTATATTACTTTACAATCATCGCCGGTGTATCTGAAAATAGTTCAAACATTCATTATTTTACAGAAAATGGTAAGAAAAGGTTGAGATGATGGAGGAAAATGAAAAATCGTCTGTTAAAAGAGATGATTCTGGTTTATTTTGGGCTATTTAGTCTCTAAATTAGGTCTAGCTTTCTTTAAAGAAATCGTGGAGGATTGTGAGACCTCTTCAGAAGGATGACAGGGCTGAAACTTCTGAAAGCGCATTAGTCATGATTGTCATCAAACTCTCTGTAACATACTTTAGATTTTATTATTTTTGATGATAGTTTTGTATGATGGAAGGATTTTTCTAGTTTATAAAAATACAAGGATTGTTGCATTCCCTAGCGGCTTAGCATAACAAGGTCTATCTGAATCCTTGATCATAGGCATTCAGTCAAGTGCTTAATTTTGGCCTAAAATATTTAGATTTTCACTTTCTACAATCTTGATTTCACACTAAACATGTGTTCATGATTTGTAATTATAGAATCGATTTACAATTCTTGTAAAGTTTCTTCATTTTAAATTTATAAATTACCATGATTGTTCACTACTAGAGTGTAAATATGAGTGCAAGGAGGGGATTACGAGATTTTTTTTTGATGGGGGCGAAATCCGAAGGGGGCATGGGGGACAAATGAACCTTTGAAGACATGTGTTGGTATTTTTGGAGAGAAAATTTGTTTTTCTTAATTGCCGTTGGTATTTTTGGAAACAGAATCATGTGAATCAATTAATATCAAAGACATGTGTCAACATATCATTTGTCCCCATGTCCCCTTCGGATTTCGCCCTCATCAAAAAAAATCTCTGGGATTACAACTTAAAAATATTTAATTATATAGACATGATTATTTGGGAGGGTTTATTTGGTGGCATAAGAATTAAAAGCATGGACAGAAGCGCAAATATGACTTGTTCCGACACTCTTGAGTTACAAAAACTAGTTTAGGCTACATTAATTTCAGATTGAATTGAAGTTATCCTATACTCTCATTTAAAGTTCGTACTTCGTGCTCATGAAGCTAAAAATAAACTTCAAAGGTCCAATGCAATTTATTTAAAAATAAACGGAGACAAGGAGTTTTCAAAATGAAGCTACATGGAGAAACCAAATTATGTGAGATACTATGGCAAATGAGTAGATAAAGGCAAGCACAATAAAAAAGTTTCAGATATTCGAGTGTCTTACTTTTGGTTTTAATGAATTTGAAAATTTTTAAGTTCCACCTGAAATAAAGAAGTTGTTACCAGCCCCAGCCAAGTCCTTTATTATTTGTTGTGATATTTGATATAGATAGTATTAATATATCCACAAGGACGAACCTGGCTAGCCACTAATTCAGGTACATTGATATTATTCTGATAGATAATTATTAATTAAGTTATCCATAAGGATTCACCCGGAGAAAATTCATTTCGTAAATAGTCAAAATGAACCTATATGGATACACGACGGGATGTGTATCCTTTATAACCTATAAATTAAATAAAAGAGAAATTTCATCTGTAAAACGTTCAAATTTTCTAATCTTTTTCTCCTCGAAAAACCTGAATATAACTCTTACTCATTGAGAAATCTGATTTTCCTTGGAGGTACATTCCCCACTTTCACTTCCAAGCAAACCTTAGAGCATCGAAGTTATTAAAGTGATGAATCATGAAGTAGGTGTTAGAATTCAAGTTGCTCATCTTGAGGAATGTTGTAGTAACAAATTTACGACAACAGATGACTCAGAATAAATCGCCAAACTCTAGAGAAAACATCTTAAGTATGACTTCAAAATCTAAGTGGTGTCCTCGACCAATTTGCTAACGAGTTAAAATTGCAGGAGATATTTAGACTTTTTGTATGTATGTTCTTATTTATCAATCATTAGAACTTAAAATCCGTTTATATTTGCAATCTTCATGTCAACAAATGAATTACACATGACATAAAAACTGATTAGTCATTTTATTTGCCTATAAATTTATTCAATTGAAAGTTAGTAAAAGTTAATTATATTATATTTGAAGATAAAATATAGCGTAGACCACGCCTTTAGAGTAAATCCTACTGAACCTACAAATTTGCATGAATGAAACATTGGATACTCAAGATGGCAGTCTGAAATGGTGGAGGAAACTGAACATTTAGTAATGAAAAATGAAAACTTCGGCCAACACAAAAGAGAAAGAATCAAAATATGGTGATTGCTTTGCAAAAATATATGCTTGTGCATTGTTTAAGTCTTATTAAATTTTGTAATGTATTATGCTCCCAATAAAATTAAATTTTAAATTTGATGCAGAAGCACCTTGTTACTGCTCCTGACAAACAGACAAAGGGGAAAATTGCGATCATCATTTGAACGAGCAGCTAGATCACCATCCGATGACCAAGATATGACATCATCCAAGTTATTAACTTAACCATAGTTATGATCCAGAATTTTAACCATATCTTCCTAGTTTTTCTGTCATCTACACAAAATTTGTAATCCTTGACCATTCAACTCTGGGCGTCAAAATTTCCATAATTTTCTTAAAACTCTGGGCGCCAAAAATCTTTACAATTCGAAGTAAATTGGTTTTCTAAGTCTGATTCTCCCACTAGATGAAATATGGTGTGCATATGACAGATCGACTACTTGTTATGCCTAAACGGGAAATTTTGCAAAAGATACACAGAGAAAGTTAGATCACGTTTTATCTCTTTAGATTCCCCACTTCCGATAATATGATGGATAGCTTCAGATATTTGCACAATAACAGATACGATATTCTATCGTGCCCAAAAATATGGAAGGAATCAGTACATATCAGATATTTGAACTAAAAAATTTAGACAAAACCGAAAGATATAGGTAAAATTCTAGATTGTAACTATGGTTAAGTCACTAACTGGATGATGTCATATCTTAGCCATCGGATGGTGATCTAGCTGCTCGTTCAAATAATGATTGCGCAGTGCGCGTTCAAATTTTTTTCCCAGACAAAGGGCTATCTTGATGAATTTAATTATCATCGCTGGTCGACCATAGGAACTGATGTCAAGTATATTTGTTCCTAGCTTCGTTCTTTATCATTCGTTGCTTCTTTAATAATTGTTGTGACATTAATTACTTGATAGTAACTATGGTAATTGATAGTAATAATAATTCTTTATTATTTGTAAGTCAATATTTGGCATCATCAGTTATTGTTCCTTTATAATTCTTACGCCAATGATATTGTTAGTTAATGTAATGTTTAAAGTGTATTGGAAGTGTAAGAATAATTAGTAGTAAGTTAGTGAGTGCACAGGTTTTTTGTATGCCTAGTATATAAAGAAAGAGAGAAACAAAGAGAAAGTAATCTTATGAAATAGTATTGAGTAGAAGAGGTAGAAAGAAGTCAAGAGCCTCACCTCCGTGCAACAAAATTATTTCAAATCATAAAACCAACATTTGGTATCATAGCTAGGCCATGTATGAGACATAAGACCCGGTAAGACCCAAGAAGGCAGGGCAACCATACAGAGGTTCACGACGTAGAGGACTCACGGATCCCTGCACGTGGAGGGGGCATGATGGAAAACTAAAATAGTGCCACATAGCTTAACCCCTTAGTCTAGATCCTAAATATAAGGTGTAGTGCCTCTCCACTCATTACCAATTGGTTTTGTGTTGGAATCCCACAAACTTCTATCAGACATAAAGTGTGACACCATTGGGTATCGATATACTTTGTTAGTTACAAATGAAATGACAAACTAGAGCTTATCGCTCATGGCTCACCGCTTAGAGCCCATCATCCACAGATCATCGCTTGAGCCCATCGCTCGGGGCTCTTCGATCACAACTTATCGCTTAGATCACATCGCCCATGGCTCATCGCTTAGAACCCATCGTTCAGAGGTCATCGCCCACGGTTTATTGTTCACTGCTCAAGTCATACTGCTTAGATCTCATCGCTCGTGTATTATGGCTTGTAGCTCATTACCCATTAGCACTAATATGGTCAATATTGTTCAAGTTATTACTCATTAGCACCAATATGATCTATAGTATTCAATATGGTCTATGCTGCTCAACTTATTACTCATTAGCACTAATATGGTCTATACTATTCAACTTAATAGAATCATAGAGTCCCTATGAGGCTAATCATAGAGTCCCTATGAGACTCATCAGTCAATTGATTAATCAAGTAATCTTATACGACTAAACTATAACAACATATTTACTCTACTTAATCTACCAGACGTCAAATATGTCACATGGAGAAATATTCTTCAGGAATGGAATTAATAATCTCACAATCTATCTAGAAGTGTTGACAAGATTATATGCGCTTCTCATTTAGAATTCGCGCTCATTTATAATATTTGCACTATTCATGCTAACAAATAAGTTATACATGGGAATGATAAAAGTATAAAACTAACAATTTCATAATGTTATATAATTGTCTACTAAGTATTAATTGTGAAAATGTATGAAAGGAATGGTTAGCTTAGTTTTTTTTATCATTTGTTAGTTCTTTATCATTTGTTAGCTTGGTGAAAATGATCTTGACATAAAGAAATGTTGTTAGCTTAGTTTTTTTATCATTTGTTAGTTCTTTATTAATCCTAATTACAAAATAGGAATGGTTTTACCACTTATTTTTGTAATTTAAAAAAAAAAGCTCATTTTAAGACAGCAAGCCCCTATGTGAACGAGGTAAAGAAAGTTCGATCGACCGGCAGACAAATATATTTGCCCATTTTACATCTACAGTGAGACTGACAGACAAGTAAAATGGATGGATAAACCCTCAAATACGAGGGTTTGTCCATCGAGTCTCAGATTTGAGACAGTCGTCTCAAACTAACCCGAGCACATCAGATTGGGACGACCGGCCTCATCTACATCGAGGATTGTCTCATGTAGATACGAGGATCGTCTCATATTGAGACGACCGTCCATGTTTGAGCTGCCAACGACTACTCTCATCCAACGGTTATAATTTTTCTCTCTACAAATATAGTCATTTCAACTCCAAAATCACACATCTTCTCCTAAAATTACACCTTCTATACTCATAAACTTTATGAGTAATGGCTCAACCGTATATTAATCCTGCGGAGTTTATGATAGATGAACATTTATCGCTTTGTCGAAACTGCGCTGCTTTTTATCCGGCTAGGGGTGCGGAACGATGTCAAAATGGATTAATGAGTACGAGCTATAATGTTGATTCTAATTTATAGTATGTATTAACCAGTGTGACTTTTCTATCATGAAAAGAACATATGTGTTGAAATTTCACAAAATTGGTTAAATTACCCTTAAACAAAAAATTCTGGGGTAAAAGACGAGTAACATCTGATACCGTTTAAACATAAGATATTTTTCTAATATCCATAGTGGATAATTCACCCAAGTTTTTGTATCTTAATAAAACTCAGCTGCCTGAAATACTCTTCTTTATCTCCTTTTGTCGACTCAGCTATTACAATCCCGTGGACCCATGACTATTGCTTACAACGAATTGCGATTCTTGTTTATTATCGTTTGATATAATACCACATTCGTTTAATGTTGCAACAGGTAGATTATATATTTGAACACCCCAACATTTGAGACACTTGTTAGTAACTTTGTTATCATTAAGAATCCGGGGACAAGCAATCAAAAGGGAATATACAACAGAAAATGAAAGTGCAGATATGTCTTGTATACATATTGTGAGTGAGATTATTCCATATCCGTTTTATCATAGAAAAAAATGTACGAAGAAATCAAACCACCAAGGTGATGTCATGGAATTGAGTAGGGATCACTAAATATTGGCATAGACATGGATCAGCTAAAAAATTAAAGGCGGTGTTACGAGTTAATTGTTCACGTGGTATAGAATCGGTGGTTGTGCATATTTTAAATAAAGATGAGTATGGATATATTTATTTATCAAACAAGATGATAATTGAATCTAAATACGGGTTGATAAATTAACCCCCACCCAATACGGGTTGATACTTTCTCACACCTACTTTGTTACTCACACTTAACCCATTTTCCCTTAACACCACTTGGTCCACTTTCTCTATGTAAGTGACGATATCCAACAGAGGAAAAAAAAAACATCAAATTTTCCTTTAATTTTCACAACCCCTGTTTGATTTTATCTTTGTTATCAAAATTGATTCTTCTTAATCGCGATCACAATTCAATTAAGCAATTACCTTAAACAGGTTGGGCAGCTCTCCCATCACGGGAACGATTTCTGTGAATTCATCATTGTTATTAATTTGTTTTTTTAATTTGTCACAGATTTAGGCTCAACAAATTTGGATTCTGCATGTGATGATTATCACTTTTCTACACCGTTTGTTGAGGTAACCCTAAGTGTTTTCAAATTGCTTTTGTGTTTACTGTAATAAAAATCAAAATTAAGATTAACAGGGAATCTTAATCTTCAAGAAGGTAAACAATCTTTATATTTGTCCTTGTGTTTGCATCAATCTTTGTGTTTGTGTTTGCATCTGTAGTTCAAATTAGTGGTCCATCTAATGTTCCAGGAAGATGATGCCAGAAACTAGGTTTAGATTAGAAAAGGCCAGGACAGCAAGAAAGGGAAGGAAAGATCTCTTGGATTTTTTTGTTTGTTGATTATTTTAAGAGAGGAAACCTAACGCACTTTAACTTTTTGTGGAGATGGAAAGAAAATTTCATATTCACTTCTGTTTGTGACACCATCGATAATGCCGGGGACATGAAGTAAAGACTCAGGTAACTATTCTTCTCTTTTTTGTTTTATTTTGTGATTTTCAGTTGTAGAAGTTGATTTTGTGATTTTTCGAACAACATTGTAGTTTTGTTTTGCTTTAAGATGGCATCTTTATATGTTGTGCACTGTAGTTCTTAATTTGTTTGTTTTTTAATCTGCACCTGGAAGCTCATTTTGCTTGATGCAATTGTCATTCATATGTCACAAGTAGCTGCAATATGGGTATAGAGATACATGATTGAAAGATGGGTGCAGCTGTTGAATAAATAAAATTCAATAAGAAGGAAATTCTTCTTATTGAGACCATGCAAATGTATAGTTCAGTTTGGTTATTGATCAGTTGAATTCATTGTGTCTATCTGCAATGCTCTTCATCTTCGTTCCTTTTACTTTCCTTTGAGGGGGATCTTTGTGTTAAGTCAGTGAAGTCTATATTTATACGAGATTGAAAACGCTTTGGTTTTAGGGGAGAGGTTGAAAATGTCTCGCAAGATTAGGGTCATAGTTTGTATGAAATTTGGCCAAAAAGACCAAAAAGAAATAAAAATCACTAGCTTACGGCAGAGAGACTCTGGGTTTTCTCTTCCATTAGCTTGTTTGAGGTCGTCTATGTCAGTTACTAATGACTCTGGGTTTTCTTCGCTATTTGAGAGATCTTTTCTTTGTATTTAGGACGATTTTTTCTTCGCTTTAGTAGTGATTCTTTTATATCTCCATAGTGTGTTTTGGTTTTCTATTCTAGAATCATCAAGAACATCAACCATTCTGCTCGGCGTCGTTTCACATTCATCTTCAATAAGGGGGATTTATGACACCCAAATTCGTTTGGATCTGCAAGATTTTGGGCAAAATACTCAATTTTATTTGGAGCATCTCTTATCGAAGAAGATAATCATTTTAAATGGTTGGAGTTGATTCCGGTTCCCACCATCATTCGTCACTACTACATCTACAAAAATTGGATGTCTTTGCAGTCCATGGCTCTTTCTTTTCGCGATTCCCTAGTAATTTGGTGTCGTCATTTGTATTTAGGTTTTGTTTATCTTGTATTTTGGTTTTTTTGATAATCTTGTAAGCAATCATGCAATCACTATTTTGGTTTAAATGAAATTCCATCAAAAAAAAAATAAAAAAAAAAAATAAACAATCAAATTTATTTTGACATGAATTGCATTTAAGATAGGTTTCAAGATATCATCGGAGGCGGTTACGTATTGTCCAAATGACTTTGCAATTAAGATAGGCAAATAAAGATTTAAAGGTTTGGTGAGGTTTCTCAGAGAGCAAATAGAGTTAAAAAATGAATATATTTTGTTGAATTTGTTAATGATGAAGATAGATTTATGGATAGTCTAGAAGTTTATTCTAAGAGTTTTAATAAGTTAGGGAAGTTGCCAAAAGGTAGTAGATTTGGAGAAATAAGTTTTCTGATATTTTTGTTAATTTTAGGATTTGTTTAGAGGGAGTTATCTATATAAGGAACTCCAAAACTGAAATTTAGGAGACTCTTTCGACTAATCAAATTATTTTGTTAATGTTACACTTTGTTTAACTCATTGTGATTTTTATTTATAGTCGGGTTCATCCAGAGGTCTATATAATCATCTTATCCATAACTCTGGTTTTTAGAATTATGAGGTCTGGATCATTCGTTCATAGACATTCTTGAGGTTTGAATAATTTCTCGGTTTCTTTTCTTAATTCTATTTCATTGCACAAATATCATATCTTAAACGCTTCCGATCTGCATTAGTTAAACAAAGTCTATTCCATGGTTGATAAGATGTCACCAAGAGTACAAATTAGTCGAGGTCAAGGAGTTTCTAGAAGATTTTAAGGCATTAAGAGAATATATATAATGGTAGATACCGAAGGTATGTTGATTCTACATAACATTGATGGTATTTTTGATGATGCTCCTGATGACGATGAACCTACTAATGAAGTTGTTCTTACAGATCAAGGAGTAAACTTTCTGGTGAGAAGAAGTTTCCTAACTCCGCATCAAGAAGATAGTGACATTTGTTTTTCCTATGGTTGAGAGTCAGCTAGTTGTTGATTATTGTGATACACAAATGGTTTCTAATATCTACCTTAATAACAGAGATTTTTTTGAATCAACTTATGAAGATCCGTTTTATGACATCAACTCGTGTGATCGAAGATTTTCATCAAGAAGTTACACATGTAGAACATGGTACTGGCAAGATTCGAGGACAGATCTTCTCCAGCACCGGTAGAATGATGAAGAGAAATTTATGGAAAATAAATTTAATATTTTCTCGCTGGTTCTTAAAAATTTATTTAAAAATAAAAAATAAAAGCATAATTAAAAAGATGATGTGGAGATTATTACCAAGGTCTGAATAAGACTTTCTCCAAGACCTATATATTTATTTTGACACTTTTCCTACTTAATAAACCCACTTTTGGAGATGAATTTAATGTAAATGAGGGTCTAAAATCCTATATGTCATAAAAAAATAAAATTCTCACCCTTTGTTGGAGATGCTCTTGGGGATGCATTTATACTAAATGAGGGTATAAAATCCTATATATCATTTAAAAAAAATATTTTCACCCTCCATTGGAGATGCACTTAATGTTTTTAGTTTTTTCGTCCAAAAGAACACCATTTGATTTATGAGAAAGGATAAAATATTTTAAGTTACAACCAATGATAACTTCCTGATTGAAAAATGATTCAGAAGTACCTCTCTTCTTATTCTTCACAACTTGCCGACCCTCATTGAAATCTTGATTATTTGAACTAATAACCAACTTGTTTGAATCTTTGTTTCCTCCAGCCACTGCTACCCAAGTTTTAAAACCACATGTAGATATTGAAACACCCTGCAAACCTTGCTGATCTGTATCCAAAAACCCTTTCTTGATCCGTTGAGAAGACAATCCTCCAAGGCTCCAACCATTTCTGCTGCCAAAAATCCGGACATTATCTGTGCAACCATTAATTTACACGCGATGGTATTATTTTTTAGCGTACATATTTGTCCCTTCGACCGATAAGTTCAGGTGTCTTCACTGTTTTACCAGTACGTAACTAATTAACCATCTTAATTTCTTCCTCGTTAGCTATATCACATAGAAAGCTAAGCATTCATGTAAAACCAGGAGATTGATTTCCAGAAGCCATTTTAAATATTACAACCCCAAAGAATCAGGTTCAGCATTCCCAAAACTCATATGACGTGTCCAATGCATTGTAACAAACAACCATTCGGACAGTTAATGTTATGGGCTACTTACTGGAAAGCAAAGATCATAATTAGAAGGTACTTATGGTATTTAATTAGTAACATAATCAGAAGGTACTTTGGGTATTTAGTGATTATGCCTTACCAAACGGAATTTTCGATCTGACGATGAAGTTACCGAAAATTGATCGGCATTAATCGGCGAAGTTCATAAATTTCAGAAATTCGATAGACAGGCTGCTGACAAAGGGCATCTTAACTAGCACAACCGTTGCCACGGTGGGAGGGCCGACCGAAGAAGAATCTAAAAATGGGGTTTGTTTGCGACTATTTTCGTCCCGTTTCATTAAAAGTGATATTTTCGTTCCGTTTCAGAAAAAAGTGATACTTTCACCTCGTTTCAGAAAAGTGATACTTTCGTCCCGTTTAAGAGAAAGTGATACTTTCACCCCGTTTCATAAAAAGTGATACTTTCACCCCGTTTCAGAAAAAGTGATACTTTCGCCCCGTTTTAGAAAAAAGTGATACTTTCGCCCAGTTTAAGAAAAAATAATACTTTCACCCCGTTCCGGAAAAATGATAATTTCGCCCCATTTCGGTTTTCTGAAACGGAGCAAAAGTATCACTTTTCCTGAAACCGAGCGAAAATATCACTTTTCCCGAAACGGAGCGAAAGTATCACTTTTCCTGAAACGAAATGTGAAAGTACCACTTTTTCTGAAACGGAAAATTAGTAGATCCATAAACCAAAATATGGTTGCATTTGCATGATGTGTTATGCATCCTTTGTGGTGGTTTGTAATATATCTATGAATTCAATTTTCGAGAATTGTGCCTAAAGTGAAAGTATCACTTTTCTTGAAATGGAAGGAGTACATCGTTTTATTATTTGCAACGGAAAATTAGTTGATGCATAAACCAAAATATGGCTACATAAAGTGTTATGTATCATTTGTGGTGGTTTGCATAATGGATATGAATATACACCTAATTTTCTAAAATTGTGCCTAAAATGATAAATATCTCCGAATTTTTCGTAAAAACTCTAAATTTGATATTGTTGTTTGTACTCATTGAGTTGACTTTTTTATAACCTTTCCAACGAGATAAAATTTGTAAAATTTCAAGGCACGGATTTTTAGATATGTTATATTAAAGTTTGGTTCCCAATTATACCCTTAAAAAATAGGATACATAAGAATTTATAATACAATTTGACACTTATATCTATTTGTCTTTCCTCTTTGGTTTATTTACGAAAATGTCTAATACTTATTACCTTTTTTTTTGGTTTATTTATGAAAATATCTAATACATATTGCCCTTCCTCTTCGGTTTATTTACGAGAATGTCTAAAGGAAAAAAAGAAAAATATGATTTGGAGGGGCTTTTTAGTCCTTTCAATGTTGATTGAAAATGGTTTGGGACAGCAAATCCAATCTTTTTGTGTCAATTGATGACTTAGGATTTACAAAAAAATGACCATATAAAAGCCCTCCCTAACTGCGCTCGGTCGGCTCAATGAGATTTCAACTCTGGTCAATCATAGGAATGTAAGTCAAGTTTAGGATCAAAGCAGATTTAAGATTTCTCAAAGTAACAAGTCCACACATATTGTCGTGTTTGTACCATTTCCATGTCCATAAACGAATTTTATATGTGACAAGAAGCTAACTAGTCATTTCCCAAGTTTTTAATTAGCTATAAGTACATATTTGAATAATTCTGTACATGTTATTTAGGTTAATAGGAGGTGATGATCATCCTCGAAGAAAAGGAAACAAAGAAGAAGTATACTCCTACGTTTATATATTTACTTTTTCTTAATCCGCAAAAATTATCGTTTTAAAAAACAAATACTTCCTGTCTGAGATGGTAGAGGAAATTGAAGAATTATATATGAGATTCTGATGCAAAGATGATCATTCAGAAAGTTTTAGGGAGCACGAAACCTGAATTAACAAAATTTTGCTGGAAAGGAAAAGACGAAGTACTTGATGATAATAATAATTTGAAATCTTAATTTTGACATACGTTTTAACGACGATCTCGTTTGATGAGGTTATGTGTATACAACTGAGATAAGAAACCAAAAGAATATGATAAAGAGAAATTGGGTCAATTGCCTAAATATTTTTAAAACATGGTTCTAATGGACGAGTGAAAATTAGTATGGGTGAATGGACACCAAAAAAAATAGCAAGAATGAATCTGGATTCATCCTGGCTTAACTTAAAAAATAGCGAGGGTGAAACTGGATGCATCCTTATGTAAATTAAAAATATGAAAAAATATTTGAAAATAGGTAGGATGAAACTGTTTACATCCTGGCTATTTTTACATTCTCGTCCATTTAAACAGTATCAAATTTTACATGTCTTTTTCACCCAGGAATTGTCGTTATTGGGTTAATTGACCAATTTTGTGTATGATAAATAGTTGATTTGCAAATCTTGTAAAGTGATCTTCATTTCAAATTTATAATTTAGCTTGATTGTTTAGACTATAAATATGAGTGCAACGAGGGTGAAATCCAACATATAAGAAATTTTAATTATAAAGAGATGCTTATTTGAAAGGGTTTACTCAGTAGCATATTATTTGTCATTGTTGTTAATGAAACGAAACAAGGGAAGAAGTGCAACGTGATATGGCTGATTTCTATTATATTTTTCATTGTATCTTGTCTTGGCAATATCTACACGGGGTTATTCAATTGAGATGTGCAGAGATGTTGAAAGAATTTCAGAGTCTTTTGAAATCTCTTGTTGGTCAATAGAGAGTTTCTCAAAATATCAAGCAATCTCGGTTTTGGAATGTGACTTTTAAAAGTTTTAAGGATTCTACGTAATTGTGATTTGGAATTTGAAATCAATGACTTGTAGTTTTTAGAGACTTGTAAACACTTTTATTACCAAACATACCATAAAAGACTAAAACAAAGTCTTTCGAAAAGAGGTGCTATTTTGAGAGACTTTTCTCTTTCTTTTTTCTTTAAAGATTTAAATATCAAAAAATTAAAAACAATAACCAAATAAGCTACAATTAAACACTAAGAAAAATGAAAAAAAAAATGTTGTCTTCAAAAACCCAATAAGTTTACTAGAGATTCAAATCTCTACTGTTCGTCTCGTTTTGTTTTTTTTGTTGTTAAAATGTTTACAGTTACTACTAGTCATACACTGCCTAATACATTTTCATTTGATCATTCATGTATAATTCATTTTTTCAAAAAATAAATATACTGCTTGTTTGATTTGTGTAGGGTGATATTCGTATATATTTTTTTGTCTCTATGAATCAGCGTAAATTTTTTTTATAGGGAAAGCTAAAATGTTTCAGGGGGAAACTGATTTTCGGTCAAACAAAGCTGATTACGGACAAATAGGGCAGCAATAAAAAAAATCAATAATCTACCATCTTAAACACCATTCACCATGTTCAGCGTTCCTCTTCCTTTTGCATACTATGTTTTCCCGTGACGAAATACATAATTCTCTCCCATAAATTGATGTTCATCTCTTATGATTCGATCTTTCTCAAATATCGAAACAAAAGCTAATTCTATCACTACCCATTTGGATCCGGTTACAATTAAACCATAAGAATACTAGAATAAAGTTTTATGATCTTACAATAAAAATCGATCGCCATTTCCAACAAGTACACGGGTTTTCAATTGTTATTCCTATAAACATAATGAGGAAGGATCCATTCACATTATTATTTTCACACTATCTCACACGTTGGATGTTATTTTTGTGAATAAAAACCAAACCCTAACGGATTTGAAGATAATATTTTGAGGATATGTTCCTCTTACCAATTTCTACATGTCTACCAAAAAATGAGCTCATTCCGAAATATAAAATCTCACGATCTACCGATCTTAATTTCGACGGCCAGAAATCCGCAGATTGTCAACGGCTTATTTTCAAAGTAGTAGATGATGGTGTTATACGTCTCGGAATACGCTCATTTTCGGTAGAAAAGTAAAACTATGTAATAGTAACACATCCCAAAAAAAATTAGCTTCAAATCCATTATGGTTTGGTTTTAATTCGCAAAAATGACGTCCAACATGTGAGATAGTGTGATAATAAAAGTGTGAGGGGATCCCTCCTCAAACATAATTTTTAAAACAATAATCAATTCTTATTAACTGATCACAGTGTTAAATCCAGATTATTACTACGATCATCATAATGGTGGACAAAAATTGATAATTGACGTCAAATTGATTTTTCCCTCTCCAGTAACAGTTCCCTTAATGTCATAGTGTTAAGGCATCACGTTTCATCTCTTGCATCTCCTCACTTTGGTATTCTCATCTTTACATCATGTCGTTCATCATCATGTTCAGTGCTTCACACCTACAGATTTTTTTAAGTACTGTCCCTCCTCTCTCCGCAACACTGATTCTTTCTTAAGTTTTTTTTATTTGTGTCGTGGTTATCTATTATCAACTTCGTTCGACCCTAAATCAGCTTTCCCTATGATAAAAATTCACCATAATTCCTTGAAAATAATTAAGAGAGTTTCACAAAATCTCTAAATTCACGCAAAATCACCCAAAATATCTTGTATAAAAAGTTTATCAATGTCTCTACTAATCCCAGTTGACTAACTCTATTGGATCTACAATTTCTGTGCAATCTAAGGGGTAAATCAAGAGATAGTTTTGTGGGGGCAGCTAATGAAATTCGATTGACTTGTCATTTAAGTTTTGATTCCTGATACTTTTTTTAGTATTTGCAATGTTCATGACCAATTTAGTTAATAGTGGATATCAGTTTGTCTCGTCCGGAACCGATACACTGGTACAATTTTTCATCGGGGAGATTATCGTTGAAATATCGGTGTAATATTGGTTCCAAATTTTATACCTATAATTTTTATAACAAAATTTTTCTCACACATTTTATGCTAAGTTAAAGTAATAAATTAAACACAATCAATTTTAGAAATAGAAACAAGTATGCATTCAGAACACAAAAGTAACCATACGAAGTTCAAACTTGAAATAGAAGAGTGACTTCAACAACTTTAAATTTGACTATCTAAACCGGTAATATCGGCCGTATATAAGCTGAGATTATCAATCACATTTTGGATCACCGATATAGTGATTTTCGTCTGGCTCAAGTTCCGGAACCGATAATATTGGCGATATATCGGCCGCATCGATATAAGTGCCGGTAGCCATGGATCTTCATAAGAATCACGTCATGCTGAAAGAAATCGTCCTTGATGTACTTGAAACAATTGTAACAATAATCTGAAACGCCTATAAGACTATGAGAAATCTCTGATGGGTTTGAAAACACCTGAGAGCAATAATGAAATTGAAACAAGAAGAACCTAAGAATCACATAAAATAACGATGTTTTATTGGATACAACTATTAATAGAAATATTTACTTTATATCTGATTGGAAATCTGAATAATTCAGATAATATCCAACAGATTTGGAGTACAATTTTGGAGAATCAAAGATTTATGAAGTATTTCTTCATCTGAACCATGTGTTAGTGGTGAGACAAACTCTCATATTGTTTGCCTTGAAGTATTTCTTCATCTTCTCCTTTTCAGCTTCATACAAATTTAATACACCCCGCGAAATGGTCATACGAGAAGGGATCTTGAATCTGGATTCAAGTACCATACAAAGTTCCTTCAACCACTCTAAACGGCTGCTCATCAAAAATCACAAATAAAATCACTGCCTTTGTACATGCATCTTGATTAAAAGTTACTGCAACCAATTTTCCTTCCTCTCCTAGCCTAGCCAGTTGAAAATCAAGAGTTTGCTATCCTTTTTCCTCCTTAGGCTTCTTCTTACATATCTTCAAATGATTATTCATACCACCTGTCCCATTCTTGACACCATGAGCTGCAATTTTTATCTTACAGTGGCGACATTTTGCATATTTCGAAGGCTTGTCTTCCATATCAAAGTGGTTCCACACATCAAATGTACATTTCTTGCCATGTGGTTCTATCACTTCTGTGTCATTTTCAGTTGCATCTTCAGGGGATTTACGCTTATTGCTTTGTGTTTCTGTCACTTCTATGCCGGCTTCAGTTGCATCTCCATTTGCACTAGCATCTCCATCTCTACTAGCATCTCCAGCTGCACTAGCATCTTTAGCAGCACATGCACCTCCAAATGAACTTGCATTAGGTGGAGGTAGAGGTCGAGGTGGCCGCTTATTAGAAGAAACGGAGGCAGTAGGTGTTGAATTAGATCCTCGGATTGTCAAACAGCAAGTCTGCAATATGATAAACCATACTTGATGTCAATTGGTATTTGAAACTATACAAAAGAAACAACAGCAAGAAACTTATGAGATGAGAAGCATCTCGACTGAAAACCAAATACATAAACTGCATATTGATAGACGCATTTATGTGTCTATTTTCATCTCTATTGTGTATATTGTTAGTACCCATTTTTGTACTAATTTTGGTATTTTATCCCTTTGTAGGTGTTTTTGGAGAAATAGGCTTTTGCGGCAAAATTGGCTCGAAAAGTTATTAAAGGCTCCAGGAAAGACATTTGCTACTCGGACTCTCATTTTGGATAAGGGGTAACCCATTTCCAAGCAGCTGCTAAGCACAAACCGGCACTGAATAGGGGGAGGTCACATTTCTTCTCAAATTTTCATAACAAAATTGGCGGGAAAATTTTCTACAAAAAACAGAATTTTCTGTTTGATTTTTGGACGATTTTTAAGGAGATTCAAAGGCTGATTTTCGTTGGGTTAACCCTGTTAAGGATAAACAAGTTTGGTATGAGCTGTAGAATCGATTAAACAGGGATAGAAATCCGTGTTGGAGCAAAACAGGGAGTATTCATATTTTGAGTTGTTTTCGGTTTACAAAAGAGTTTGTGATGATTTTACGACAAGATTGGAGTGTATGGAGTCCTTATTCAGTCCTGAGAGAGTTTAAGAGAGTTTGGAAACCAAGTTGACGCGTAAAAAAAAGATTAAAAGCCCGTAACGTGCTGATAAGAAATAACGAGAATATTTGGATTAACTCGAGATATTTTGGGGTTTGGTGGATATATATAGGTTGATTCGAGTCATATTGAGGAGCAACAAAGATTAGGGGAAAGTTTAGAGCCTTAGAGAAGCCAGAAAAATCATTGGAAGAAGACGCGTTTCTGTTGGTGCAGCTGTTGCCGGAGAAGACGAAGAACACAGAACAGCAGAAAAAGAAAGTCGCAGAAACTGTGACCGTAGCTTTCAAATTCTATACCCTTTGTAACAATTTTTCCAACAGTTAGCTTCAGTTCGCAACAGTTTCGCTGTATGAATAGGTTCTGTAACAATTATATTTGTTATAGAATCCGCTGCTTAGCACTTTTCACTCTTTTAATCAACTTTTGAACACCAAATATGTATTTTGAGCAAGTGGTTAATATGAGGAGCCAAACCCCTTAGCCGAGGCGACGAAGGAAGACATTGTTCCATGAAAAGTGGTATAGTTCTATTTTAATTATTTATTGCAATTATTTTACATGATTATTTGCATAGAACTTAAAAGAAAAATTGGTTTTTATTGAGTAGTTGTGAAGTGTTTTGATGGGACATGCTTAGTTTTAATACTTTTGATGTTTCATGCTTCGTGCTTACAATTATTACTTCAAAAATCTATTAAAGGAAAATATTAGAATCACTTTAAATAAGAATATTGCATGAATATTGATTAGAGTTTATCAATTAATTGGTCAATGGTGGAATCCAGAGTCTCGGTATTTTCTCATTATTATTGAAACAATTTTATTTAATTTTCAAAAATCCTTCACAAGTTCGAGCAACGAACCTTTTTACCACTTCAACTACAAAACACATCACATATGTCCAATGCCAAAACTTATTCAGTATAAACAACAAACATTTAAAGTAAGGTTTATGTTGATAATCATCATCATCCCATTATGTACATAATTCTAGTAATCCACACCAACATAAACCGCAGTTCACCAATGACTTGGCAGCAGAGGTACATAATTTTTGATTTAAAACCTAACAGACCGTATGGCATTCAAACTAATATCAATACCAACTGTGACTGTAACTCTAATTTTGAACTAATTTTTGATTTAAAACCTAAAGAATTCAATCATAACAATACGAAAATTAATAGGAATCACTCACCTTCTCACCGGAATTGCCTAAAATTGTTTCGTTTTAGGTTGTATTTTTATTGGAGAAGAAGAAGAGATTTGTTTTGAGGGGAATACCAAATACCCTTTAGCCACAATCCAACCTCATATAACCTTGAGTATAACCCAATAATGACTTCTTTATTAAAGATAATTAATATGTCTATCCACATAGAGTAAAACCACCAACGAAACTACATATACATTTATAACATATAATCTACAAATGGTGTAGACAATTTTAGTTAATTAGTTAATTTAAATTTTTGATTGTTATTTATTTAGCTACAGTTGATATATTGACATCCGCTCATATATGAGTTTTAATATTCCGATGGATTATAATTAACGGGAGCAAACAAATCGCACGTACAATAAAATAAAAAACGGTGACCCATATTAACAAACGTACAATAAATTTTAAGGGATATCCAAAAAATAATAATAAAATAATCTGGAAAACTATTATAGAGGTGTAATACGAAAACCAATAAATTTTAACTATAAATAAAGTCAATTTGAATGTTAAAGAGAGAAAGCATTGCCCGATGCCCGGTGCGAAGCATGGACACAAAATCTAGATGATGCTAAACTTAAGAAGCGGATAAATAATGAACGCTCAATTGGGGGATACTTAAACTAATTGGTGGGATACAACAAAAAGACAAAAACGAGATTTAAATACAAAATCCATGTATTTATATTAATTCCTAATCTACCTCTCACTAATCAAGTTTAGTGGTTGATTATAATTAGTTAAGTTAATAAATATTAGTTTGATAATGATTAATATAAATCATATCACTTGATTTTTGGTAGAGATCAGATGGAGAGGTTTTAGAAACTTGGTTTAAATGAGTGAAGTAATGAACAAACAAATATTTCTGAGTCTTCAAATCATCAATAAACAAAGGTTGCATGCAAAAATTCACGTGATTTTTTTTGCCATGGACAATTCTGGAAATGGCAATGCCGGCATGGGTTAAGTATGAATACCATGCCGGCAACCGTTAAATCGGCAGGGTCTTCATACTTATATCTATGCCAGCATGATGTAAAATCCAGTTTTAACATATTGTCGGCATGGTGTGTATAGAAAGAACTATGCCGGAACATTTTCACCTACCAGAGTATATTCTTCTGGATATGTACTATCGGCATAGCCTGAGATTGTATTACAATGCCGGAACCAGTTACAAAATGCACAGGAAAAAAATGCACAAAACATGGGTACTAACACTTGTACGTAGTGCCGGCATTGTGGGTGATTTATCGAGCAAGCCGGCAGACTCTGCCGGTTTTGTGTATTTGTCGTCCAACAATGCCGGCCCAAAGTTTTCAAATTCGGAAGATTTAAGTCTTATTTTCTTGTGCCGGCATTACGGGTTTCATATTGAATCAATACCGGAGACATGTATCGGCGTAGTATATAAAGGAACTTCAATGCCGACTTTGAATGAAGTCTCAACAGGTTATCGAGATAGGTATAGGTAGCATAGGGTTTACAGAGTGGTGTGGTTGTAATGATCAAGACTAATATACTTATAAGTTTGTAATTTTCTTCTTCTACCAATCTACCCCATCAAGAGTATATAATCTCATCTCTGCAATTTTTCCTTTTTTTCCTTCCGTATTTTGTTTTTTTCTTTTAGGCGGTGGGGGGTTTGGTTGTTGAATTAGGGTTTTTAGCTATATCAAGCGTAAGAAAAAAAAAGAGCAAGCACTATATACAGACAAATACAAAAAGCTACTCTATAGATTTGTTATAAGATGCTGCAGATCTTGGCTATCTACTAGATTTGAGAGAAGTGAGGAACCATAGTAGTTGTTCTTGGCTATAGGGTGGCGAAGCAAAGAAAAGTAGGAGGATGGATGGATGTTGTACTTTCTCAGTAAGAGATTGTATATATTATCGTACATACAAGGTGAAGGAAATGTGGAAGGATGTACGTATATATGAGGCCACTCATGTATGCAATCTCATAAGTGGTGTATATCGGAAAATCAATGTATCGTACAACCTTGGAGCTGAATGCGTATCTAATGATAGTCGGGTCCAAGTCCAACTTAATTATTTATCGTCAAAATAATAGCAATCTTTTGAGTGTGTTTCGGAGAAGGAGATAGGAGGATGGATGGATGATGAAGTTTGAGAAAGGGAGAGATGATGAGAGAAAGAGAGAGTCTTTCTTTTGAACTTTCAGGGTAGCTGTGGCGTATGAAGAGCGAAGACCGAAGAGAATAGGCGTTGTTAATACCATTGAATGGTATTCTTTTTTGCGCGTAACGTACAAAGATATTAGGCGATAGTGGAAATGTTTTTGGTAGGTGGAACAATCGGTATTGTACGATGGTGAATAAACAATGCCGACATGAGTTATAAATAGTCCAGAATTTATGATTTTTCTCATGTGGTTCCGGCATTGATTTTCGTTTGTCGAGCATGCCGACACATCTATACCGGCATTGTAATAAAAATGTCGAGGATGCCGACATTTCCTTCCGGCATATTGTTGTCGTTTTTATCATTTTGATATTTGAATATACCCCATCCAACTCTAATACACCTGTTGATGTTGAGCTTCTAAAATCTGATGCATCGTAATTGGTTTTTGTGCACGAACCTTATGACTTGGATAGGATTTTAAGATCAATCTTTATAATAATCAACGGTAAGTCATCTTTTATCTTTAAGGTCTCACTAATTGGTATATATCTCTCCTAATTGTATAAGATTTAAGATTTAGGATTTAATCTCCTCATTGAATCTAAGCAATGAACGCAAAATAATTGTCATGAAAAAAACAATTTAAGATTTCAGTCATCATCACTAATATAATGCCCATAATGTAAAAAAAAAAATCATTTCCGGTATGGTTTTTATCACTTCCGGCATAGTTTTCATCACTTCCGGCATGGTCTTCATCATTTCGGGCATGGTCTTCATCACTTCCAAGGTAAAAAAAAAAATGTTTTCAAAATGAAGCGCCGGCAGAGAAGGAGAAGAGAATTTGATAGAGAGTGGGGAATATTTAGAATTTGAAAGGGAGTGGGGAGTATTTAGTTTCAATGTAGATTTTATGTTTTTTAAAGGGTAGTTTCGTATTTCCGCCCTAAAAAAACACCCTTAGAAGATACTATTGGATGGGGATAGTAATTTATATTCCCCAATTAGTTTAACTATTCCCCAATTGCGCGTTCTAAATAATCATTACCCTTGAAAGATAGAGATTACTATATAACTACTATTTCATCAATAGAAAATCCCACATATTTCATCCATATTTTCTACGAAAATAAAAGGTAAAAATAAATAAAATTTGTACATATTTTCTACCTTTTCTCCAATTATTTAGTGTATTGTCCCCGCCAAACAAAATAAAAGACCCATCGCCATGGGGCAGAACGAAGTTCCGCGCACACCAAGTTAAAAATGCATCGCCACGGAGAGAGCGAAACTCCGCGCACACCAAGTACCCCAAGGGACAGGACAAAGACATGCGCACACAAAGTTAAAAATACATTTTCACGGGATGGAACAAAGCCCCACACACACCAAGTTAGAAATACATCGTCACGGGGAGAGAAGAAAACCTGCGCACACAAAGTTAAAATAGAAAAAAATAATCTAGTAGATAATAATTACAATAATGGCTGCCAAGGAAAATCATGTCAACATTAGACAAGGATGTGGTGGTTTACCTCGAAACGGTATTGTCATATCATGTCATAGGCCACCTAGCTCAACGAAGACCACTCATATCTCATGCCTAATGTTGTGCTTACTGATTCACAATCTGAAAGAAGACTTTTATATGAAAGGTTAGTGGTCATCTTCTTTTAATCAATCTGTATCACAGGGCTAATGCTTCTTTAAACAAATCTCCGGTTGCAAATTTGCATCATCAATGGTATTCGAAATGAGGATGGGAAAGAAGAGCTAGAAAAGAAACATTTTTTGGTTGTCATGATGTATTAGGTATGTAAAAAGCTGTCAAAGACTGTTTATTTGGTAAAGCTAGGTATGACCCGTTAATTGTACTATGAGAATGAAGAAAACGAGTTTGTTTTACTATTTTAAACTTCTTTTACATAAATGTCACCTTTTTCCAGTAGAAGTTTATCATATTGCTGGTATTTTTATATCTGGGTCGTAGGCAACATGTCAACTTAATGTGCGGCCTAGCCTATCTGTAAGTGTGAGAAATGGAAATCATTTATGCATAGATTAAAAATTGGATAAACTTAGGACTCAGAGTACTAAAAAAAAATAACTTACAACCCAAATGCAAGATAACTCAAACTCAAAATCGTAAGAGGTGGGTTTTTCCATGAAAAATTTGAAAGCTATAAATTGAAGTCTTCTCATGAAATGATATGGTTGCGGAGATTAGGTGATTAAGAAAATGCCTACGAAAGTTTTTGAAAATTTAAACAATACAAAGATGAGATATTTCCGAAGAAATCATCTCATGATTCTTGGCCTCCACCATAGTCTGAAATTTCAATTTTCCTTGCAAGTGTTCAATTTCCTCCCCCATTTCAGAGTCTCAGACCATATGTATCGGATTCTTTTCATTTGTACCGATTTGTAGGTTCAACATGACTATAAACTATAAAAGCATACTATTTTTTCTTCAAAGAGTATAATTACTTTTTACCAACTCCAAAAACATTCAGTTTAATGAACTTATATGTAAATAAAAACATGAAAAGTGACTATCTAGTTTTTGTCACGTATAATTTATTTTGGCGCGTATAATTTATTTTCTGACATGGAAATTGTAAATTTATGTGTCTTTAGATGATGGATTAAGAGGATCATACAAACACTATAAGAATAAAACACTCATGGAGTTTTATCATATGGGTTCTGGACCTTCTGGTGGACGTATAAGATAAAAGCCAATCATTTTCAAATTTGGTTTTTTCTTCCAAACATGGCTTGTCTGAGGTGTTCTCTGTTTATGTAAATTGCCAGTGATCAGAGAGGGTACCTAATTCTAAAGTGTGTTGTTTAGCCCAGAAACATCTCCGCTAACCACTTCTCCAAACTTTGAACTCAACTCACCGCTCCTGCTTTATTTTTTCTCTTGGCTATTGCCCTATCTGCGCGGAATATTGAAATATTGACAACTACTAGGCATTTTACAGAAAACTCGGAGGATTGATTTCCAAAAGCCATTTACAGTGTTACAAATCTAAAGAATCAGGCTCAATATTTACCTAAAACGTGAATGACATTATCCAATGCACTGTAACAAACAACAATATCAACAGCCTAAAAGAAAAAAGTGATTCATATTTTTCCATAAGACGGGATTTACTCAGATTCAAGACGTGATTTATTTTTAGAAGATTCATAATAGGGTGCGGCCCTGCAGGCATTTCTCAATATACACGCGTGCACCCTTTAATAGATTCCCTAATTATTCTAAGCCAAAAAAATAAGATTAATCAATGCGAATCACCTCAACAGTGGAGGCTTTGAAATATTATTTTAGCAACAAATCCAAAAAAATCTGCGTGTAACGTCTTGACCAATGTTCTGAAAACCGGCCTGGATATTAAACCTAATCCAATAAATCTAAGTGTAACGTCTTGACCAATGTTTTGAAAACTGGCCCGGACATTAAACCGTAAAAATTACTGGGCTAGGGTCAAATGGTTCGACAAGTGGATCAATTCGGGTTCACTGGGTCATACATGTACATGTTCTTTGTTAATCCTTTGTTGTTTAAATGAATTATATATTATTTATATGCATAATTATCATCAAAGAACAATTGGCTCAGTTGTTAGAACGAATCAACCCATTTGAGAACCGTATAGGGTAGAATGGATCAAGGGTCAATATCGCCGGGTCAACCGATTTTACAAAAGAAAACGGTTTATTGTAAATTTACTGGATCAGTGACGGACCAGCTCAGAAAGGTGACTGAGTCACCGGTGTATTGGGCTGACCGACCGAGTCGGGCTGGTTTTCAAAACACTGGTCTTGACGTCCCACATCGTGATGCATCTAATCAAGTGGTGTGTATTGTAATTTTTCTTTTCTTTTTTACTTCTTATTGTGTTTGTACTTTGTATGGTCCCTTTATCTATCATGAAAGGTAGATGCGTTTGCAATTTTCGTGTCAATAAAATAATTATACACGAAAAGCTAACAGATTATTTTCATGTTTTTATCTACCTATAAATTCATGAAAGTTTTGAACATGAAGCAAGTTAAGAGTGATTACATTGTCTTATAAAAAAAAGAGTGAATCATGTCTTTATCAGATACTTATTATCTGAAATGTAGGAGGAAATTGAATACTTACATTGAAAATGAATCAAGTGACTGATAAGAAGTAGATTTGCAGACCATCGTTAGACAATTACAACAAGCCTGGAATGATTTTTTCTAAAACAGATGTCATTGGCAATGCAAAAGATGAGATTTATACTGCTTATCAAATGCATTGAATATAGTTACTCATGTGTGTCGGATCGCCAATTTCCTCTAAATCAGATCACCAGTATCATTAATTCCAAGCTAAAGGATGACAATTTTATCACCTTGAAGAATCTTATACTTCCATTGTTGAAGAGATACAAATTTTTAGGTATTATTGATGGTTCGATTCTCTGTCCTCCTAAATATCTCAATCAAGAAGATCTAGCACAGGGAGTTGTAAATCCTAACTACACTGGTTAGATTGATGATGATAATACCTTTATTTTATGGCTTCAATCAACTATCTCGGATGTTGTTATTCCATATGTAGTTTGTGCCGATTCATCAAGAGGACTTTGGCTCAGTATTGATTCAAGATTTGCAAGAACTTCAACAACAAACTTTATTCAATTACGAACCAAATTGCAATCGTTGAAACTTGGATCTGGTACAATCACTCAGTTTTTAGGTGAAATCAAGATATTGTCAGATCAATTTTCTGCTGCTGGTTCTGCTGTTTCTGATGATGAGGTTGTCCTGATATTGAATGGAATTGGGAATGATTATCATGCCTTTAGCACTTCGATTCGTTAACCTACAGGGTTTCGTGAAAAACCTAAGGTTAAAGGAGAATCGACTCTAGTTGCAACTAGTATCAGACAGGAGGTGTGGGGATTAGGTTTCCCAGTTGCTAGAGTTCTCCTTTATATAGTCTTTAAATCAAGGTTTGCAATAAATGCTACCTTGGTAACAAAGCATTCAATATTCACGTTAGATGAAAACCTGATTAGACTAAAGCTAATATCTTTCAACCGTTAGATCGAACTTAGCTTGTTACACACAAATAAAAAGTGACTTCATTTAGATATGGGTAACCGTACCTAAACGTGTACACCTTGTTGGCTCAACAATAGTTAACCGAAGTTAGCCATATAAACACTTTCATATCAACGATATTCATCTGAACCATAACTAGTTCAAATGATTCGAATGAAACTAGTTATAGAGTTGTTCAATTGTTTATATTCTCATAGAAGCATACAAGACACAACTGAAGAAAAATCGATTTTGATTCACTCGAATCAATTCATGAACATTATAGCCATGGTTTGCAAAAGATTGCATTCCTTATTATATAAATGTGTTCATGAACAAACCGATTTTAGAACATAACCCACTCGAGTATGCAAACAGGTACGCCTACCTAAGTAGACGGACTTTGACTGTGTTCGCCAGTATGCAAACGGGTACGCATACTGTCGTACACTTCCAAACTTCAGTTGAAACCAGAACGCATACATGTACGCATACTCTAGTACCCGGACTTAACTGACTTCGCCAGTACGTATACAAGTACGCATACTCTAGCTCCCGGACTTTACCTGACCAACCAGTACGCATACCCGTATGCGTACTAAGTTCTGGTCTTGGATCAACACATATTCAAGTACGCATACTGTGCTTATAATCCAATCATGGTTAAGTGTTCTAAACTCCCATTTCAATCATTGAAACATTCTCGGAAGACGACAATAGGTGTCTTACACAAACTATTAGCTTCAAAGCAATTTTCAAGTGATCGAATGATCAATACCAAACATTCTGATTCTACATCAAATGACTATGTCACACAAATCATGTAAGATGTTACAAGGCGATTTTCACATGATCATCTTTTGACTTTCGTCAAGAATTTAAGATGAACTTAGTTAAAGCGAAAGCTTACCAACACATATTTTAAGAAATATGTAAGCGAGTTAAAATTCAACTCGAAATATCAAATGTGTATAATCGAAGTCTATATAGCTATACGACTTTTGTCTCAAATAGGAGATATAGTAGATAAACTTTTCAGTGATAGATGAGTTCAAGTCTCCACATACCTTTTGTTGATGAAGTTCCACAAGCTCCCCTTAGTAGTTATTTGTCTCCAATTGACGAATGCCGTGAAGTCTAATGCTCAACTACACTTTCTATCCTAATCCAAGACTTAGCTATAAGTAGACTAGAAATCAAGACTTATAGTTTTGGCAACTAAACTTGACAACAAGCTTGATATAAAAACACTTGCGAGTTCGACCGAGCAGTTCTCTAACAGTAAAGCCTTTGCAGCCTTTCAATCTCAACAAGCTTTCTTAGCACAGGAAAGGTCTACTTCTTATTCCTCATCTTACAGGACTCGTGGTAGAGGTAATCATGCTTATAATCCTTTTTTTAGAAGCAATTTTCAGTTACCTGTTTGAGTATTTACTTCCAATCCTTTCTTGTTTAACTCTCCACCACCACCACCACCAAATCCATTCTTATCAAATTTATCTCCTGGTATAAACACTGTTATTTGTAAGATTTGGAATAAAGGTGGACATACAGCTCTAGCCTGTAGGCACAGACTCAACTTTGTCTATTAGAATGTAAGTACTCCATAGAATTTGAGTGCAATGTTAGCTACTGCCAACATTCTAGGTGAAAATCCATGGTATGCTGATACTGGAGCAAATAACCACATAACATCTGATGGTTCTGAGTTTGAATTTGCTTCTCCTTATGATGGTGATGAACAGATTCAAACAACCAATGGTGAAGGTATGAGAATCACTAATACTGGTTTTACTTTAAAGTCTACTCCTAATCATACTTTTAAGATGTCAAATGTTCTTCATATACCACAAGCCTCTTAGAACTTGTTATCTGTTCACAAGTTTACCTCAGACAATAATTGCTCCATTACATTTGACTCTACTAGTTTCACTGTGAAAGACTTATCAACTGGGAAGACTCTTTTACAAGGACCTCATCTTAATGGTCTCTATCCCTTCCATTTGCTGCATGAATCATCTAATAAGGCTCTTGTTGGAGTGACATCTACAACTACCTCAGATATCTGGCACAGAAGACTTGGCCATCCATCCTTTCAAATAATGCAGCATGTTTGTAGAAGTTTAGCTATCCCTAATGTTCTCAAAACTCCTTTTTTTTTGTCATGAATGTAGTATTGGTAGAAGTCACAAGTTACCTTTTGCAGAGTCTCATCATTGTAGAACAAAGCCTCTAGAGCTTTTACACTTAAATCTGTGGGGTCCTAGTCCTGAAAAATCAAACTCAGGATATATGCATTATGTGAACATTGTAGATAATTTCTCCAAATATTGTTGGATCTTTCCTTTGTATGAAAAATCATATTTTAAGCAAGTTTTTCTTTTATTCAAAACTAAAGTTGAAAACATTCTTACTGCTCATATTGGCACTATATGAACAGATGGTGGAGGAGAATTCTTACATAAAGATTTATCAACTTTTCTTAGTAGTAATGGCATTGTTCTTGAACTTTCTTGTCCACATACACCTGAACACAATGATGTTGCAGAGTCTAAGCATAGACACTTAGTAGATGTTGGCAGAACTTTACTACTTCGCCAGGTTTATCCAATTCCTGTTGGGTTGAAGCTTTTTACACTGCTAACTTTACTTTTAACAGATTACCTACTAGAGCAATTGGTAATAAGACACCATATGAACTTCTTTTTCATCATCAACCAGACTATACCTTTTTGAAGTAATTGGTTGCTTGTGTTATCCTTGGCTTCGACCTTATGCATCTTCTAAACTTGCTCCTAAAAGCACAACTTGTATTTTCATTAGTTACAGTCAACAACATAAAGGCTATAGATGTTTGGATACTTTTACTGGAAGAGTTTATGTGTCAAGACATGTTGTTGTTCAAGAGTCTATTTTTCCATTGAAGAACAGTGCACTGCCTTCTTCTATGCCTACTACTTCAATGGACTCCATTGTGTTTCCATCACCAGTATCTGTTACTACTGATGATATTATTCATGACATACCTTCCAGTCAGTTATTACATGGGAAAAATAGTCCTTTGGATTCAGTCACTGCTGCTGCTTCTCCAGGTGCTGTTGCTGACATTTCAGCTACTGCTTCTACTGTCTCTGCTTCTCCAATGCCATCAACATCAATCTCCACTGTCAATAAACATCAAATGATAACAAGAGGAAAGAATGGAGTTTTCAAGCCAAAGGTATACTCCACAAAACATGCTTTATCTGCTGTAATGACTGACAATATATCTCCTACAGCACCAACTTGCTTTAATCAAGCTAAGAAGAGCCTAGTTTGGAAACAGTCCATGAAATAAGAACACACTGCTTTAAAGGATGCATGTACTTTTTCTCTTGTTCCTCAATATCCTTCTCAAAACTTAGTTGGATGCAAATGGGTTTATAAAATTAAACAAAATCCAGATGGAACCATTTCTAGATTTAAGTCCAGATTGGTTGCAAAAGGTTATCCTCAAAAAGAAGAACTTGATTATATAGAAACTTCCAGTCCTGTAGTTAAACAAACTACTGATAGACTTGTATTAGCTCTTGCAGTTCATTTTGACTGGTTTATTTTTCAAGTTTATGTTAGTAATGCATTCCTTCATGGTGATTTGTCTGAAGGTGTTTGTATGACTCATCCACCCGGCTTTGTGGATGCAACTAAACCAGACTATGTTTGTAAGTTACATAAGTCCTTATATGGTTTAAAACAAGCTCCTAGGGCTTGGTATCAAAAACTGATGGATGTCTTACTTTCATTTGGTTTTCAAACTTCAACAACAGACACTTCTCTCTTTGTTCAAAAGGTTGGTTCCAGACTGACCATTGTTTTGGTTTATGTGGATGATATTCTCATTACTGGGAATTCCAAGGCATATTGTTCTTCTTTGATTTCTTCACTTGGTGGCCATTTTCCTATCAAAGATTTGGGTGCAATTCACTACTTTCTTGGTCTTGAAGTTAAGAGGAACTCAAATGGATTGTTTTTATCTCAGAAAAAGTATGCTCTTGACTTATTTGAGAAATTTGATATGTCTGGTGCTAAGACTTGTACTTCTCCAATACCTGTCAGCTGCAAACTCACTACTTCTTCAGGTACTACTTTATCTGATCCTACTCTCTTTAGGTCTCTGGTTGGTGCTTTGCAGTATTTAACATGGACAAGGACATAAATTAGTTATGCAGTTAACCAAGTATGTAAGCATATGCAATCCCCTACTACTGATCATTTTATAGCAGCTAAGAGAATCCTTAGATATATCTAGGGAACTCTTGATTATGGAGTGTTGTTTTCAAAAGGTCTTCTTGTTTTTCATGGCTTCAATGATACTGACTGGGCTGGGGATCCAGATACCAGGAGAAGTACTGGTGGCTTCTGTATATTTTTTGGTTCTAGTCCTATTTCTAGGTCTACTAAGAAACAAAGTACTGTAGCCAGATCATCCACTGAGGCTGAAGATAGGAGTTTAGCTCATTCTGCAGCTGAGTTATCTTGGGTTTTTCAGCTACTTAAATACCTGCACATCTTCATTCCAATGGCTCCTACTTTGCATTGTGACAATTTGAGTGTTATTTCCTACTCTTGCAATCCTGTGTTTCACAGTCGCAGGAAACACATGGATGTTTATTTTCATTTTATGAGAGAATTATTTCAAACTAAAGCTTTACAGGTCTCCTACATTTGCACCTTTGATCAACTTGTTGATATCTTCACCAAAAGTTTGTCTGCACCAAGATTTGGCTATCTTAGAGACAGGTTGCAGGTGTTCTCTTCATCTCACTACAACTTGAGGGGGGATAATAACAATCCTGTGTCTGAGTAACACTTTGTTTACACTCATGACAGGCTGTTCCACTCTGTCACTACTAGCTCGCACTCTCAGTGACGTGTTGATCTCTCATTGGCTTACTCAGATCTACACCTGATAAGCTGCCTTAGTGTGTGACTGTTATTTGTATTAATAACTTTTCTATTTCCTGCTTCCTGTAAGAAAGACAATTACCCTGAGTAATTGCAGACTCTATTAAACCTGTTCTTTTAGAAAACTTGTAATTCAATCTTTGAATAATACAACTAGTAATTACTTAATATAATCAGTTTTGACTTCCGAGCAATCTAAAGTTTCTTATTTTCTGAAGATTGTTTAAAAGAAAAATTGGAAAACATTTGTTTCAATTAGTTCCTTCTCTTCCATCCATAACAAACTTTGTAAATTATATTGTTTGATACGACACATCAAGTTGATTGTTTTGAATGGCTTAATTACGTAACAGTTGATCATATGAGTTGATCGTAGAATTATTTCAAGATTGAAATGATGGAGGATAGAGTAGACACTACACCAAATTTAGTGATTAGCAAAGGTAACTGGCAGTTGTAAAGTGAGGTCGCAACAGTTCAGCTGATGTTGCAATTTTTCGCAACGGCCACATTGCCGTTGCAAATTTTTAGTCGCAACAGTTTCAAACTGTTGCAAGGTCAAAAAGTCGCAACTGTTTCAAACTGTTGCGAAATTTGATGGTCGCAACAGTTTATTGCAGTTCCGAAATTTTTGCAACATCAAAAAATAGCAGTTTTGACCTGGTCAAAACCACCAGTTCCCCTGTAAAAAAAATCTAGCTTCTCCGGTTCATTTGGAAATCAAAATCAAGTTCCCTGCATTCTGCGCCTAGTATCAAAAGAATGACAAGTATATAAACATTTTATAAGTTTTCAGAACATATAAATTCTGCAGTTGTAATGTTAAGTGTAATAGCAGTAGTAGATACAATCTTAAAGGCACAAGACCTAGAGACAAGCTCAACATCATATATTACCTACATGATCAAACAAGTATAGTTTCTTGTTGCTTCAAAACCATCCTTGTAAGTAGTGGCACTTATTGCTCATATCTGTGGAATCTTCTTCGACCTCAACAACCCCTTCTTCCTAGGTTTCCTGCTTTTCATGTTTCTCGAAAAAGGTAGGGTACTCCTCAGGGTCAGCTAAAATTACACAGCTTTCTAGTTAACCTGTAAAAAGCCATGGCATGTAAAGAGCAAGTCAATCTAAATAGTATAGCAGATAAAAAAAACAAGGTATTTCAGTTCATGAATTTTGTCAAATGGTAAAGGCGTGACTTAAGAATTTGTGTACCTACAATTTATGGATGCACATGAGGAACAAGAAGTACGGGCTGATCAGTTCAGGGAGTTTACCCACATAAATAACAATTACACCCTTGAGACTAAGTTAGCATAAGCATACAAACAGAAAAATCCACACCAATCCACTTAATACTTAAAAATCAAATATGCCATACTTTCAGAGACCAAAACATCGAATCATACCCTGAATCTCTTAAAAACATGATAAAACAAAGATCCAGAAAGATGGGTAGCGCACAATTGACCGTCTTATTCATTTTTCATATACTCACAAACATAATTCTAAATTAGATGCATATAAGAGTAAAAAATGAAAATCATATTGGTAAGTGAATTCAAGGATGAAATAACGTATCTTACCTAGTCACTTTCTCTGTCCTCTTCAGCTCAATTCATTGCTTCATGAGTAAACTGATAATCCAGAACATCATAAGCAGCAAGCCTAAGGCTTGTCAATGTGAGTCATGTGACCTAAATCCATAGTAATGACAATGATATGATTCACTATGTATGAATTAGATTACAAAAACTCTTCACTGGACCTCTCTCAATTCTATAACAGCATAACCCCTTTCCTACCTCAGTCTGTCAACAACAACTGACCTTATTGAGATACTCTAGCATAATGCTTTTATATACCCACATAAATAATAATTACACCCTTGAGACTAAGTTAGGACTATGAACTTACTATTCAAGACACATTATAACAGTTTCAAAAAATACGAATTCAGGACATCGAAAGGAGCCATAAATCTGTAACACATGCAACAAATGGTAATATAAGCATATCATTCGTAGTTTAAACCATTTTGAACAGTTTATGGATAAATACAAATCCACTCAATGTAGTTATGGAATATATCTTTGAAAACTAAACATATACTGACACAATTCATATTAATTTGCAAATTGACTAGTAAAATTTCATGTGGGGTAAGGGTAACAAAAGTGAGATTCAGATAAATGTAAAATATGATCCAACAAAACAATACTTTGTGCATATCCATAAATTTCTACAAATTAGAAGAAGAACAACCAAGTGATGAACTTCAAAAAAAGTAACCAGAAGAAAAATGTTGAGAGGATAAACATGGATGGCTTCACATTAAAAGTGTTTTATGACCTCACCTTAGATCCTTTTGTGGCTTTTGCAGCAGTTGTCTTCATATCCGAATCCTAACAATCCATCATCACCAGTGACATCAGAAAAGAAGAAAAAGTAAGGCATGTATTAGATATGAGGTACGAAATACCAACCAGTTTTGCGTCTACTTCAGCCAAATCATCTTCATCCCTATCAGGTGAAACAGAATAACACTTATTACATCTCAGAAATAAAAAGAACTTATAAAAACAATAAGCAAATGAGTAATCTACAGAAACCACAGGTATTCTAAGGCAAAATTTGAGGGGCAAGCATACCCCTTGTCTGAAAATCCTTCCCACAATTTCCAAAGCCCAAAACCAAAGAATAAAATGATGGTTATATGGTGAGTCCATACACGAGGAATCTGCATCATTATAACCAAATATGAACATTGGATTCTAAACTGATTTCAATCATCAACTTATGACATTTTAACTACATAAAAGCAAAGAGACTGATATAAATAGGAAATTTCGCAGATACATATGCCTTCACCACTACGAACAATCGTACTCATCCTGCTCTGTACTATCTTGACCAGTGTAGTGGTAGTAGTACTTAGCAACACAATTATTCTACTTGCAGTTGTAAAGAAAAAAAAGTACACTAAAAATAACCTTAGTTACAGCTCAAATTCACATATGATTGTTTCTGTAGACTAAAAAGAATTTCACAACTACTACGATAAGTACAGAACTAGAGATATACTCGTTGTAGGAAATCTCTTCTATTAGAATTTGTATAAAACATCTTTTTTGTATCCATACTGGTTGTCATTCGAGTAATGACTTCCCCGCCATCGTGTGCTGGTATCAGACCAATCTTGATTAAAGGTATTAATCAGAACTGGATTTATTAACTCGAATAGATCAATAATGTAACTTGGTTTTTTGAGTGATAAAATGATAAGAGGTACAAAGAGACTCACAGTGAACTCAACTTCTACGTGATCCTTATCCTTGTAAAATATTGTAACCTGAATAATGTAGTGAAACCATCAGATATTTTGCAAAGTTTAAGATAGTAAAACCGTAACTAGATGATATCGCGATAGATCTGATATACCCAGGAGCTGAATTGTTGATGAACTTCCTGCACAAAGGGGACCTAACACAATCTTCAGAGGCACTACCTGTACGTAAATCCGAATAAAGCTAGCTAATTCTCATTCTAAATAAAGTAACTTCAACTACCACGATCATTCTAAATAAAGTAACTTCAACTACCCATAAATCCGAATAAACGTAGCTAATTTTCATGGCTAAAGACAAAGAAGATTAAAAGAATCAAATGACTCAATTAAAAGGTAATACTTGCTGATAAAGTTGCGAAAGAACACTACAAAGTTGGAGAGATTACCATAATAAGTCTGATTATGTTTGTAGGCTGCTCACAGAAAACTGGCAATCTTCTATGCCCTTTCTCCATTAGCATCAAGCAGCACCATAAACAGCTTCATACATCACCATTATCATCGGATACCACCAATTTTCTCACTCCTATTAACTCCATATCAACTCCATCATCTTCACAGCCCTGTAACCTTAACCGTGGACTCAAAATCGGGTAAACCCAATCTCCTAAACCCATTATAACTACCATTCATGCTTCAATCACCACCAGTGATCTACAAATTCAACACTAGAAAGGTTGTACTCTTCTCTGTTTGCGACCAAATTCATAATCATCAACACAATTCCTTAATTACCTGTTGATTTAACTCAAACCCTATCTTCAATTTCTTGTCCTCCATCACCGATGTCATCTTCTCATCTTGATTTCTTGGCATCACAACAAACCCATCTACGATTCCATCACAACATCTCCTTCTCATTTCTCTCTTCTTCAAAATCGAACCGGAACAGAACCCTAGTTCTTGTCTTTCATTTGCTATCCAAAACCTTATCTAATTCATCCACCTTGCTTCCGATTTCAAACTCGAATTGAACCCAATATTCCAGATGACGGCCATTAGGTTTTGGGTTTCGGGAATCTGCGGACACAAAGATATTTCTAGGGCTTCGAAAGAAAAGAAGGAAAAGGATTTGGTGGTTTATGATGTTGATGATAATGATGATAATGATGGTGGTGGTAGCAGAAATGGGAAGAATGAACTTCAACGGTAGGGTTTCACTTGGAGAACCAGAAAGAGTTTCACAGGGGGAACCAGAAAGAGAGAATGAGGTAGATAATGAATGAATGATCGATAATAATAGAGATAAGAGAAGCGAGTCAAGAATCCCGAGTGTCTGAATGAGCTGAATAGTGAGTCAGTTTTAAAGTGTAGGCAGCCACACTAGTTTTTCGCACACGTACAAGTGGGTTTAGTTGCTAATCGCAACAGAAACAAACAGTTGTGAGTTTCGTAATTGTTCCAAACTGTTGCGAATTGTTTGCAACTAAAATTGGCAACTGAAAATTCGCAACAGTTGATAAGTTGTTGCTAATCTGAGTTGCTAATCCCAAAATTTGGTGTAGTGAGATACAGAGATGAAATTAATTAATGGTGTAAATTATACCCTTGTGACGCTCTTGCACAACATACATGGTGATTTGAAGGATGCATCACGCGAGCAATTGTACTCAACAATGTACATGTTGTTTCAATTTTCAAAAATTGTGTCTAAAGTGAAAGTATCACTTTTTCTTGAAACGAAGGGAGTACATCGTTTTATTAGTTGCAACGGAAAACAAGTTGATGCATAAACCAAAATATGGCTACGTAAAGTATTATGTATCCTTTGTGGTTGTTTGCATAATGAATATGCATTTATTTTCGAAAGTTGTGCCTAAAATGATAAACACCTCCGATTTTTTCCTAAAAACTCTAAATTTTATATTGTTGTTTGTGCTCATTGCGTAGATTTTTTTTAAACCCGTTCCAACGAGATAAAATATGTAAAATTCCAAGGCACGGATTTTTAGGTATGCTATATTAAAGTTTGGTTACCAATTATACCCATAAAAAATTAGGATACACAGGGAGTTATAGTAAATGGACTAAAAGGGAGGGACAGTTTGGAAATTTCCATGGTATAACATCAAATCCATTCTTTTTGTCAAATTGGAAAAAAAAATCATGTCCCACACAATGTTTTAAAACCCAGACCAGGACATCGATCCAGTAAAATTACTGGGTCAGGGTCAACTGGTCAACCAGTGGGTCATTGGGTCAACTATATAAAGCCCTATTTAGCTTGAGAAAATGAGAACGACTTATGAGCGACGTAATTTGCCAGTTCGGTAAATAAATATATTTGTTTCAATTAAATCAGACAGATGGCCCAAGTTTTAACGTTACTTACACTTGCCCCACTAATGACTAACTATTTACAATTTCTGCCACCAATACCCTAACCTAAGTTTAAAGCATTGTCTCTTCCTCTGTGTTACGCTTGCATGGCTCCACCTCTCTCCCCTGCTATCCATCACCAGCTTCCTGCAACTCTATCACAGTATCACTCCCACCGGAAGAGAGAAGAACCAGCCGACAACAAAGGTTTCGATAAGCTTAATTAACACTGTTTGATTTGGAAGAGGATTTTAGATCTGATGTAATAAGTTGACAAGGGAATTGAAGATTTACTGACGGAAAGTGTAATAAAGATTTCAGTAAAGAAAATAGAAAAAATTCTTTACTTTTTCGGATCATTAGTTTCTCTTTTCTCGATCTAAATTTTCTCCCTTTACCTTTGATATATTGATGGAGTTGAGAAAATTATGGGTTTTTGAATTAGAAAGATCGATTATACCATACCGTGTATTCGTTCCGCAAAAAAAAAAAGTTGGACTGTTAACGTAAAGTACTTGGTTAAACCACTTAAACCAGACTGGGTCATATGATTCACTGGTTGGACCGGCTGTTTGAACTGGTTTTCTGGGTTTTTAAGCAAATTACTGGGTCGGTATCAACCCAACCCAGAAATGTGACTGGGTCATCGGTTCTCCGGTTCGACCGGCCTGTCTGGTCCGGGTCTTAAAATACTGGTCTCACATTAACACAAAGTCATCATACATAAAGTCCTCCCTCACTTCGCTCGGTTGGCTTAATTAGAATGAAGCAAATGTTCAGTTCCGGTTTTAGTCACAAAAATATAAGAACTTTGGACATAAGAACTTTCCCCGCCACCACCACCCACATAAAAATAGATCATCAATTCTCAATCTGCAGTGGGTATTCCATCGATGACCATCAATTCCTAAGCAAGAAATAAATATTTTCCTTTTGATAACTCTAAGATGGATTATGTTAGCTAACAAATTATGCCACATGCCGATCGGTGATTTGTGGGAACACAGGGGATTTCTCGGTATAGAGGATCCGATGCCATTATTGAATGATCTTCTATATAGAATCTGGAGCCATTAATGAGTGATCTTATGAAGCTGTAGGTAATAAATGTTCTTGAGTCAACTCTGGAAATATCTCTTAATACTCTTTGATAAGTATATATATTCTCCTCCATTGACAGAACCCGTCATTGAGGATTCATACATTATTACTTACCTGATCAAAATTTTCTAGAAAAATCGAGAGAGAGGGAGATAAGGAGAAGAGAATGGAAGGTAGAAATTTGAAGATGAATTTTGTGATGGTAATGCTAATATTGGGGATGTTTGTTGGGAAGAGTACTGCAAATGATGAGCAGTTCACACGGTGTTATGATATCTGCATGACATACTGTCAAGGCGGACCAGGTGTATCTACGTGTGTTATTTATTGTTGGATGAAATGTCGATCGCAACCGGCTTCTCTCGATATGGTTACTTCTGCATATGACTACTGCAAAGCTGGCTGTGCAGTTTTGAACTGTCTGATGAACAAAAGCACCGATCAAGATCTTCACGGACAGGAAGTGATGGATTGTTATAATTTCCACTGCGGAAAAGAATGCACAAGAAAGATGGACGAATCGAATAAGATGATTTTATTGTTGATCCATTACTGGCTTTATCTTGTTGGCCCAAATCTTCGGAATAAAATTTGCTTTTTACCTTTCTCTTTTAATTTAGAATAATTTACAGGCTCTTTCCAAAAAGAAATTATAATCACAAGCACAATGAGTTATGAAGAATTTTCATATAAACTTGAAATAGTAAATCTGAATTCATTAAAGTGGGAAAGGTTCACAAAGAATGAAACTCTACAACAAACAACACCGTCAAATATTACAAAAACCAACCAGCAAAAATAGCAGCACACACTATCATGCGAAAAACACTTCATGAGGAGAGCAATATTCATTAGACGCAAGTTTTTAATATCCAGACCCCCTGAATATTTAGGTTATCTGATAACATCCCATGCCACAAGACGATTCTTCTTACACTCCTCACCCTCATCCCATGGAAAATTTCGTATTATTCTTTCTAGCTTCTTCCACTCCACACCCTCACCGCTTCTTATTTGAAAGGTTTATTTAGTGGCATATTACTTGGCATGGTTGTTACTTGTTTTTGAAAGAGATATTTTCCTTTTGGCACCTAAGGAAATCAGAGGGGATTTTTTTCTCTTTTGCTGGCTCATTATCTAAATGTGAACGACTTTGAGATTAGTCATGTTTAAGACAGCAGTAGCTCAGGGCGCTCAAGCTTTTTGGTTCACGCCGCTACAACCCTCATAAATATAAAAAAATGAAAGATTAAAAACACACCACGTTGCCTCAAACGAACCAATAACCTGTTTTAGAGTTGGATAACTGCTGCAGTATGTGTGGACGGTGATGGATTTTTCCTAAGCTAGTGAGTCTCCCGATCACCTTTTCTTGCATTGTAAAATTGCGCATAAAATTTGGTTGATGTTAACTCCGTCTAACTGGCGATGGACTTTTCCTAAGTTATTATATGACTCGTCACTTTGCCAAGTGCTGGCATTAGGTTTTTCGGGCTGGAAATGTTGTAATTTGGGATCTAATTCCTGTTGCAGATTTATGGGTAATTTGGAGGGAAAGAAATGCTCGTATTTTCGAAAAAAACATATTTTTAAAACTAATGATGACCTGAGAATTGAAGCCAAATGTTTGTTGAAGGCGTGGGCAGCTAGCATTCGGGCACTTCAATCTATCTTCAGTTTACAATTAAGAGGTTGTTTTTATGTAATTTTCCTTATTCATTGCTTTGCTTTTAGCTATCTCCTGTATCCCTTTGTATATTCTTTTTTCCTAATAAATTTCCCTCTTTCGATCTAAAAAAAGTTGTGAATTCAAGTTATTCAACTCTTTAAAGATTAATAAATATCCGAACTACTGACTCCAAAAAGTAAGATTGAAACTGCATGAAATTTTGATTTTTATCTCGTTTGTATGATCCTCTTTACAAATCATCAAAAGTCACAAATACCTGAAATTTCCATGTAAATGGTAGCTAGTCACTTTTCATGTTTTTATTTACCAATCCAAAGTTTTTGTACATGTTTTTTTTTTAAGAATACAGTTATTGTACATGTTGAGTTGGTAAAAGGTAATTGTTTGATGAACAATTAGTTTAAATCATGTCTTTACAGTCATCTATACTGGACCTAGAAATTGGTACAAAGAAAAAGTTGGGTATATGCGGTTCAGCGGTTGGAAATGGGGGGAGGAAATTGAATACTTACAAGTTACAACTATTTAGGTAGTACTTCATTGTTAAAGAGAGTGCAAGTTTCAAAGATAAAGGTGGTTTCTTAGAAATTCATCTTTTAGATCATTTAAATTTTTATAAATAGGGGGTGTTGCTTAATTCTGTGCATCTTCAAATGGATTCGTCTCTATATAAGTCTTCGAATTCAAGGTGCAAACATGATAGTAGAGGTTCACCGAGTTCGTCTTAAATTTCTATTGTTTAAAGTGTTAGCCATTGCAGTGGGAGTCCCGACTAAAGTTGAAAGACTTTTAATAATTTTGTAACAAATTTACCTACATTTTGTACGAATTTGGCTGTGTGTTGTTTATAAAATTTAGTATTTTTAATTTGTTAGTTATGATCCCACTTATCTATCTGTGGAGTAATCAAGAACAGATCCTTATGTTAGAGATATGTTGTGATGGTAGTACCAATTATGATTTACTAATTCGATGAATTTTCATGATTTTTTGTTTTGGTTCAGTCTTACTGACTATATATAGATTGTAATGGTGGTGGTATATAACACAGATGGGTTTTTGTTCTCAACTTGAGTCTTTCTTTCAATTACTGTTGTTTTTTTCTCTTTTAATTTGAATCCTAATCACCTAAGAAACACAATCTTACAGTAATCATCATGTCTATCCAAAGAAAGCTCACAGGAGAAGAAATCAGAGTCAAATAGATCCACTTGAGTTTCGGCCTGGTTAGAAGCCTTACTTTGTTACCTTTCTCTGATGATCAAATACATACAAACAAACCTTAACATTAGATCCAACGTGAAAATCAAATTACTAATCAAATCAACCAGGACCCATTGCTTAAGAAGCAATATTACTACGAATTGTTGAACCAAAATGGGATTTTGATTCTAAATCTTCGTCATCATCATCTACATCTGTATCATACTTATTGCATATTCTTGCCTTGTTTGGATCAATCATAAAGCCAATTTTAAAATTTCTACCATATTTAGGTTCTTCAATTTACATGTAGATAATTGCAAATGCTTTCAATTAACAAATTTAAACTTCTTCTGGTTTCCTTTTGGTGAGATTTCAATGAAAGTGAAGAACAGCGAAAGACGAGAGAGATTAATATTCCCATAACTTATGCATGACGTGTTTTTGTATTTTGATTACTTTAATGCCACATGGGACGGTCACATAATCAGGGAGGAGAAGGGGGAGCGGAATATCATTTCCGATTTTCATTCATATGTACGAATATGAGGAAATTTCGATTGGTCCTTTCACTTTCCCTGGAATATACATTATTGCCAAATTTTGGAGTCAATTTTTCAATAGAGGTTACTCATGTGAGTAGAAATATATTTCTTCAAAATCAGAGATCGAGGCACCAAATTGTCCGAAAGACATTTTGGAAACATACAACTATCTATGTCAAGGAAGAGTGCTGAGTTCCTCAACGTTGATGATTAATTTGTCATGTTTGTATGACTTCTTTGTCATCCAAAGTTGCCCATTCTTGCAATTGTCAGTAAATGAATTTTTTGTGTGACAAGAAGCGCACCAGTTTGTTTCCCATGCTTTGTTAGCTTTAAGTTCATCCATTTGAAAGTTATCTTAGCAGGAGGTGATTATAAGAAAAACAATGCAACATACATACACCTATTTCTTTCTGATCCCAGAAATCATCATTTACAGAGAAGTGCATATACTTGCAATTTGAGATGGTGAAGGAAATTAAATATTTGCCTTCAAAAAGTTTAATCGATGGAAAATTATTTTTGCGAATGTTAGGGAGCACAAATGAAAAATAACAAGAGGTTGCGAAGAAGGCTCAAACATTTACTAGTGGCTAAAACTGCGCAATGCAAATATTTTTCTTTGGTAAAGGAACATGTTTTACCTATTTACAAGCTTTTGCAATGTGCTGTAACTTGGTCATATATTCATATTAATTTCCATGTTATAATTACGAGACCTTAATAGACATTAATAGACCTTAAAATATTTGTTTCGAGACTCTCGAGTTAATATTACTAAGAAAACAGGTAATGATATGAAAGAAGAATTATGTAGTTGCATATCATATGCACCTTTCATTTGTAAGCTAGTGGTTCGCTAGTTTGCACTCCTATGTCAACAAATGAGATAAAACTAACAAGTTCATCAGAATGTGATCTGCTTGCTGAAACTCCGTCACTGAAAAGAACAAGGCAGGGGGAGTTGTAGGTTAAATCATATTAAGTATATATTATAATCATCACCACTATATCTAAAAGCAGTTCTAACATTCACTACTTTAGAGATAGGTAGGTAACAAAAGGTTAAGATGAGGTAGGAAATTAAATACTCAAATTTTCGAAGATACGCGGACAAGGTTCACATTATAATGCAACTTAAACAACGCAAGTGGACACCAATAAATATAACTAAATTGCTCTCCTAGTTATATTGCTGCGAGAATGAGGTAAGATCTCATCATATTATTGCAAGAAATTCTGCAAGGCGGGTTTCGACTAGAGGGTTGAAAACGCAACAGAATGTTCAAATTCATCACAGTTTGTATGAGATTCAACAACAACAAAAACTCACTAGCTTATAAACCTAAAGAATATTGGACATTTACCCCAAAACATTGATGACAGTACCCAATGCACTCCAACAAACAACAGAAGCATAAACAAGAAGATGATGATAAAGAGAAGAAAGATGACGGCTTTTGTCATGAAGAAAAGATTGAAACTTTGAGAAGGAAATGAAGAGAACCCATGATAGTTCCTCTTCTTCTACTTTGATACAATTAAATCAGGGTGGGAATTTTCCTTTTTTTCTTTTAATTTTGAAAGGTGAGTGGCATGCACTAACTGATTCTAAGGATTCAGAAGTTCAGAGTTCACAGTGTATAGATATCGAAATCTTGTATGCGTAACTGATACAGATACGATATGGTGGTTAGGTGATACTGACTGAAACTGGCCATCTCCAACTGTTAGTGGCAAAGCTAACATTTTCTGTCTAGAATGAGAATATACGAGGTTTCTAGTCAACTGAGCTAATGGTGTAATCTAGCTAGAAGTAATGACAAGAAAGAAGAATTATGCAGGTAGTTGCATATTATATGCGCCTCTCATCTGAAGTTTCATACTCAGTGCATAACACAAATGTTCCATGACATTTCAAATCTAAAACTAATATGCTGAGAATCCTCAATCAGTTCTGAGATAGTGGGAAATAAATTAAAAAACTAACAAAGAACTAAGAGAACAACCTATATGGAAAGGTTTCTTATAACAGAAACAGAAAACTAGTACCACGTGCTAATTACATAGATAGTTAATAGATTCTATTTTTAATTTAAGGGATACATATAAAAACAAAACCTAAGAGCACCACCTTTCACAGACTTTTGCCAGTCGAAAATCCCATGATGCTCGTCACTTTCGCATGTAATGCACCCAAGAACCATAAGTCAACAGATGAAAAAGTTCTTAACGAAATTCCACCCAAACAGCATAAGCCAACCCCATAAGTCCACCGGTATAAAAGGCGTACTTATCGATATTATTCTTATTTCACATATTCTTTTGATTGGTTGATTATTTAACCATTGACCCCATTACCTTCCATGTTTAGAATTATGAACCTCGTTGCATAACTTCCTAAATTAAATCAAGGGTGGAGATTGAAATGTTACGTGAGTGTGCATAAATTCGGACTCTTATAACTTTCTCTAGAAACCTCCTTTGGCTCTATCAACCTTGGAACACAAATTCCTTACTGAAACGAACTTCGTTTACGAGTAAATTGGGGACCCATTTTTCTGGAGGGATATTAAACCGTAATTAATCAAACAGATTAAAAGTGAAACAGTTATAAGATCTTAAGCGAGATAGATAGAGAGGGATAATTACCTCAAAACAGATGATGACATTGTTGTGAGCTAGCAAGTTTCTGTTTCTTCTTCTGAAAAAAGTGAATAAAGGAAGATTAAGATTGTTAGATGAATGTTAAACACCCAGGCCAGAATTAACTAATATCAAACAAATTTAACATAAAAACCCTAACTACGTACAAAGAAAATTGATGGAGTAGAGAAATTTAGAAAGAATTACCAGGAAAGGCGACACAAACGAAATTAGGGTTTCACGGTGCTGCAAGTTGTTGGTTACTTCAATTTATATATGCAGCTGAGCTGTCCACGTCCGATTCGACTCGGCTTACAATGTACAATAGAACCCTACTCGCCAAATCCACGTTTTTCACTTCTGTGCTACTACGTATCAGATCCACGTAGAGAAACATATTGTTATTGTGTTGTTTTGTACACACTCTTTAAACGAGTTTGCACAAATTTGGACTCTTGTTCAAGACATCTAGCCTCGTAAGATAGGGGACGTGTATATATATGGTTATGATACTGCTCTATTCCATAATAACCACGAACAGGCATAGTGGCAATACCCATATGTCCATGACCGTTCCGGACAGGCATTGACTTCATCTGCCCTACTCGTCCATACGGTGCCGGCATTGGATTCCTCGGGAAACTATGACATTGTCCACAAAATCCAGTGCAACTTCATTAATTAATCAAACGAGAAATCGGTTTATTGGGGCGTTTTTGAAGGGAAGGTATACCGAGAAATCAATTTCTCTAATACAATGGCAAGCACAACGGAAAAAATTTCGTTTTATGAATGCGATATTTTTGGATAAAATGATCTTCAAGTTTCTAAGTTTCACTGGAAATGAAGAATTGCTTCTAGATCAGTTCTTATCTACCATTGACATTAGATAATAATAATGGTACCTAGTTCTAAATTGTCTTCGGTACCTGATAACTATCTCAACCAGCTACTTGTCCCACCATATACTCTGAATTCTTTAGTTTAATTACTGTTTTGAAAAATGAAATGGAGGCACAAAGATACGGGTCCTCTTGTATCAATTTAAGTGATTTTCTAGGGCTTTTCTAAAAGGCTAGTGTTACGCTATCACGCATTGAAGTGCACTAGGGACGGATCATGTCCCTCGTCTTGGTGATGCACCGAATTGTTACAAAGCGCATGTGTGGTCATAATTTTGCTACAAATAGTGACATGTAAGAAGAATTAGCTAGATGCATATCATATGCACTTTCATTAGAAGTTTGTGATTTGTAATTTTGCAATTCTCATGCCAACAAATGAATCATGCATGAGAATGAAACAATAGGGGCATGCTTCATAACAATAGAGACTGAAGTTGGAGTACCAACAGTCACGCGCCTCACAATGTTCTGTAAGTTGTTGGGTTCTTGAACCCCCTGACACCGCCTTAGACTGACAGAAATTGAATTGGGAACTTGCAAGCATGCTGTAAATTGACGACTTCTGGAGTCCAATTCATCTAAATTTTAGGGCCGTTTTTTTTTTTTGACAAGCCTGACTCGCTACCTTAGTCAGACATATTCCTGACTCATCAGACACGTTTGAGTCACGAATAAAATTCCATTAATTCTTAAAGTCAAGTTACTGACTCGTACATTTTTTAATTAGCCGAGTCAGGTCTGACTGAAAAACAAACACATTTAGTCAAATCTAAATGAGTCAAGTGATTTCAATCATAATTAGACGATTCAAATTCAAAAAAAATAATATACAGATTACGTAAATTATAAGTATATTTGCACTGGGAAAATGTAAAGAAGAATTTGGTGGTGGTTGCATAATATATGCGCTTCTCACTAGAAGTTCATGTTCATTACCAATACTTGCAATTCCTATGCCAACAAATGATTTATGCACCAGGATGATAAAACTAATATGTTCATAATGCTGTGTGCTTATAAATTCATCATTCTGAAACTTTATGAAGGAAATTCTTTGTGGCTGTTGTTAGTTGTAAGTTGGAGAGATTGAAATAGATAACCTTTCATCGCCATTAAATCTGAAAATAGTTGTAACAGTAACTACTTTAAAGATACAGTGGCCAGAGTTTTAGATGAGGGAGGAAATTGATCAAGTCTCCTGCTACAAGATATATCTCAAGCCTTTAAATATAATCATCTAAAGTAAATCAGCAAACTAGGCGATATGTGTTTATTGACATTGCCGACCCTCCGGACATTTATTAGAGAAGTTCGCTTTAAACTAAAATAAACTAAATGAAAAGCATGGATTTTTTAAGGTCTATGTCTCCCATTTCGTGTTCAGGTGCAAGAAGGTGCCCACTTCTAAAGGGTAGCTAGTTTGGTCCCTAAAACCATCTCTAATATATCTTGTGTTACCAGAAAACGTGGAAAAATTTATTTTGGGGTGTCCACACGTGTGTCAGACACGTAGGACACGGCTCAGTTACCTAGGAATCTAATAAAATAATAATAAAACAAATCTACAGTATATGTCTGACATTTGTTAGTATATTCTAGAGATTATGCCAAAAAATATTTATTTTCCCTCCTTAAGAAGCTTTCTCTATTCTTTTAGACTAACTAAAAAGATTTGACCGTAATAATCTTTTTTCTTTCTCTGTTCCTTCCAGTTTGTGCTCTGTTCTTCTGCTTCAAAAATTATCTGATCATTTTCTAGAAAATAACTAACCACTAAAGATACTTTCAATAATAATCTGATCATCTTCTAGAAAATGTCTAAAAAAAGAAAAGGTGGAGAAACAAACCTTAACTATCCTCTCTGGGATTATGTTGAAAAGCAAGGAAAAACTGAAGGTGGAGGAAACAATCTGTTTCAGTGCTCAATTTGTTCAGAAACTTATCAAGGTTCATATACTCGGGTAAGAGCTCATATTCTTCACGAAAAATGTAAAGGTATTGGCCCATGTGAAAGTATTGATCCAGAAAGTTCAAAAACTTTGAAGCAATTTGATATGAGAAGCCAACTTAGAAAATCAGGGGTTTCTAATCTTCCATTACCTGGTGCTGAGAATTTCGGAAATGTTCTAAAAAAAGGTGATAGTGCTTTTGGTCAGTTATTCAATGGAAAGTCTCGGGATGTATTGGACCATACAATTGCAAGGTTTTTCTAATGGTTGTGGGATACCTTTCCATGTTATTCGTTCTTCATTATTTAGAGATATGATCCAATATGCAGCAAATAACAATATTGTAAGTTATGTCCCTCCAAGTGCAGATAGGTTGAGCACAAAACTACTTGAAGAAGAGAAAGATCATGTAGACAAAATGTTAGCACCTATCAAGAGTGGATGGAAAAGAACAGGTGTTTCAATTGTGAGTGATTGGATGGTCTGACAATAATAGTAGACCACTAATAAATTTTATGGGAGCCTCTAGTAGTGGTGCTGTGTTTTTGAAGGCTATTGATACTTCAGGGAATTATAAGGATGCAAGCTACTTGGCAAGTCTATTTGTGAACACTATTCAAGAATGTTGTACAACTAGTTACCGACAATGCACCGGTGTGTAAGGCAGCTGCTATGAAAGTGGAGCGTACTTTCAGTAATATCTTTTGGACTCCATGTGTAGCACAACTTGGCATTAAGAGCTAGCACTATGGTGCACTCCATTCCTTCCCTATCCCTCATATGTAGGGAAGGGATAGCACAAGGAAGCCAACCTCATTATGGTGCACTCCTATCCCTTCCCTACACGAATAGTGCCAAACGGTTACTCAGTAGCCGTATAAGTCAACTCGTTGACTTGACCAATACGGCTACCGAGTAGCCGTTTTATAGGTTTAAGTCTTCAGAAGCGAGCTCGGACTCGGCCATTTCTTCTTCTTCCTTCTTCTTCTCTATTTTTCTCCTCTCCACAACCCATTTCGATTTCAAGACCCTCTGGTGCGATTCAGGAGCTAAAATTCAATGGGTTTATTCCTTAATATCCGGTGAAGCATTTGCTTTTTTCAATTTCGTGTTTCATCAACAAAATCGTCAAAGGTGAGTGCTTCAAATTTTAGGGTTTAAATTTAATTTGAGTTTTATTATGATTAAATTGGAGATGTTAGGTTGATTATAATGTGTTCTTGTATGTTGTTTGATAGTTTGAGACATTGTTGATTGAATTTATTATATTTTGTTGATTGAATCAAAGAGGTTGTTGTTTATGATTGATTTTGATATAGATATGGTATTGTTATTGATAATTTTGGATTGATGGCTGATTAAATGAATATGTATTATGTCTAGGGCAGATTGTTGGCAGAGAAATTGTATTTGGATGGATAATTTAAGGTTGATTGATTATTTTGTTGTAGTTTGATAGAGAATGTGGCTAATTTTTTTTGTTGGTCTTGTACAATATATATCCATTGTAGAATTTTTCCATAAAATGGATTGTTTTGTGATGATTTTGTGTACATGTGTGTTGTAGATGTACTCCGATGATTTTCAACGAATTATGAATGATAGAATTCCGGTTTCTTCAAAAGAACATAGTGATCATAAACTGAAAGTCCCAATCTCGTCAGATGAGAGTCAGAAATCTCTGAAACATCGAAGTAGTGTAAGCCAACTGCATGAAATGTATATCGCAGTTAGTAAATTTCCACATGCTAAACAACTTGTAGACGACTGTGGGTTTGGTTCAATTTTCAAAATAAAATATCCGAAACTACAAGACAACTGCCTAACTACTGGTATATTTGAAAGGTGGTGGCATACCACCAATACCTTTCACTTCCCTAGTTTTGAAATAGGGTTTACCCCATTAGACTTCATTCAAATTACCGGAATTCCTATTGGCCAAGGAAATCACATATCATTGCAAGAAATTAGTATGGACCAACTGCATCAGATTGCTCCCGAAACCATAGATTGTTTGCTCCCATATATTAACGCGGTAGCTACAACAAGAAGAAGGAAAGAAGATAAAATGGTCATAACGGGAATAGAAGAAGTTAGACAAGAAAACTTAGTCGACTTGAGAGTTAAAATTGTGGATAGATGCAAGGGGATGAAGAAGAGTTTGATTAAATTGTTTCTTGACCATAGACTCGGCCTAGAAAACGATGTTGTATTTCAGAAGCAAATTGCAAGATGGTTTTTGATTTGGTGTTTTGGGAATATCCTTTTCCCAAACAAGAACAATGTTGTTGAGATTAAATGGCTTAGTATAATGAGGGATTTAAATGTGCTGAGGTATTTTGATTGGGGTTCGGCGTTGTACAGTCGTATGTTATGGGGCTTGAATACTGGAGTAATGTGCAACAAGCTTGACTTGCAGTTCTTTTCGTATCCATTGATGGTAAAAATTCATACCCTCTTGTAATATTACTTTCCTTACTTTTTTTTTATTGGTGATCGTATAATGCAATTAGTTGTTAATAATAACTAATAATGTTGCAGCCTTGGTTTTGGGCATACTTCTGATGTCTATTTCCCTATACAAAGGCGGAGAATGAAAATATGGATCTGTGGCCAGCGGGTAGGTTATATGATGGAGACCAAAGATACTTGAAAAGAGGCGCATAGAGTGACACAGGTACCCATTCAGTAACTCTTGTGCGTTACCAGATTGATAACTTCTCATTCGATTCTGTAGTATGGTCGCCATGGGAGGATAGTGAATGGAAGACTAACCCCGAGGTGGTAGAGGCTAAAAAAATGTCTGTAACACGGAGGGTCTTTTACGATCCATTTGGTCACAACGCCTTGTACCTGGGCGAACAGTGTCTCAAACAAGTTCTTGGGATGACAGTAATACTGTGCAATCCTCTTGATTCAACAGTAGACATCAACGCTGCCTATTTGTACACAAATAGTCAACTTAATCCCTTGCATTATGTTGAAGTACCCGATCATGAATATAAGTTGTGGTGGAAGGAAAGGTCAGTTGGTAAGTACTCAGGTGTAATTGTACATGAAGGAAACAGGGATTTGTATGGTACGCAAGATAACGATGCTTATGTACGCCGACCAGCACCACCACGAAAAAGCACATACACAGAAGAGTTGGTGCCCGTCGATCATCATCTCTTCTCATATCCACCAAAAAATCTGACAGCTAAAATATGCGGTCCTGATTTTAATGCGATTGATATGCCTGTCGGAATGGAGTATTTGAGACAGTTTCCTAAACCCAATTATAATGTCGATCAGGGTACAACTGTGAGTATCATATGTCCTTTAATTCTTATATATTTTACTTTTGAAAAAAATATAAACTCATGTCGGTGTTTACTGTATACAGGAGATGTGGTGCGAGGCATATCAGGATGTGCAACAAAAATACATGGCTACACAACAATTCTATTTCGACCACATAAAGGAACTGCAACACCAAATCAAATACGGTGCAAAATTCCATCAGAGATTTGTGAGAGAGTATGAACCACCATATACATGTGAGTCATCTACCCCAGGCCAGTCTCGTGATTCGGGACCGTCGACGAGTTCTTTTGCTCCAAACTGTCAAGAAGAATCTTACCATCCTTATAATTCGTCTGAGACATTCAATAAAATTACAACCACGTACCAACATCAGGGTAATGAAAATAATCCATGGTTTTAAATGTAAACGGCTAGTTTTTTAACTTTCTAACGGATATCTTTTTTTTTTACTATATAACGGCTACTTTAGACTATCTTAACGGCATATCTATTTTTTTACTGGTAATATTTACTGTATAACGGCATTTTTTTTATTTGAATTCTATATCCTCTCATCATATCTCTATATATAGCAAATCACTTTCCAAAGTGAAGTTATCCAAACATTCTATCATATTTGTGTTTTATAAAAATGAGATTCAGCAAAGAAGAAGATGTTGCTCTTACGCAAGCATGGATTGAAGAAAAAAACAATATTCTTAACGTAGTTCAGAGCACTACCAACTAATTGTGGAAGAATGTATTTGAATTTTATGATAACATATCCGGAAATCCAAATGCGAGAGACAAAGGAGGTCTTAGAGCTAGGTGGAGCAAGATGAACAAGGCGATCATCACTTTTATCACGATTCAAGCCGATGTTAACATACGCAATCCTGGAATGTCATATGAACAAAGGGTAAGAATTTTTTAACAAATTTCTTTTATTTTCTAAAATTATAACTATTTTAAGCTAAGTATATTTTTAAAAATTTCAGAAAAGTGCTGCTCGTTTAGGCTATCTTAACCAGACAGGCGACAATTTTCCGTATGATGAATGTTATCATCTATTGAAAGCAAGTTATGATACCTACAATCCAGACGAAATGTAGCTATATCTCCTAGATGTTTCTGCATCATATGTTAACAAAGTCTTCGGAATAACAATCCTGGAGAATGATTAAATGTGAATGTTTTATCTTATATTTATGTAATTTTCTGTTTTGGTGTGTATGTTTCTGCATCAAATGTTAATCAAGTCTTCGGAACAACATTCCTGAAGAATGATTATATTTGAATGTTTTATCTTAAATTAATGTAATATTTTATCTTTAAGTATTCTTGCAATCTATATATGATCTGATGTTCTATCTTTTATTTAAGAAAAGTATAACATAAATAAAACTGAAATTCCACAAAATAGACAACAAGTTCAGAACTATTGAATAAAAAACCAAATCAGTTCTCGTAGTAACGACAACATTTATTATACTTTCAATCTTCACTGGATGAAGCAGATGAATTTTCCGGCGATTGATACTCTGGTATTTTGGATACCATGAAATTATAGCTTTCATCAAATGTGAATGCTTCACCCTTTTCCTCAAAATAACGCGCTTTAACGACTTCGTTCTACAATAACACAAGGCAATATACTTATTGTTGTAATTTAAAATCAATCAATTTAGCTTTGGACGAAAGCAATTCTAAAATACTTACAAATTGTTGAGGGGACAGGCTAATATGGAAGATCCGTTGTTGAATAGCTATAAAATCGCAAACGGATTTTTGGATAATATGGTACCTATTATGAATTTGTTGAACACTTCTTCTCTTTGGATTCCCATAATCTTGTCTATATTTGTTATATATCTTCTCCAAAAGGTTTCGGGCTCTGGCATTACAGGGGAGAGATCTGCTACTCGAGTTTCTTTGTACCATGCTTTGATGATTGCAAAATCTTCAATTGAATCAAATGATCCGATGGTTGTGTTCGTATAAAGAGTTATGAGAGGTATTGAAATATGTGAGAAGTTTTGCAAAGTGTATGAAAATAGGTGTTTGTTGTTTGGAGATAGATAACACAATTTATAATATCCGTCAAAAATAGCCGTTGTAAAGTAGCCGTTATAAAGTAGCCATTATAAACTAGCCGTTGCGATATAGTCGTTTGAAAATAGCCGTTATAAAAGTACATTACAATTATTGGAAAAAAACCTAGGTTACTTGTCGTAGTAATCCCAATTGCACTTAGCACGTGCAACATGCCTTTAAACCCCTAGGTGACCCTAGTGGACGAGTTATAGTCTCGTGAGGGTTTACAGAAGATGTACCCACAAAATCTTAAACAACAACCGCATATATTATTCGTCCGGTCCGTCTTCTGGAGGACCGCCGACATTCATTTCCGGATTGTAATAATCCCTGTTAGCCAGGTTGGATTTTAAGATTAAGTAGCACTCAAAACATGTAAATTCTGTACGAGTATCTAGTTGGTACACAAATTTGGCCATTTCCTCCTACGCAAAACAAACATAAAGCAGTAGGTTAGTGTGTATAAGTAAACAACATTTCAAATATCATAACCATTTATGATGACCTACAGTAATCGCAACTGTCATGTGCTGTGGGGCGTAACCATGAATCCTTTTTTGAATTGCAACGTACTTGCGAACCATTATATCAATTCGAGAAATCCGTTGTAGAACTTGTCGTCTTGTTCGGTTATTAACGTTTCCAAACGCTTGTACAAAGCCGTCGAACACCAACGTCCATTGTTCATGGGCGGAGAGGTATTTAATATCTTCAATAGGCAGAGTAGCAGCATTTACAAACGCTATGGTGATTGCAACATCTTCTTCTACGGTATACCCAACCATTACCATGTTATCTTCATAAACAAAAAAAATTGGAGACACCGAGGATACTAAGGCCAACTATTTTGGATTGTTTTTGTTGAGGAAGATTATGACAATTTATAATAGGCATTGACAGTAGCCGTTGGAATTTAGCCGTTACTAAAGATACGTTGGTATAATAAAATATAATTCAAATTATCGTAAATAGAAATATATAAATTAATGTTGCTGAGAAAAAGGAAACTACATTACTGGAACTGAAAAACGGCCTTACTTAAAAAAAAAAAAAATTAAACTAAGCTATTACAAATTGAACATATTATGTTGTTGCCTCTCCAACAGCCTGACCAATATGGCATTCTGTTTTAATTCAAAGTACTTTTTTGCATTTGGAGCCAGCCTTTCGAGATCGATTTGCATTATTTCCCTTTCTTCTTTCTCTCGAGCAGCTTCGATTTGTTGTTGTGTTGTCTCTAGCAACCTTTCCATAATTTGGTTTTGTTGTTGCTGACGAGGTGCGACTGCCGTTCGGGATTCTTTTAGATAATCAACAAGTTTACTGCCCGCGTTGCTCATCTGGGAGTCTTGCGAGGATGGTGTGGAGGGTCTACTTGTCCCGACGACCTTTTTATTAATTTGGGCTTTTTTCGCTGCTCTAGAAATGCATTTATCTCCTGTAAATCCACCTGACAACGTTCCAGGTATTGTACTTGGGTTCGTACCAGGGGTATATCCTAATGGAAAAGGGATACCGCTAGGGACATTATAAGGGTTTTGAAATTGATTTGCAAATGGAGTCTCGACGAATCGGCTTGTAGGTGGATTTTGAGAAAATGGGGTTGGAGAACTAAACATATTAGAGAAATTTCCATGAATTTGAGATGACGGAGGATTAGAATCTTGGTCCATATCTTCAGCTACACCTACTTGTACATTTGGAACATCTTTACGCAGTTCATACTCAGCATCTCGATCAAAGTTTTTTTTGTGTATTTCAACATGTAAGCTTTTCGCAATTAACATCTACATCAATGTAAACAAACCATAAATAAGATACGCATAAATTAAACTATTTACAAACAACATATACAACAACTATAATGAACAAATTTAAATAACATACCCGGTTAATAGAGTCCAAGCCCGAATTACCTATAGTAGCTCTTGCAACACAATCCGAAAAGTTATCCACTTCATTCTTGATTTTTCTAAACCGATTACGAATGATTTTTGCAGTACGTTCGTGTTTATTCCCACCACAAGCTTCCACAATTTTTTTAAAAAGGATTTCCCAAAACTCTTCCTTATCTTCATAACTGCTATAACCAAGAGCAATGTACTGAGTAAGAATGTGATGATCTTCCAAGTACTAAATCTCGCTCTATGTTTCCTTTTTTTATTCTGAGTCTACGACATTAATGAGCAAAACAAAATTTAAAACTCTTACTTAAACAAAAAATAAATTGGAGAGATTTTAGTGAAGAAATCTATTGATGTAAGATTTGGTGTGATTTGAGTAGAGAATTAGAGTGGTATTTATAGAGGATTTTGAAAAAATGACCGTTGGGATCCGACGGTGGAGAAGATAGAGCCGTTATTAATGATGGATGGTTAGGATCGGGTGTGAGAGAGGTGTAAACGAAAAAAGGTCAAACAAATATTTTTTCTGAAACGGCTACTCAGTAGCCGTGTAAAAAGCTACGGCTACCGAGTAGCCGTATCAACGGTAATACGGCTACTCAGTATCCGTAAAGAGTAAATTTATACGGCTACTGAGTAGCCGTGTGATTTTCCTTCCCTACAAGAGAGATCAGATGTGATCCTCCATGTAGGGAAAGGGGTGGATATCCCTACAAATGTAGGGATATGGGAGACCATGGTAGATTGTTTTTGGAAATTTTGAGAGATAGTGAGGGATAGGGAAGGGATGGAGAGCACCATAGTGCTAGTTCTAAGAGATCTTTGTGAGTGCAAGCCAACAGCCAAATACCAAACTAGATTTGAAGAGTTTAAGTGGATGCAAGACCTGATTGCACAAGCAAGATTGATTAAGATGTTTGTTGCCAATCACTCAAAAGCATTATCAATTTACAAGAAGTATTCTACTTTAAAGTTATTGAGTTATGGAGAGATAAGGTTTGCTACTAACCTGATCATGCTGCTTCGTTTGACTGAAGTTAAATCTGCTTTATTGGCTATGGTGGTGGACCAAGATTGGAAAGATTATAAAGGGAATGATGCTGCTAAGGCACAACAAGTTAAGAACAGGATTGTTGATGATAATTTGTGGGACAGTGTAGCTTGATCAATCTCACTGCACCAATAGTTGATTTCTTGAGGTTCACCGATACCGACAAATCGACATTGCACTTGGTGTATGAAAAGTGGGATAGTGTGATTGAAAAGGTGAGGCTGGTGATATTTGAACATGAGGAATCAAATCTGATAGAAAGATCATGTTCCTTTTATGATGAAGTACATAATGTTCTTGTGCGGCGATGGAACAAAAGCAACAATCCACTAATCTGTCTGGCTCATTGTTTGAATCCAAAATTTTATAGTGAAGAATGGATTGAGGGTGGGCTGAATCGTGTTCCTCCACACCGTGACGAAGAGTTGTCAAATGGGAGAAACGCCTGCTTTGAAAGATTGTTTACAAGCCCGGCAGATAGAACAACTATAAAAGAACAATATGGTGCATTTTCTGGATGCAAAGGAGGCTTCTCAAATTGGGCATCTCAAAGATATAGAAACACAGATGATCCAGCATCATGGTGGAATAATTATGGAGCAGCTGCTCCTTTGCTAGCTAACTTGGCAGATAAGTTTATGAACCAACCAAGCTCCGGTTCTGGTGTCGAGAGAAATTGGTTTACTTACTGTTAAAAGATTACAGTGGTTTACTTGCTTATTAAAAGATTTGAAGATTATTGTTCAAACAGTTTTGTTATTGTGTGATAATACAAGTGCTCTGGCTCTGACAACTAATCCTGTTTTTCATGCCAGGACCAAACATATAGAAATACAGTATCACACAGTAGGAGAGCTTGTAGAAGGATTTTTAAAGCTGCAGCATATCTCATCAGAAGAACAATCGGCAGATATTTTTACCAAAGGGTTGTACTATCCAGTTTTCTCTAGACTGTTGTATCAGTTGTTAGGGCATTCAACAACTACTGCTCCAGCCTCATCAACTGTTACAATCTCTGAATTAGTTTCTTAAAGTTTTTATCTGTTTTGTTTGTCTCAATCTGATTCTTTTTTAGACAGTATCATCTTGAAGGGGGAGTATTAGGAATATGTAAGTGTCTGTGATAAGTGCGTGACAAGTCAACAGGTCAAGGTTGACTTGACTTTAGTTGTATTTGTGATTGTGTTCAATCTGTGTAAGAACAGATATAAATACATTGTAATAACTCCTCTGTAGCTTTGTCTGTAATACTTGTTCCAATAATAATATCAGTTTACTTGTTTCTCAGATTTGGGTTTTTGTGGACAAACTTTGCTGGAGGCATTGAACTTGATGTGAGAAACATGAATGCTAAAACCGAATGTATGCTCAAGTTGGTTGGGTTTCCCCAGACATGAGGATCCTTCAGCCCCACATGTATTTTGTCTCATTTTGTAGCTAGGACTGCAGTTTCTTCAACAAATAAGGCAATTGTTTTTCGATGAATACCGTGGAAAAATTAGGATACATACATTTTTGTAGATTGCCATTACTTTACTTAGGGCGAACTGTATGCAGTTAAATACTATGCATGATTCGTAGGGCATACAATTTTTTTAGAAATATCTTAAAAGTGAATGCAGTTACGTATATATTAAAGAAACTATCAATATTCTTTATATCAATACTCCTTTTTTGTGACTTATGTAGTTCATTGAAGCTACTTCAAGTCAGGTTAATCATTCATCGTAGCTTATAACTTGGTGGGAAAGATCGAAGAACCAAGAAAAATGTCGAACTCTCACGCATGCATCCACATTTCTTTTTGTATGTTAACTTGCTGAACTTTTAGCTTATAACAATCATAAGGAATATGGTTCGTGCACTGCCAGTCTGCTATTATCATTTCACACATGTTTGGAAATGAACACGGTTGCGGATCCTTTTCGGTGGGAAACTTCTGGATTTTTAATTTTTATTCTTAAAGACTCATGATTCTAACCAAGCAAATGATCAGTCTTTTTGTGTTTCCCTGCTATGGCATGTGACTCATGTGAGTTAACATCGAAATACCTATCGTTTTTAATTGCTTATTTCAAGTCATACATATAGACCTCATTAGTTTAGGCCTTTACTAATTTTTGTACTGCTGTTTTTTTGATATCTTTTCGCACTATCTTTTAATTTTTCAGTTTGATTCACGTTAGTCATCTTAGCATGGCTGAGAAATCCACCAAAATCTCAATTATGCTTCAAGCAGGTCGATAGATCTTATTATTTTCATACACATTGATGCTCTTAGTTTCCAAAGAAAGATAGAGATATCGAAGCTAGGCGGATAACCACTTTGATGTTCTTAGTTACCAAAAAATGAAAAAAGATATGGAAGTTAGGCGGATAACCACCAATTGACAGTCCTAGACAAAAACATATCACTAAACTAATTTAGTAGTACTAATTCTTATTTTCTGTTTTCTGATGTAATTGATCATGATGTAATCAAAATTTCATATTAATAAAATTTTGAGGCATTGTCTTTTTCCTTCAAAAAAAAAATTAAAAAAAATTGGGCATTCTTCGAAGCAATTTCTTTTCTAAACGAAGCTCGTGTATATTTAATGAAATTCTAATGCTCTTAAATCCAAGGTACGATTTTTGGACTTTTTACTGATAGTTTTGATGTTTTTTACTAATTGTATGACTTAGTAGTTGGATGCAAGCAGCAGGTTGTACACGGTTTGAACGAATACTCGGTGTACTTGAGATATATCTGTTGTATAACGTACATTTTTATTCTTATATATACCAGTTAAAAATTAGTTTCTCATCTAGAGGTACCTGCGTTCAAGTTTCTTATAGATATAGATAAACATGGTCGGAGACACATTTTTTCTCTAGCATGTCAGGGTTTAGAATGGCCAATTTGTTCCTATCTGTGTTCTCTTTTAAAACCAATTTCTACTCTTGGAATAGTGTGTAACGAAAGGGAGATTCAGAGAGACAGAAAAATCGTGTATGTATATTAATAAGCAAACACCGATACCATAGTAAAAAAGAACCAAAAGAAAAAACTAAAGGAAACGAAATATCTTATAAACAAAGTGCATTTTTCCATCCATCGGGTGCGTATGCACCGGGTTAGAGGCTTGTAGAAAGAAAAATATGGTGCTGCCCAGGCTCGAACTGGGGACTTTCAGTGTGTAAGACGGACGTGATAACCACCTACACCACAGCACCTGGTTGACCAAACAATGGCTGGCCGTCTCATCAGCGGCTACAACAAAACTCGACGACTTAACTCTTTTGAGGCAAGACCAAGAAACAACAAGAAGAAGAAGCATCTACAGTATCATCATAAGCAAAGGGGTACTTGCATTTTCTTCAATCCCACAGTAATTTGTATCGAATTCTCTGTTTTCTGTTTATGGTTTTGAATTTGGGCGTTTCTTTTTTGTCGATAATTCTTGAATTTATTTTTGTTTTTATGGGGTTTGAGAAATTTGGTACTCAAGTTTGTTAATCAAGTTGTTGATTCTTCAAAGTTTTAATCTTTTTCTTGATATGAATTCTTCAATTATTTTTTTGTTTAAACTAAGCTTCTGAATTAATAGTGATAAGTTAGTAGGGTTTTAAGGGGAATTATTGGGGAATTTATTGGAATTGGTGAAATCTAGTAGGTACAAGTACTGTCGAAATTCCTTTAAAAAAAAGTACTGTCGAAATGTTGTTGAGATCAAATGAAATGAGAAATTTCATTGAAAAACGCGGAAACCCCGGCCCATAGTAGTAAATCTTTCAAAAATGCAAAAATCCATATATTCCCTCAAAATTTCGGCCTGCTGTTTTTTCAGAGTTTCTGTATAGGAGACGGGAACTGGAAGTATAGTTGATAAATCATATGTGGCTGCTGCACAGAAATTCCATCGGTATATAATGGAATATTAGTGAACACATTATATCTCAATGAAGAGAATCTGTTTTCCAATCAAGTTATCAAAGTGAACTGCTGCTAGCATTACAAAAAGAGGATCACCTGGAGTTTGGGGTTTTCACGGAAATATGTTGACAGAATTCAAGGTCACATCATGGGATTTTAAGTATGCTAAAGACAAATATTATTATCCTTCTTAGTCATGTTCTGAAATGCTTAAAACTCCGTTATTTTGTTTCAGCCCTTAATTTAATTTGTTTCAGTCATTTTCCACTTGTTAGCTGTTCCTAATTATGTTTCTAAGCGGATCGCATGAACGGGTGCCTTTCACAGGCTTATAATCATAATCCTTGTTTGTCAACATCCGTCTTGTAACTTTTGTTTGTCCATATCCCTTAGTTGTTCTGATGACGCGTCTGATGAGAAAGGAGAATAAATGTTGGCTGATAATAGCAGCTGCAAGTTTTCCACTAGATGAGCCATTTTAGCATTGTAATAAAGCTTCAAAAGACAAAAATGTAAAGAGTAAAATCGGAATGAGAGAGTAACATAAAATGGGTTCACTGTCCACCATGCATTAAGAAAAAAGTATCATCTCAACATCAAAGTCAGGGGGAAAATATATGATATTAGGATAATTATAATTTTGAGTTGAGATCAGTATTAGTTATTCCATATGGAAGAAGGCTATAGAGAAGACATGTATTTTCTTTTGCTTATATTGTTTTGGAATACCGAGTGATAATAACATGCCAAAGTCTATCTCAATAATATTTGGCGCTATCACGCATTAACGGCAACAGTAAATCAGCCTCTACTACCCCCACTATCTATCTATCTCAATTAAACCGTTTCCCAGAAGATTATTCTCTTACACTACAACCCTACAAGTCATTAAAACTTACCTATACATACACTGATACATAGTTTTCCTTGTATCCTTCGCCGGAAATTTCAACCAAGGAAAGAAGAAATTTCAACTATCTTTTCTCTCAGAAGTGCTAGCAAGTTAGAATTACCAATGGCGGACGAAGGGGCAATTGGGGTAATGGCAATGACAATGATTCAGGTTAGCTTTGAGTATATTTTTCTTTCTTCTTCTCTATACTTTTTCCTCTGTGTTCTTTTTATCCAAGAAGAGATCTTATTCATGGGAATCATCTCATTCAAATTTCCAAACCCATTTTTATAACTTGATATTGAGATCATATTTCCGGGTTTTCCTTAAAATGCATCAAAGATTTTTTATCGGAGAGCTTTTCTTTCTTGAATGATGTCTATTGCAAGGTGGCTTTGGTTCTAGTTTTATTCATCATAGTGCTGGTGGGATATCTTGTATTTCAATCTTAGGAAATGGTGGAGGAGCTGGTGGTTTTGGTGTTGTTGTTGAGGATTAGATGAATGTTTTAAAGAGAGGAGAAGAGGATGGGGTGAGCGGTGGTTGTTGTTATAGTGGTGGTGGCGTAAATTAGTTAGAAGACCGAAGGGAGTCCCTATGTGACGACTTAGTGCAATTTTGTCCGTTCGGTCTTCCCTATGTGACGACTTAGTGCAATTTTGTCCGTCAGGATTTTTGTACAGAAAAATCAAAAAAAAAAAAAAATTTATTGAGATAGAGTACAAACATCTTCTACTAATTATCTGATTATCTTCCTCCTCCTTCTGTATTAGTGTATTACCCATTCCTTGCAGAAACTAGGTGAAAACAAAAACACCCAGAAAACTAAAATCAACAAAACCAACCTCCAACTAGAAGTGTTCTCAATAAAGGAGAGAAAGCAAAAAAAAATCAGCATTATTCAGCTGGTCACTGACTTCTTGCCATTAAAAAGAATTTCTGGATTGAATTTTGGTTGGTCGTCTTTTTTTTTTTTTTTTTTTTTTTGGTTTCAGTCGGCCCCCACCGCGCGCGGTAATCTTGTATGATCTGATTTTTTTATTTTTTTTCAGAGGCCGAATGATGATCAAGAAGAAGATAGCGGTTGTAGCACTCGTTCTAAAGTCGTCTGGACAATTATCACAATCCTACTCCTTGCGGCTATAGTAGTTATATTAATTTTTCGTCATAAAGATTTTGTTTAGTGGATGCTTAATGAAAAGAGGTGTGTACTTGAGCCGTTGGTGCAGATGAATATTTAAGTTGTAAACCTTCTGAATCTTAAATCTATTTGCAGCTGGATTGATAATATCTTCCTCGGTTTTTGTTCCTCAATTTATTCTGTTTCCGAAAACTTTTTTTTTTTTTTTTTTATGTGTTGGAACGTTGATGTTCACAGGGTCGTGATCTTGTTCCCACGGACGTTATCTTGGAACGCTGTTGTTCTTAACGTCTGTGAATTATACCCAATCTAATCTTAATAGTATCTGTGTGAAATACAATCAAATGGACGTTTTATGAATGATTTAACACTGTTGATTTATTTTATTTTTTGAAGCATGTTGAATTTTGATAAGATCAACTACCGTTTCTCATCTTTGAATTTTGATAGAAACCGGACCCGAAACCGTTACGAACCGGACCCGACTCTTATAAGTAGGGTCCGGGTCCGGTTCCTAAATTTTTTATACTCGAAACTGGACCCGTTTAAAATTCCGGGTACATGTCGGTTCCGGGTATCCATTGGGTATCAATTGAACTATTAAAAAAATTTTCCAAAACTTAATATCTTTCTCGAAGCTCCTCTATTTGTGGACATCCCTACCTCTAACCTTCCACCACCAGCACCCCAACATTTCCTACCATCATTATTTGCATTTCCACCACCACTAATGGCAAGTGTTAGAATATGGGCATACAACTCAAAACCAATTGACTATGAGTGGAGAGGCCCTAAGGGTTATAAACCGCAGGATCTTAGATTGCCCAAATAATGTGGGACTTATAATCTCAACACGCCCCCTCACGTGTAGGCTCGTTGGGTCTAACACGTGGACGATTAAATCAGGTGAAGTGGAGTAAAGGCGCGGTCAAATGACTCGTCGCAAATAGCCTGCTCTGATACCATGTTAAAGTCTGCGGGCATCCAACTCAAAACCAATTCACAATGACTGGAGAGGCCCTAAGGGTTATAAACCGCATGATCTTAGATTGCCCAAATAATGTGGGTCTAATAATCTCAACAGCATGATAAGATTCTTTTATCTTTACACCAGTAATACAACTACCAACTTCAACCATTTCGTCTAACTCAAAACTTAAAAATAATCTATTGAGTGTACACTTAATATCTCTGTTGCTCGAAGCTCCTCTATTTTTTTCTATTATCTTCAAACCTTGGCTCCTCCCATGTATCCATGTGATGCAATCTTGCGAATCACTCATAGGGTCGTCTCTGACATTTAGACGACCTTGTGCGAAAGACTTGGAATGCAAATAAATTGTTTTTTACACATTCGAATGATATGTGCTTTGTAACATGAAATCAAAGAATTTGTGACCTACAACCTATTGCATGGTCAAACTGTAGCATAAAGCACCAGAGATGAAATACTCTTAGATGTACAGAAAGAAAACTAAGAAGTGGGAATCAGAAATGAAAACTAACAGATTTTAACCGCCGCCTAAGGAGGAAAATCTAAGGACTAAGTTGTATCCAAAAACATTGAATTAGATAACCGCCGGCCTACTACTATTAACTTTTAGAACCTGTGATGCTTGCTTTTGTATCTCTGGGTAGTATCATACATACATGCATTAACGCAAGAAAAATGCTAAGACAAGGAAATAACACGCAAAAAAAAAAAAATCTTCGGTAGATAATTCTGATATCCCTTGTTTACACTTGCTCAGATATCCGAATAGGGCACTGGGAGTCCCATTATCCATAAGCCAAAATAACACCTATAAGCCTTTTAAAATGAATAAGACTTGGCTAAAAGATCATTCCTGTAAAAATGTTATTAAAAATAATTGGAGTGTTACTGAGCCTGGATCTAATTCTTACAGAGTTACTAGAAGCCAACATCATACCAAAATAGCTTTGAGAAATTGGGATCATCATAGTTTTGGAAATATTAACACACAAATAGCCAAGACTAAGGCCCAAATAGAAGCTCTCTCTAATGGTAATAGAATTGGTAACCAGGATGATTCTCTAGAGGAACTTGAGGAAAAATTGAGTTATTGGCTTGATGCTCAAGCTGATTTCTGGAAACAAAGAAATAGAGATGAAGATCTTTGGAATGGAGATAGGAACACTGCCTATTTTCATAATAAGGTAAATTTCAGGAAAAAAAAGAACTAATATTGATACTCTGCAAAACTCAATGGGTGTTTGGGTTACTAGTAGAATTGATATTGCTGCCACTCTAAAAGATCATTTCTTTAATATGAGTAGAACATCTTTTCCTGAGGATCCTTCTGTGTAATTTGATGTTGTTTCTCCTTGCATTTCTGATGTTGATAATAGTATGCTTACTAGAATTCCAGATAGTGTTGAAGTTAAAAATGTTATGTTTAGCATGCAACCTTAGACTACTCCTGGTTCAGATGGGTATCATCCTGGTTTCTACCAACAAATGTGGGATGTTGTGGGTATTGACATTGTTAAAATGGTGCAATCTTTTTTTCATTCTAAACATATTCTTTAGCAGATAAACCATAATTTTACTACTTTGATTCCAAAAAAGAACTACCCCACTAGTCCCGTTGATTTTAGACCCATCAGTCTATGTAATGTCACATATAAAGTGATCTCTAAACTGTTAGCGAATAGACTCAATCCTTTACTTGATAAGATAATTTATCCATCTCAGACTGCCTTCCTCTCTGGTAGGGTTATAACTGATAACATTATCATAGCTCATGAGCTAATTGACACTATGAAAAAAACAAAAAATAAAGATGGTTGGATGGCTGTTAAATTAAACATGTCTAAGGCTTTTGACAGGGTAGAATGGAGTTTTTTGATTGCTTCTATGAAAAGTCTAGGATTCTCTGAAGAATGGTGTGCTCTCATAAATCAATGCATTTCAACAGTAACTACTTCCATCCTCCTTAATGGTTCTCCTGGTGAAGTGTATAAACCTCAAAGAGGTTTGAGGAAAGGTGATCCCTTGTCTCCATATTTATTCATTCTTTGTATGGAATCTCTGTCTAGAGCTCTTTATGCTGCTGAAAGAAATGGTGAAATCCATGGTATTACTGTAACAAAAACTAGTCCCTCCATTTCTCACCTATTTTTTGTAGATGATTGCTTAGTTTTTACTAAAGCCAGATCCAATGAAGTTGTTGCTTTAGCCAAAATTATTGAGCAATTCAGTAAGTTCTCTAGTCAGTCTGTGAATTTTGATAAATATGGTATTGCATTCAGTTGTAAAGTGCAGGATACTACTAAACAGCAAATTGTTGGTATTTTGAACATTCAAAGAATGGCACTTCAAGATAAGTATTTGGGTGTGCCTCTTTTACTTCATAGGAGTAAAAAAGAATCTTTTGCTCCTCTTGTTGATAGATTTTCTGACAGGCTTGCTACTTGGCAATCCATATTCCTAAACCAACCAGGTAAGACAACTCTGACCCAATCTGTGTTAGGCACTCTAGCTAATCACCATATATATGGCCGTGTTCAAAATGTCAAAAACAATCACTGATAAACTTGATGTTGTGCAAAGAGATTTCTGGTGGAACAAAAAAGGTAATGGTAAAGGTTTTTATCCTAAAAAGTGGAAGAGAATTGCTCTACCTAAGGATTTGCGAGGCCTTGATATTAGACAAACTTAAATCTTGAATCAAGCTTTACTGACAAAACTTGCTTGGATACAATTGTTTTGTCTTATATCCAATGGTATCCCTATCTATAATAGGTACCCTCCTTTAGCAATTACAGAAGATTACCACTCTGCAGACACTAATTAGACACTCTCGACACGCCGTAAATGATTCACTTTGATTCGGAAAATCAAAATAAACTAAATGTGATGCTGATTTATTCTCCTTTTAGTCAAAACCAAGCATTATTCATGAAAAACTTTGTTATTATTATACTATTATTAATTTTATTTAATTAGTAATCAACTATTTTAAAAATAAGAATAATTATTTTGTTGAGTAGATTGTTGTAAAATTTCATTTCAGTGGTGTGAATAATACATATAACGTGTCCCCGTAACCCATTTTTTTTATAGATTTGACGTGTCCACATAACCGTGTCGTGTCGTAACCGTGTTCCATGTCTGTGTCAGTGCGCCATAGATTTTTCCTCTGTGATACTTATGTTCGCCACGTCTGTAATAACTAAGGGAAAATCGAGCTAAGACGATAACAGTTAAAAGAGATTTTTTCCAATCACTAATGGGCAAATCAAACAAAGACAATAAAAGAAATCTAATCCTGGGCTTAGCTCAGAAATATGATTTTCATATTGGATTAAAATTAGCCTCAGTCTCCATGATGTGCTAAATTGCGACAAAGCAAGTATGTATTGTTAGAATGAGTTTAATCTAGCTGCAAGTATTGACATGAATGAACAACTTGGTAGTTGCATACCATATGCATTTTTCATTTGAAATTCATGGTTCTTAATTTTGCATTTCCTATGACAACATATGAATTACGCATGAAAATGGTAAAACAAATATTCAGAATATCTTGTGCTTGCCTACAAATTCTTACCCTAAAACTGTATCATGAATGGAAAAAGATTGTGGTCGTTGTTAGGTATGAATTGTAAACACTAAAATAAATAGGTTCTATATTATAATCATCGCCACCGTATCCGAAAATAGATCTAGCATTCACTATTTTAAAGATAAGTAGGTTGAGACGGGGGAGGAAATTGAAGTCACCGTTCAAAATGTTGGCTGATCTCTGGGATCATTCGCGTTTCTCAAGATCCGGAAACTATATTTGGAGTCTTATACCTACAATAGTTGTCAGTACAGTCTGGAACGAAAGGAACTGTCGTACGTTTGAAGAAAAGCATCAGTTCAAGGCGGATGTTGATCTGGGAGTTGAAGCTAAATCAGTGGTGTTGGAATGTGCTGCTGCAGCTGGACATAGTACACTTGAACTTTGCAAATTCTATCCTCACTAATTAGGATGCAATTTTTGTGTAAATTTTGTTTTTGTTTTACTTTTCTTCTCTACTTCTAGTAGTGCTGTGCCCCTTGCACATTCTTTTACCTTAAAAAAAAAAAAAAAGTGCCACCTAGCGTGATTTTTTTTTCTTTCAAATTCATGATGATTAACAGATTTTTTTTCTTCCACTTATGCATCTATTTATTGCTTAAACGAAATTCAGTCTAAATAGTTCTTAAAAACACACTAGTTTTATCTGTTTAAATTGTCAATGATCCTGGGGTACCAATCTTTAGAGGGTATTGTTCGGTCCATAACCATCAATCTCTACTTACCAAAAGCCATGTACTGAATTGGGTATACTATACTCTGAACTCAAAATCCATGTATTTTCTCTCTTTTATAGAAAACCAGGAAAATTGATTTCCAAAAGCCGTTATCCATAACCGTAATGTTCCAAACCAAAAGAATCAGGTTCAACATTTACCCGAAACATAAATGATAAACAACAACAATATCCTAAACATTTAGTGAACTCTGAATTGATTTTTTCACCAATGGAGAAAGGTGGCTTAGGAGTGAAGAGTCTTAGACATTTCAACCAATCTATGTTGGCTAAATGGGTCTGGAGGTACGAAATCAAGAAGAATTCTTTGCGGTGCTCTGCGATTGATGAAAAATATGGTGATTCTTCTTCAATATGGGTACCCAACAGAGTTAAAGGTACATATGGTTCATCCTGCTGGAAATCCATTGTTAATCAAGCAGATAAGGTAATTAAGCATTCGTCTTCAACTATTCATAATGGTAGATCTATCTCCTTTTGGTCCGACGTATGGGTGGGCAACTAGTCTCTCAAAAGTTTGTTCCCTTCTCTTTTTAAGCTGAGCAACAATAAGAATGGCTCTCTTGCAACTCATATTGATACTTCTGATAATATGGTGAACTGGAACTTGCATTTCAAAAGATCTCTCTCTGATAATGAAGCTGGGCAGCTGATTTCACTATTGGAGGTTATTGGTGAGGAGCCCCCACATCTCTGCAATCTAGAAGACAAAAGAAGATGGACTCTCTCGACAACTGGGACTTTTTCAACAAGTTCCTTATACTCAGCACTCTACCAAGGTGTTGACCATCCAAATTTTCCTTATACGGCCATATGGAACAATAAGGTGCCTACCCAAGTTAACTTCTTTCTTTGGATTGCTGCTCATGATAGATTAATTACAATTGATAAATTTGTGGAATGGGGTTACCTTTATGTCAATAAATGTCCTCTTTGTGGCAATGCCGAAGAAAATGCAAGACACCTGTTTTTTGATTGCTCGTTTTCTAGAAGAATTTGGAATTCAGTCCTCCCATCTCATGGCATAAATGGTGTTTGGCCTGTCACCGTTTTTAACCTGATGCAAGTCTGGCACACTCTCCGATCTCCTGAAGATGATAAGAAAATTTGGTCTCTAATTCCCATAGCGGCACTCTGGTCCATATGGAATGAAAGAAATTCAAGAACGTTTGAGGAGAAATTTAAGAATGTTGATCTAATATGTCAAGATGCTAGAGCAGTACTACTATCGTGGGCGTCAATTTTTAAATCTAGCTTAAAAGGGAATGTAAATCATTTGTGCTTGAATTGGGGTGTAATTTTCCTTTGATTTTGTTTTTCTTTTTGGCTTCTTCTTACTTCTTGTAAGAAGTTTGTCGTTGTATATTCTCCTTCTTTCTATAAAATCTCTTCTTTATAAAAAAAAAAAAAAAAAACAATATTCTAAACATAAACAGAACGATTATGTATGCAGTGATTTCCGAGATTGCCAAATTGAACATGCAGTACTCATATCATACTTTGCCATGCAATAGAAGTCTATGTAATGGTATGTATTCCTTGGTGTTGTATCTTCTTTGTCTACCGACGGATAGAGCTTTCGTGAGTTGACATATAGAGACATATTTTCAGAAATAGCTATATATATCTGTTATTTCACCTCGGATCCGCTCAAGGTTGATGCAGCTCAATTTTACACACTTCCTACCAATTGCATTGTAAAGTCTAAATACAGAAATTGGACTATGAACTTTTTGTCCTTTTAGTGTTCTTTAATTTGTTGAGTTCCGGATCCCACTGATGCCGTCTCGCTCAAACCTCAGTAAACTGACAGAAATTGAATCGGGAACCTGACTGACGTGACCAAGCTACTGACTCGCATATTTTTGAGTCTGAATCAAGTCTAAATGAAAAAACAAACACATTGATTTACATCTATGTAAGTCATGTAATATCAGTTAGATCTATACAATTCAGATCTAGAAGAAGAAAAAAACACAGACATTACGTAAATTGTAACAATGGTGTAATTTCACATTCTAGCTACATAAGTATATTTGCAATCGACAAATGTAAGAAGAATTAGGTAGTTGCATATTATATGCCCTTCTCATTTAAAGTTCGTGTTCATTACTAATACTTGCAATTCCTATGCCAACAAATGATTTAATCATTAGGCTGATAAAGCTAATATATTCAGAATGTTGTGTGCATATAAATTCATCATTCTGAAATTGTATGAAGGAAATTTTTTTGTAGATGTTTTTAGTTGTAAGTTGGAAACAATTGAAATAAATAATCATTCATGACCATTAAATCTGAAAATAGTTTTAACATGAACTATTTGAAAGATATAGTGCCAAAAGGTTAAGATGAGGGAGGAAATTGAAGTCACCTGCGGCAAGATATATGTGAGGACCCTAAATATAATCTAAGGTGAATATAAAATGAAAATATGAAACACTTTTACTCTTCTAGCATGAATTTTTAAGGTCTTTGTTTCTGATTTTGTGTAAATTGTCAGGTGTATGATTGTGCCTAGTCTATCTAATATTCTATACGTGGGTTAGAAGTAGCCATTAACTACACACTCGTTTCAAAAAGCACGGCCGGCCACCTTGTAAAATATTCATGCTTATAACCATCTACACTAACCACTTCTACCACCATACACTAAACTCAAATCACCACTATTGTTGTATTTTTTTTCTCATGGCTATTGCCCTATCTGCACGGAATACTGAAATATTGACAATTAAGCATTCTTAGAAAACTAGGAGGAATGATTTCGAGAAGCCATCCATGCTATTACAAACCTAAAAAATCAGGTTCAACTGTTACCCAAAACATGAATGACATTATCCAATGTACTGTAACAAAGTAACAAACTATAACAACCCAACACAAACAAATTATGCATGCGATGATTTCGGATTTGCCCAATTGAACATGCAGTAGTAGCAAAAGTCATATCAGAACAGTTCTCTATTTCCATAAATTTCGTGTTGATCCTTTTATGTTTTTGTGCAGGTGAATGGCTTGAAAGTTTTTTTAGTATTTTCAGAATAAAGTTGCGTGGAGTCATGGACTGCTGAGCTGCACAAGTAGAAAAGGACGCATGAATCATGGACGACTGAGCTGCACAAGTAGAAAAAGATGCATGCATAGTCTTTCTTTTTAAATTGAATTACTATTATGGTTTGATTTTGAGTAAACAATTTAGATCTTTGAAGTTTGAACATGAGTTTGTTGATTTGTTTATGGAAGTATTTGATTAATTAAGTTGTGGAAGCCATTAAAACTTGTTGATAGTCTAACTTTATTATCATATATTGAAGGCCCGCCCAGAACCTGCCCGCCCGGGCCTAAATTACTAAACAGGCTTGGGCAGGCCATGGGCAGTTTATTAATTAACAGGTATAGCCCTGCCTGTCCTGTCTCGTCCCATTTAATAATTAGGCCAGCCCGGCCCGGCCCAATTTACACCCCTATATCAGACTTTGCCATACAGCAGTTTATAGAATGGTATGTCTTTGTTGGATTTGTATCTTCTTCGTCTAAACAGAACTTTGGCGAGCTGACATATAGAGAGATCATTTCAGAAATACTATCTTGCCTCCCAAGGTTGATGCAGTTCAATTTTGCACACTTCCTACCAATTGCATTTGTAAAGAGAATAAAGACAGAAATTGACTACAAACATTCATTCGCCTTGCAGTGTTTTATAAGTAGTTGATTTCTGGAACCCATTGACATCGCCTCACATTCGCTTTCTGCTCTGTAAGTTGACGACTTCTGGAATCCCACTCATGTAAACCTGAGTGAGCCAAACCTTGTGATATAACTACAATTTTATTCATTTGCAGAGATTGCTATAGAAACATCTCAGCTTTCACTAACATTGACGTCAAATTTTAGTATGACCAGTTAGAGCAAGTTATGGACACCTCTGTTACATGAATAGTACGTATTACAACAACAATTTCTTCATTTTGAGATAAATTACAATGACAACTTTTTACGTGTTTTATTTTTTTTCTAAATTCCTTAGCAATTAACAAAGAGAAGAAATGGATGATTACAAAGTTAAGATCTGGAGTTTTTTCTTTTTTTGAAGTTTCTTGATTTTAAATTTAGAAATTACTGTGGTTGTTTACTACCATGATATATGTAAGCTAAACATGTTTATATGGCTGAATTTCTTTTCCATTCTCCATAAAATCTTGTCTCTATGATACTCAGATATTCCATGTCTCCAATAACTAAGGGGCAAATCGAGCAAAGAAAATAGATTTTATCCTGGTTGTAACTCAGATAAACGATTTGACTAACATTTTATTAACTTTCTGAGTCCCGTTTTTTCGTTTTGCAATGCGCGTGAGTAGTAATATTAAACTGTACATCGTACTACCTCCGTTTCTAAAAAATAGGCTAGTTTCAGGTATAAATTACACATGAAACCAACCTATTATTTTGAAATGGATGCAGTAATTTACTAGACCTTAAATACTAACCATTGACTTGTTTATAGATTCTTGAGTTAGTATTGCTAAGAAAACTAGTTTCTGCAACGTTTGCTGATTAGATTAAAATTATCCTCGTCTCAGCAATGTGCCGAATTGCCATAAAGCAAGTTTGTGTCTTTGGAATGAGTCTAATTAATCTAGCTACAAAGTAGTCACGTGAAAGAAGATAGAGGTAATTGCATATCTTACGCACTTCTCATTTGATGTTTGTGATTGATTTATTTTGCACTTCCTATGCCACCAAATGCATTATGCATGAAAATGATAAAACTAACAAATTCAGAAAGTTGTGCGCTTGACTATAAATTCATTATTCAGAAACTGTATCACTAAAAAGAAAAAGACCGGAGCCGTTGTTAGGTATAAATTTAAACACTAAAATACATTAGTTCTATATTATAGTACGTTATAGTCTAATATTCATTCATTACCATAGAGATTAGGTAACAAAAGGTTGAGACGAGGGAGGAAATTGAAAAGTCACTATTCACTGCATTGGTTATAAAAAAGGAAAATGCAGAAAAGCAACGACAACGTAGAAGTGGTGAAAGTGATATTAAAAGCCTGATATTGTACATTAAGTGATACGTTGGCAAAATTCATCATAATAAACAGATTGTTCTCTTTTTTTTTCATTTTTTACTTTTACATACTATTCGATTAGGCTTATATGAGATTCAACAATTCGTTTAACTTTTACATATATTCATGGCTTATACGAGATTCAGCCACAAAAATTAGACTCGCTCTTGTACTTGGTTTTCTCTTCCAAACATGAGATTTTCGTGTCTGTAAATTGTCACTGATGTGGGTGTGGACCGTGAGGTACCTAATTCTAAAGGGTATTGTCATTACCATCTCTCCTGCAAGTATTTTTTCTCTTGACAATTACCCTAAAATGTAATGGGTTTGAACCAATTAGCTACTGAACCCCTTCTAAAGAGCAGGCTTTTGACTTCAATTATCAGAGAGTATATGTGCTTCCTTCTTTTATTTGCCATTCGAATAGCATTTCTTTCACTCCAAAAAGTCCAGATCATAACAAAAGGAATGAGACTCTTTCCCAGTTTCTTATCCAGGGGTTCAGACCAAATTTTCAATTGTCTGTGTAAAGATGATTTGTGTAACCATTAAGGATCAAATTCAGCGACAAAACGATTCCAAATTTCCTTCGCTACCTTGCAGTTATGAAGTAAGTGATCCACATTCTCCTCAGTTGCATTTCAGAGGAAACAGTTAGTGTGTCTTATATTTCAATGCACATTCTTTTAGTACGAGAATCCACTGTTGGCAACTAGGTATCGCATTTTTAATTGCCGACCATGTAAAAATCTGAATTTTTGCAGGAACCTTTTTCACCCATATGCATTTTGGATAAATACTAACCGGAGGTGTTTGCTGAGAAGTCACCCAATTCTAACACTTAATTTGGTGTAGAAACCTGATGGGAAGTTGCAAATGGGAGAGTCTTCTTGAATTGAGATAGTTGGAGGGTCCCCAAATGTGTCTAGCCCATTTCCTAGCAGCAATCTTTCTTTTTACTGGATGCTCTTCCATAAACCCGGTCATACTAAATCGTACGTCATAATCTACTAGACCTTAAAATAGCAACATTTTTTGAGACTCTCAAGTTAATATCGCCAAGAAAACTAGTTTGTGCAACAGTTGCCGGTTAGATTGAAATTAGCCTGGTCTCTAAGTGTGTATTGCTGTAACGGATCTAATCTAGCTAGTAGTAGTGACATGAAAGAAGAAGTAACTGTACCAAGATCAGAATGTCATATGATTCATTATTCTGAAACTTTATCACTAAAAGAAAAAGGTTGTCGGGCTGATTACGTATAAACTGTGAAAAAAAAAAAAGGTTCTGAATTATACCAATAATTTTATGTTCTTGACGCGTTTTTTTTTTTTTTCCTGCGTATATTCATAGCTTATATGAGATCCAGCCAAAAAAATAAAAAAAGCTTATAACAGTCGAATTCTAGTGCTTGGTTTTCTGTTTCAAGCATGGCTTGTTTGAGGTCTTCTCTGACTGTGTAAATTGTCAATGATGACAGACTAAAGGGTATTGTTTGGTCCAGAACCATCTCAACTAACCACTTCTCTCACCATCTGCGCGAAACATTGAAATATTGACAACTAAGCACACAGAAAAGCAGGAGGATTGGGTTCCAGTCTTCAAGAAGTGATCCAATAATATAACAAATCTAAAAAAATCAGGTTCAACAATTACCCAGAACATGAATGGCAAACAACAACAGCCTAAACAAAAACAGAAAGATTATGTATGTAGTGATTTCAGATTTGCCAAATTGAACATGCAGTACTCATATCAGACTTCGCCACACAGCAGGTTCAATGGAATGGCATATCTTCCTTGGTGTTGTATCTTCTTATTCTACTGAAATAAAGCTGTGGCAAGTTGACATACAGAGAGATCATTTCAGAAATAGCTACATACATCTGCTATCTTACCTCAGATCCACCCAAGGTGATGCAGCTCAATATTGCACACATCCCAATTGCATTATAAAGTCTAAAATCTAAATACAGAAATTGGACTAGGAACAGTCATTCGCCTATCAGTGACATTGTGTCGTCCAAACCAAAGTAAACTGACAGAAATTGAGTTGGGAACTTGCATTCGCATAATGCTCTGTAAGCTGCTGACTTCTAGAATCCCAATCATCCAAACAATGATGAGCCAAACCTTGTGATATATGTAACTACAATTTTATTCATTTGCTCAGATTGATATGGAAACATTTCAGACAATTTCACAAAACATGAACGACATTATCCAATGCACTGTAACAACCAACAACAACAGCAACCAAAACAGAAAGAGAACATTGATGTATGAAAAGATTTCAGATTAGCAAAATTAAACATGCAGTACTCATTTCAGACTTTGCCATACAGCAGGAGTTATAGAATGGCATGTCTTCCTAGGTTTGCATCTTCTTCTTCTACTGACAAATAGAGAGATCATTTCAACAATAGCTACATACATCTGCCATCTTACCTCAGATTGACCCATGTTTGCTGCAGGTCCTTTTGCACACTTACTACCGATCGCATTTGAAATTCAACAAACAGAAATTGCACTACGAACAATCATTCGCCTCTCAATGTTCTGTAAGTTGTTGAGTTCTGGAGCCCACTGACATCGCCTTAAACTGACAGAAATTGAAATGTGAACTTGCATTTGCTTAGTGCTCTGTAAGTCAATGACTTCTGGAGTCCCATTCATCCAAACCTAGTGAGACAAGCCTTGTGATATATGCAACTACAAGTTTATTCATTTGCACAGATCGCTATGGAAACATTTCAGCTTTCACAAAACATTGGCGTCACATTTTAGTATGACCTGTTAGAGGAAGTTATCCACAACTCTGTTACATGAATAGTGTTACTCAATAAGCAATAGTGATTCAAAATTCTACGACGAAATTAACAAAACGAACTAAATAAGATCAAAGAGTAACTCACCTCATATCAAATTAACAAAACCGGAATCAATTTTATTTATAATTTTGATTAACATTAGGATACGACGAAATTGAATGGAACCTATTACCACCACCACTGTGCCAATCTCTTTGTTGCTCTCTATACATATGATTGTGATACTGCTCCATTCCATGATAACCACCAACAGGCATACCCATATGTCCATGACCATTCCAAACCGGCATTGACATCATCTGCCCTCCTCCTCCATACGGCGCTGGCATTGCATTCCTCTGAACATTCGGAACATTATGACCTTGTCCACCTGATTCATTTAAACTCTGAGGAACCGGAGTCGTTGCAAACAACGGATCCGAAGACGACGGCCCTTCATTGGACAACCCCTGCATTCTTTTCAAATACAATCTATACTTTTGCAAATGACTAGCAACATTCTCTCTTGTCAATCCCTCCACATTCATCAATTGCATAATAGTTTTCGGCACCGCATTTTTAATCCCTAAATGCCCAACAACATCAACAAACCTCTTATGCAGCTGTGGGGTCCATACTAACCTCACCCTCTTCGAATTCCGATCAGTATCATCCTCACCGCCGCCGCCTCCGCCACCATCATCATCATTAGTACCGTTTGTAACCTCCACCACCGCTTCCGTGCGCCGTGTTTTCCGCGACGGTTCTTCATCCTCCTCCTCATCGTCTTCTTCGAGGATTTCAGTTTCTTGATCAAACGATGGGAAATTCCTTGATTGATTTTCAATACGGAGATTCGACAAGGTACTTTTAGATGCACGGTGGACATCGACCATCGTCCGGTACGATTCTGGACTTATACTGAAAGCTGATGCGAGTCCAGGTGAAATCAATGGGTGAGATAACGGTGTTAGATCATCGGAGTTTGGTAATCCGAATTCCCATTCTGATACTCGTTCTTGATCATCATCCCTACCTTGACCTTTCATCTGTACTTCTTCTCCCATCAGAAACCTAGGGTTTGTGAAATGAAAAATGTTCCCAAATTGAACCCAAAATCGACCAAATCGAGCTTCAAAATTGGGGGAAATTGGATCAAATGATAGGGGTTTTGTTGGGGTTGATTAGATGAGAAGGAAATTATGAGTAATTTTGATGAAATTGTGAAGAAATCTGGGGAACTTTGGGGTGGGAGTGAGTGAAGAAAAATGGGAGGAATGGATAGATATTTTTTTGGGGAGGAAGGAGGAGATTCGGAAATAAAGAAAAAGCAAGTGGGTTGCTTTATTAATTGAGCTGCAAAAAGTGGCCTAAAAGTGTGAACTTTTTGCTCACGTGGACGTTTCTAGATAGATATTCTTGTCTTTTTTATGTTGTGTTTGCTTTTAGAGTGTTGTTGTTCACTCACTTTTATTGACGGTGCTAAGAAGATGGGGACTTCCATGCTAGAAATGCAAGAGCAACTAGTTATGCTTAGTCCTATGTTGTGCTCATCTAGAAGCTAGATTAGCAGTCCACGTTATTAAGGACAACCTCATAAGTCATATAGGAGTGCTAATCTAATATGCTAGTCGCAGAATTAAATGGCAGTGCTAATCTAGCATGCTAGTCGCAGAATCAAATAACGCCCATCGCTGAATGATTCAGCGCAAACAGTCTCAACCGTCATATCAAAAAATAAATACAAATGCGCTGAACCATTCTGCGAAAACGTGATTTTTGTGGCGCTGAACCATTCAACACAACTATCTCGCTGCTTGTTTACATGTGAGCAAATGCTAGGAGAGGGAACTAATGTTAACAAATAGACAACATTTTTTTTTTGAATTCCGACACTTTTTGGCTAATCTAGCAGCCAAATCTAGCCCATAAGTGTTAGTCTATTCTCTTTTGAAAGTCTTTATCTACAAATCCACAAATGTTATACCGTCCAAAAAAAAAAAAAAAAAATTTGGAGAGAATCCAAGAAAGAAAATGATGTATTAATGTAGGGATTACAATTGAAAAAGAAGATATATCCCAAAGAAGAGATTGTAAATAAATTTAAAACTGAGATAAAATGACTTTTAAGCTGCAAGAAAGTAACAAATAAAGAAGATGTAGCTAGTGAAACTACCAGGCAAACTTTTTATTTTTGCAGTGTATCAAACATTGTATTTGACCATGCCAAAACCTTTTTGACCATTCATAAGCCTCTAAATATGTGATGGCGATTTTTTTTCCCAAGAAGAAAAACTTAATTTCACCACATAATATGTCTCAATGAAGCTTATTCTTAAAATTATTTTTATATCACTTAACGATTTTTGTAAATTTTAGAATTTTGAATTCAAATTACCCATAGAGAAAAGGTTAAGCAAGTAAATGTAGATTTAGAGCTCATACTTCAATTGGACCTTAAAATTGGTTCAAATTTAAGTCATTCTTTTTCCTAAATTCACGAAATGTTATTCTAGATAGAAAGATTTTAGGCTGATCCGGATGTATCCCAATAAATAAACCGTGTGGGGATTCAACGGATGATTGGTAATGACTATTATTTGGATTGAGATTGGCAGAAGTGGACCCTCCCCGGTGTAATGCCCGGGATTTATCGGAAGGCAGTAATCATTTTAATTCTAGGCAAGTTATCTACCTACTTGTTAGCTTCAACGTGGGTGATGTTAAGGGTTGTCGTGGACATGAAAAAGATGAAGATATTTTTGTGGTTCTGACACGTAGTAATTTATCATTGACTTTATTTGATAAAAATAATGCGAAAAAATCTCCTCAAAAATCTTTTATATACTAGTTTTAAAAATAATGCGAAGATACTAATTTTATCATTGACTTTATCTTTTAAAAATAATGGTTTCCTCACATTTCATAAAGTTAAATTCATTGGGATTGGGTGGAGTCCTGCTTAGTGATATTCAAATCATTTTGAGCGAGGAAAGTGTCCGACAAAAGTGCGATTAGCCGAGGGAAATGAATAGTTGAAAGCGCGCACTATCTGCAATCAAGTAGTAGTTAAAGGACCTTCAAAGAAACTAAAGACCTATGGTCAGTAAGCCAATTGCTAATTTTTTTTATAAAAAAATCTTTCTCTACTGCGCGTGATAGGAGATACTTAAATGAATTGTTAATTAGAATACCGGTTAACCGGGGAAATGAATGCTCAAAATAAAGCAGACACTTATATGAGAAACTTAGTTAAGCATATCTCCCTGGCCTTCAAGTGGCACTGCTGGTGCCTTAATCTTGATATGGAAGAGTAATCTTGGTATTGAAATAACTGAGTTCTCCTTAAACCATATCAATGTTATAGTCAGGCCTGCAAATGGCTCCCCCTTGGCTTTTCACTTGTTACTATGGTAGTCCTTATGATACCACCAGTAAAATTTAATCATGGAAAATGTTGGATAAAACTGCAGCAATCAACCAACTACCCTGGTTGGTCATTGGTGACTTCAATTGCATCATGCATGACACTGAGAAGTTCAGTGCCCAACCCATTAATACTAATGAAGCTTCTATGTTTAACAACAAAATTCTTGATCTTGATTTGGTTGATCTTGGCTCCACTGGTTGCCCATTCACTTGGTCCAACAAAAGAAGTGGCCATGCTCTCACTGAACAATGATTGGATAGAGGACTAGCAACTGAAAGTTGGATTCTCCTATATCCAAATACTACCATCTCTAATATGCTGGCTATTGGGTCTGATCACCACCCCATTCTCCTTAATTCAAATCCCAACTGGCAAATTGGTAAGATTCCTTTCAAATTCTTTGGTGCTTGGTTGGATCATGAGGACTGTAAGAAAATTATAGCTGAGTGTTGGAGGAAAAATCTCTCTGGATCCAGTGTTTTTCTCATAGCCAGAAGACTGAAAGACATCAAACTCCAGATTAGAGTTTGGAACAAGGAGGTGTATGGCAACATCAAAACCAACATAGAAGAATGCAAGCAACATCTCCACTGGCTTCAAAACAACTACTTCAGACATGATAGAAGTCAGGCATTTGCAGTAGCTAGAAAGAATCTCAAGGACTGGTAGGACATTGAAGAAAAGTTCTGGAAGACTAAAAGTAGGGATCAATTTATAAAACTAGGAGATCAGAACACCAGTTACTTCCATAAAGCAACTAAATGGAGAACCAGGAGAAACAAGATTGATACAATCCAAGACAACAAAGGAGATTGGATAACAGATTACCAAGAAGTGAAAAACTACTTCACACATCATTTCTCAACTATGGCTACAGCTGAAACCACCATCATTAAACCATAAGTCATCAACCTAATTCCTACTGCTATTATTACAAATGATAACATTATGCTAAACATAATCCCTGACTACAATGAAGTTAAGTCCATCATGTTCAGCATGGCTAAAGATAAAGCTCCTGGACCTGATGGCTTCCCTCCTAATTTTTTCCAAGCCAACTGGGAGCTCTTGGGAAATGACATTGTCAAAATGGTCCAGCACTTCTTTGCTTCTGGTCACATGCTCAAAGAGATGAATGCCACCTTCATTTCTCTCATTCCTAAAGTGGACAACCCAACTTCCCCAAGCCACTTTAGACCCATAAGTCTTTGCAACACAACCAATAAAATCATCTCCAAACTCTTAGCTCGGAGGATGAAACCCTACCTCAACAAGATCATATCCCCTTACCAATCTGCTTTCATACCTGAAAGGAAAATTTCTGATAACATTGCCATTTCCTATGAAATTATTCACACTATGAGATCCAAGAGGGGAAAAAAAGGTGAAAATGGAAGTATGGGAATAAAAATTGACATGTCAAAAGCTTTTGACAGAGTGGATTGGAAGTTCTTAACCACCATTATGAAGAAAATGGGTTTCAATGACCAATGGTGTCACAAAATTATGCAGTCCATTTCAACCACCACCTCTGCCGTCTTCATTAATGGTTCTCCAGATAATTTCTTCAAACCATCTAGGGGTCTAAGATAATTTCTTCAACCTACCCACTTCTCCCATTTCATTGAAACAATTGAACATCTTCTGCAACCTAATGGTCACTGGAATTATGATCTGGTTCTACACATTTTTAATCCCAATATAGCTCAAGTTATTCTTGATCTGGATACTCATCCAGGGGAGGAAGACAAGATCCACCTGACGTTAAATGACTCTGGCAAGTTCTCTGTCAAGGCCCTCTACAAGGCCAAGATAAACAATCTCTAATAAAATGATCCTTTAACTAGAAACTGGGGAGCTATCTGGAACATGGACATTGCTCCAGTTACAAAGATATTTCTTTGGAAGTGTGCACATGAAATCCTACCCACTAATGCTAAAACTGCCAGCATTCTGCATTACATAGATCCCATTTTCCAAGTATGCAACAGTGGGGAGGAAACTATGACACACTTGTTTCTAAACTGCCCTGCAGCCACTTCTGTATGGCATGAAATTATTGGCCCCTACCATGATCAGTTTGATAACACAACAAACTTCATGGAAAGGTTCAACTCTTGGTATCTGCCTGGAACTACAAAAGAAAACAGTAACCTCTATGCCACTATATGCTGGTTCATCTGGAAGGCTAGGTGTGATCTGGTTTTCAATCACACCTATCCAAATGCCAGGAAAACCTCTTTGGGCATCAAGAAACACTTATGCGATTATCACATAATCCACAATTTACCAGCTCATATTATGAATACTTTTTCTCTGAATGATGAAGAATCTGACACAGAGGAAAACAATATTGCTCCTTATGATTTAAACCAATACCCCAGACTGGATTTTGGTCTTATCATAAAGATATGAAATCTACAAGACCCTGGCAGTCTCATATATTTCTCTGCACTAACTATTTTGGATCTTGCAGGAAACCCAATTGGTACCAGAGGACACCCAGGCCATTATGGAGATTGGAGAGCAACACGAGGAGCAAACTTAGCTTTCAGCTGGGCCAGAGAAATGCAGAATATCAATATAGAAATTCAGGCTGAATCCATGGAAATTCTGGTCAGATTCAAACTACTACACCATCAGGCAGTCAAAGGAAGATTCCACCTCAGTTATCATGACTCCTTAAAAAGTGAAGAAGAAGACACTGTCACAAGAACAAATCCAGTTACTTTTGTTTTAGTTAGTCTTAAAATGATTAATAGGCTTCAAAACTTGGATACTCTTAATATTGCTATGAATTGTTAAAACAATGTTGGCAGGCTCAGTGACACTGGCCTTGCCAATCCTATGTTTGGTTCTTAGACTTTGGCCTAAGTTTTTCTATTAAAAAATAAAAAAATAGTTAAGCATATCTTCTTGTGGCAGTGCCATCTTCTTACCTCATTAGGGTTAGGGGTGAATAACGGGTGGAACCCGTGGATTTGGTGCCACCCAAATCCAATCCATCAAAATGGCAGGTGCTATATTTGTGTCCACGTCCACGTCCATCACCCGATGGGTTTGACACCCACGGATCGGCGAGTTGGTCGATTGGATGCGGGTAAATCTATGGATTTTGTTTCTTTCATAAAAAATCATAAAATAGATTGGAAAATAAAACATTAACACCTACATAATTTATATAAATGAAAAATGGGATAGAAAATAAAACATTAACACTTACATAAAAGGGATTTCATTTCTTTTAAATAGAAATTGATCTTACTTCTTCAAGTTGGAACGATAAGTGTTGGTTGCTGCTTATGAATTGTTATGAAGGATACAATTAGGTTAGAAAATAATATATTATAACATTTATATAGTTTATAAAATACTAGGTATCACTGGGGCCTTACGGCCCCGGATCAACCTCTCCTTATAGTCTTAAGTGTACAAACTTTATTTTTTTGTAACAATACATTAAAGAAGACTACGACTTAATAAATGTATCCAAATACTTAAAAAAGACTAAAACTTAGTCAATTATACAGAATAGATAACTTATATCATTCCAGGGTACCCAAATAATTTCTATAATATTAGTAAAGACCTAATAACATCAGTACTGATAGAATCAGTTTATATTCAGACACACAGTTCCAGCAAAAATATATCTTGAAAAAAATATAAATCAAAAATAGAATCAATTCTTTTCTAGGGTTTGTATGAATACCTTCTTCTATTCTTCTCAATCGTCTTTTTGACTCAACTGCAACATATAAATACGGAGAACCTGTATCACACACAAAGAAGAAGCGCAAAAAGCAACACAAAGAAGTAAAATTCGTGGGTTTCTGCGTTTGAGAAGAAAGCGAATAGAAGTGGAAGAAAGAGGACATAAGCTCACAGATAAAATACACCCACCCCATATTTCATTGACCCACATCGACCAATTTAATATTAGCTGAAATTTCTTGGCCGGTTAATTGAAAAACTCATCCGGAGCACCACAACCGCCGGATCGGGGTCCTCTTTGAACAACGTCCGTTTGATGGCTTTTGCTATCATGGAGGCAAAGGCCATATATGAAAAACTTGAGAAAAAGATGTCTTCCAAATGAGTATGGGACTTTGATTAGTATTTAACATTAACTTTTGAGTTTATATGTTCCATCAAAATATTGTAAAATATTATTAAGATGTTTGTCATCCATGTATCCCTACTGATATAATGCAGTTTATGTTATCTAGGTATCGCCATTGATGATTACATAAATTGTTTCACTCGTATGTTTTTATTCGTTAGTTCCACTGTGATTAAATGCTGACCATGACCATTCATTAAATGGGAATAGCACCACTGAAAGTTAAAGTATAATGTGACTTAGGAGGATGATATTTGGCATTTTATCGAACAAATTAGAACATGCAAGCACAGTATAAATATACAGAATAGATTAACCAAAGTTTAATTGTTTACTTGAAACGAACAAATGAACAATTCCAGTTTTTACTTTAATAAAATATTCTAAGGAATTTTTTAGATTTAATTGCCTCAAAAGGTTTAAATCGTCCCCAACTATGTATGTTGTAATGTTGCTCTAGATCCTGTAAGAAATCTCTAATTTACAATCAGATTTCACAAAGAATATATACATCTTGTATTGCCTTTTTTTGTTGATTCTTTTTTTCCTATTCCCCATCCCGATGCTGGCGAGTATCGAACTCAGATACTGGTATCATCAACCAACAACTTTACCATTGTACTACAATCATCACCCAATAACTTTATCATTACACTACATTGCCACCTTCATAACTCTTGTTTTTCCATTACATGACTAAGCAGGTTTTCCACGTCCTCCATATCTAGTTCATATGATGATATTTTGGCCTCCTCTAACTTGGTTTGTCTTTTTATGGCTTTCTCTAACTTGTTGGTCTTTTTTGGCATCGCTAACTCGACTCTCATCCCTTTTCTGACAAGTTCATATTCCTGATTTTCAATATTTTTCTCTTTTTTTTTTCCTTTTTTTTGGTAAACTCTGAAGTATGAACTTTAGTCTATTTTAGGTGTTGCATATTTTGTTCTTTAAATCTAAACCACATAGTTAAATATCTAAAGTTTAAAAAGATGGAAATAAAATGTACATTTTCCCAAATTTTCATCATGTTTTCCAAGTCAATAATTTTTTTTTATTTCTTAGTATGGACATGTCGAAATGTATAAGTAAACCCTAGTATATTAGGCTTCTCTTTTTGTTATCATTGTTGCCCAAGTCGTATTACACTATCCTTTCTAATAAGTTTCTACTGGATAATATCATCGATATATACACATATCATTTCTATGCTTATCACTCTTCTATCTTTTTTCCATGTTAATATTTCATCTTTAGTTTTTTTTTTCTTCTCAATATTTGTGATCAAAACCATAGTAGCCTCATCTTTCGTAGTCTTTCTTTCTCAACTACATGATCGGTGCACCAACTTTTAGCTGTATTCCATTGACCGGGAATCTTGGTTACTCTAGATGTTTTAGAATTTTTTGAGAGCAATGAAATTTTATGTTGATTTGTTTCAGTCTTGGTTCGTTATTTTTTGAACCCATACTTAAATATATGTGTTTGTATTTTGGTATCAGTGAAATCAGATGTGAGTTGATCTTATATTCATTTTTAGTTGCTTGTGTTGCATTAATTCTTTTTTTCTCCAGATTGGGTACACCGACATCTATGGTTGTACTATCAACGTGTTTCTTTGAATATTTGTTGCACTTTCCATTTTTGATATCGAATCCGACTACATGGACTGTGTAACATACATTTCCATATAGTCTAAAATAGAGATGGGTCAGATTTTTCGTCCGTAAATTCGGTGCAACTATTTTCTCAACCTATTCCAAGTATCGTGTTTTAAATCTGGGAAGAAAATGGTTCCCATTCTTGGTCGGGTGCTAATGCTCCACTCATGTGTTGGAGTCCCCGGTGTAATAAAAAGTACTTTGGAGCCTTTCCTTCTATAGAGCTCTTTTATCACAAGAGCAACCAAGACTGGTAAATGCATTCGAAGCACTACATTCTTGGATGTGGATACAAAATAATCTTGACAGGAAATCATCACATTTCTAATAAGAAAAAGTTAGAAAAAATATGAATACCGAAAAAATATAAATCCATCAACTTTTGGGAGGATCAAGCTAACATAAAGATTTGTAATTTTCCCTAACGACACCATCTTCCAAACGTCGGTTTTTTCTTGGACCCCGTACAAAGAGCTTACAATGCCAATTTTTCTAAGATAATACAAATAGGTTCTTATTTATAATGCTTTGTGTACCTACGTTGTCCACTCTGACATACAACAAAATTATTTCAACCATCCGATGTAAAATTTTCGGCAGCAATTTTTCTGTACATAGACATAGATGCATACTATCTATATCAGATATATTGTAGAGTCACAACTAAATGCACTAAACCAAGTAACAAATCAGTAGAGAAGTTATGTTCGCATATATGTTGAACCCAAACCGCTATCAATTGAACCCGCATGCTCCATACTAATGTCAGCAATCAAAGCATTAGGTAGGCTGTTTGAACTCTCTAGATTCTTAACTTGTAGTTGAACGACTATTCTTTTGGACCATGAGTCTACGAACACGACAGAGTCCACAAATATAATCACTCAGATTTTTGCAAAGTTTTCTAGGAGAGTTTCTTTAATTCTTTACATGAATTTTTTAAATAACACATGCATATATGCTTGTGTCAAGAACTCTATAAATGTAGATAAATTTGTGTCAAGAGCATATAAGCCAATATTCAGTGGAAACCACGAAAATAATAAAATTTAGATTTGAAACTGTAGATTGACGCACGGTGTCTACTTCGTGCACGTCCACATCTATTTTCTTCAGATCTTCCTTTGCACGACGTGGTTTTTGGGAAACTCCTCGATTCTAGTCCAACGAAAACAAAGTATTTTAAGATTAATGGCAAGAATTTAGTGCAAAGACTTCAGTACGGAGATACAACATTGATTCCCAGACTCTTGGTACTTTTGATGGAGAGACGTACGGTTGCCCTGTATTATTTTTCCAAACTAAATTCATCTACTCAGATCAACGCACTTGAGTCGCAGAAGATTATGTATTATGATCACTTACTACGTCAGACACGCCTTTAAATAATTTGACTAATGAGATGGAGGAGTAATCTACCCATGTTTTCAAGAAATTAAATGGATAATTGTACATTAAGTTGGCTCACATGGTTCCCACATTGCTGTTGCTCTCGACCTTCCCCAACTTCCTTACGCCATTGTGCTTCTGGGATGACGATCAGGATCCCAAGTTGTACGTTATCTTATAACTATATTGCACATGGACAACAATCACATAAGTAACAACACATTTATATTATGAAAAAGCTTTATCATACATTAACTCGGAGTGATGAGACATGTGGATGTGGATGCTCTTCTAGTGCAAAACCTGCGTTAGAATATTGTTATATGTATCCTCTCTCACGATGTTTACGTTGCTCGGCCATTCATTAGTGGCGCTTATGCTATATAAATCTGGAGCAAAGCAACACATGTACTCAAGAACAAAACAGAAAGGAAAAACACATGTACGTAAATTATTCATGTACATCAAACTTGGTAGAAAGGACTAAAGGAAAAACACATGTACGTAAATTATTCATGTACATCAAACTTGGTAGAAAGGTATTCTAGAGAGTCCTTTCCTTTCCTATGTCCACGAAGCTGTTATGTTAATCCATATATAAGTAGAGTATATGTACTCTTTACTAAGAATCTTTTGGAATATGGTTTCAAATTTATTATAAGTGGCATGTTTATTTGTTCGTAATTAGTTCGTATATCTAACTATTATTTTTAATAACATGTCTATTTCATTATTTTTAAAGAATTCAACTACATCCTTGCGTGCCATGGGAAAACAACTACGTTCCTTGAAATTTTCATGTAAGGAGGCCATTTGATTTTATTCATAGTTGTGTTTGTGTAACAAAGCCAACTACTCTGTATTCGAGATTCCATTCTAATTGATTACCGAATTATCGTAATTGATCAACATGAATAGTCATATTACCTTCTTTTTTTGTTTTTGGATTTTCCGATCTTACTCCTCAAGCTTTCCATGTATACGATAACGCGTAGGTTAGGAATGGTGTTCAAAAAGAAACTTAACCAAAATTACATAAGATCTTGTCATCCAACATAAAACAGAATAGAAGGGTTTCATCTTCTTCTTCTAGGAGTTGTTTAATAGGATTGATGAGAGTTGCTTAATTGGATTATTTCAGGTTGTAATCCTAGCACCTTTTTGACTTTTTAAAAGAGCTCGAGGGTAACAAAAAAACAGGAGGATAACATCTGGACGGTCAATTGCGAAGAAGGTAAAATTGGGACACGTCAATTATCATATCCTTTAGGATGATTAGTCTTTAAATTGTCGGCTGCAACAAAATTAATCTGTTCACTGATGACCATGTTAGAAATAGGGAAGCTAGGCACATGAGCCAAGCAAGAAGACGACCACATCCATGCTCTCGAATCCTCCGGTCATTAACTCGTTTTCTTCCAAAAGCAGCCTCCACAAAATCAACTCGTTTTCTTCCAAAAGCAGCCTCCACAAAATTCCACTGGTGATCATTTCCTTGCGAAATCTTGGCATGCAATACCAAGTCAACAAAGTTGAGTCAACCGAAAGCAAGAGTTGTAAAACAACCAATCAACTTCAAAAGAAACACTTACCGAAATTACCCGGCGAATCTAAATAAACTATACATAAAGTTTCAAGAGACCAATCACATAAAGAATTCATACGATCTGAAATGACGCAACAACATACCATGCATAGATCCAATTGAGCAGATTTAGCTCAGGGGCCTGTTACTCGGCTACATTGAGCAACAAAGGAACGATATAATACATGAGACTCTAACACGCTGGCAATCATATACAACACTGGAGTTTCCAGAATCACATGGTTTCTTGGGTACCATCAGAACCGATTTAAAGGAAACTCGTCACAATATCAAGTTTCAGCAATCCACGGTTGAGCCAAATTTGGTTCTTTCCAATGATCATCCAGTACAAACTCATATGGATATGCTTTTCCGCACCAAGAAAACTGAGTATAAAAACTAATCCTTCTTTGATATACAAACCATGACATCAAGTAAACTGAGTATCTACATAGTAGTATATGCTTCTCCAAGACTAATCCAACACCATATCTCACTGTTTTTTTATCATGGGAAGCATGTGTAAGGTTTTAGCCTGACCAACCAACCCAAGTAAGAATGCCATTTATCGGACTCGAACCCACAACTACATGGTTGAAAACCATGTGCTCTTCCATTTGAGCCAAGACAGCAGATACCATTTCGAAAGTAAGTAGACTGCGCATATAGTCGTAAACATTACCCATCTCAAGACCATAGTGCACGCTTGTTGCACTTCAAATGTCTTGGAACTTTTGATGAAGATTAGAATGAATCCAAAACATATGCTTACAGATAAAGAAGCAAATCAAATTAAAATAATTAAACAACTTAAGTTTCAATATCCTTAAAGATACTCGTTGAACAAAAATCCCATTAATAAGGTATGGTGATCATTGAAGACACTAAATGCAATTTTGAGTCAAAGAGTAAATGACAATCAAATCTATACTTACCAACATTACATTGCAATTAACATATCATTTTTTGTAAACAAAATTATTTAGCAAAATGTAACTGGAAATTCCGTGAAAGAGCTACAACCATGGATTTTTTATCCCTTTCATCTTTGCTAACTTTAAATAGTTCATAGAAAACTTGCAATCTTTTCAGTGCTACGTAAAAGAGTGCATAATCCTTTGGATCTCTCTTTTTCAGAAATACAAATCTTCTAATCCACATGTTCAAGTCGCCCTGTGTCAGAATGCCCTGTAAGTGAAATACTGTAAATTTCTTCGGAGAAAGTAAAATCAAAAATCAATACCAAAACCTAGTGGTTATTACCATTTCAATGAGCTTGTCACATAAAAATAATGAAATTTCAAGAAGAAAAGAAAAAACAGTTCCCTTGCATTTTTAATTCCATTTATGGCATTTGCTCATTGCACCATGAAAATACATGCTCAGTATAGTCACACCTATACACCCGTGACAGCTGATATCATCAAAAATAGGCCCTAAAGTATTGCTTTAACAGAAAAATATCAAAAACTTTTAGGGTCTCAATGCATAATATTTGCACATAAGAAAGTAGACTCTCTCAAAAATCTTTAATCCCTTCAAACTACAGAAAATTGAATAAACAATTAAGTCCATGGAGATGAAAGAATCAATGTATACCATGACAACCTAAAATGTATACCTTGATCCAAAACATAAAACCCGCTTCCAAACTATTTCAAGGATCAAAGATACCCAATCCTGCAAACCCACCAGAAGGTTGGTATAAGTTTGTATGATAATGAACTCAAACTACCAAATCTCCATGATTTACTGAAACGAATATATATATATATATATATACATAGCGGCACTTGGATAAGTGACGCATGCAAACATGTTGAGGCATAACACCAATGAATCACATCAGATGCCCATACAATCACCTAGTAACTAACAGGAAAGAATTACCCAACACCATAATCATCCTTAATAATTCTATCAGGCCTATAATGCATCCAGAACACCAAACCTCGTTGCAGACAATCGTGCACATCTTCTGTCACGCTAAGCTACACTTATTTAAAAAGATTAATTTAAACAAAACTCCAGTATCAACTTTGGAAACTACGCAAGATTGGATAAACCCTTTAGGAGATTCATAAGACAACCCCGAAAGAAAAAAAATGAATGACAGCCAGGAGGGAATTACCTTAACCCACCTATCCTCCTATTTGACCACATATATAAGTTGAATTATACAATGGGATAAGTACATAGTAACACGATATATCAATCTAAGAGCCCATAACCACATAATTTCTTGCTGTTAATACCGAAATCAGATAACACAGCCAATACAACGTTCGTTGATCTGGCTCAACGAACAACGTTCCTGATACACCATCACCCCTATAACCAAAATCATTTCAGAATTCCGAGGCATCCAAACCGGCAACGCCAGGTAAGTGCTGGTATAAATTAGCTGCATCCAGATGGTTATCCAACTTATCCCCAACACCTGCATAGCCCTATAGGACACATTGTTGTAGTATAACTTAAAGTTTGCAATATTGGTTCTCCCTATGCGCCGCTGGCACAGACAGCATTGCCCTCCACACAAATTAATCCCTGTTAACATTTAGGATGCAGGTTAATAAAACCAAGGGAATAATAAAATAATAAGAATAACATACTTATACCCTTTATTCAGTCAACCGAAAAAAATCTACTACAGCTGCTCTCTTAGACGTCATGTGAAATTTGACTACGGCTTAATAATGCATAACTGGTTACCTATGTAACGCCTATTTAATGGAAGATTAATTTGAGGAACAAAATTACATAAAGAATAGCAATGAGTAATAATTAGAGATTCTATGCAAAATAAAAAAGAACAATTTGAACTTGCCTTGGTCGGCATTGTCTTTGAGCTCATCATCGACCAAACATTTTGTTGTCCTCTCAATACCACGTGTAATTAGAACAGGTTTAGCACCAACAACAACCCCTATGAAATAACTACTCATATAAAGTTAGCAGCAAATATAAAAGATGCATCTCTTGGATTCAAGTAATGAAAGGAAGTAGCATACTATACAAACCTCGACTCCTTAGCATTATTCTCGTGAAAGTGCGACTACAAATGAATTTACTAAAACCATAAACTACTGAAATTTGGGTCGAAAAATAAAGATATTATTTCTACACATATAAAGATAACTCAAATGGAAAAAATGAAAAATCAATAGAGACCAAGGACTTATCTTTCAGCTAGCTTAAGAAACCCAGAAACGATGTAATACTGAAAACTCCACTTTGGAGTTTCCAGATTCACATAGTGTCATGGTCTTCGGAATCAACTCCTGCAAAAGTCCCCATAACATCAAGTTTTAAAATCCTTGAAACCCCTGTTTCTAAAGAGAGAAGCATGCATTTTAGCCGTTAATGCAAGAACATAAACGATATCCATGCTTCCGCACATAGAAATCAAACTCACAAAAGTAGAGTTCGAGGAACATCTCGTTTATGATCGCAGATTTCTAAATTTGAAAAATATCCTTCTAGGGATGACAAATGTGCAAAGGTCAACCCTTATAATGACAGATGAGACCTACAGATGTTGAAAAGAATAAAACGAATAATTCACAGAGTGCAGCGTTAGCTTCTGCAGTGTCTTTCTAGATGAAGGGCAAGTTGATTAGCTCCCTTCACATGCATCAAAAGAGATGCATCAAGGATTCTAACTATGCTATATTGTATAAACAACTTTGATGATCAACATACAGACCATGTTTAGTCAAAATAACAGCTCAATGTGTCGAACACAGCAATAGTTTTTCTTTAAAAGCTTAAATACCATATAAATATCAGCACTAAATATTTGCTCGTGGTTTCAACGTAAGGGAGCATGGTTTGATGTGGTCGAAGCAGCTACGTTGTCTTGGATCTAGTCCATTGCATGCCTGCATAATACACAGTAACTATGTTTAGACATTACCATTGCGCGGCAATTTCTTAATCAACCACTGAACTTGATATTTTGCAACTCATTCACTTTGTGATTTTGTGAACCTGGACACTAAAAGACCAATTAACAATTTAGACTGCAAACCGCAGCTAACCATACTCAATAATAAAAAAAGAATAGATAACAGATTGCAATACAAAAAAACAAACAAACTAAAGGGATTAAAATCGGAGAATCCACATCATCAGTATCTGCGGAGTTAACTCTATAGTGAAGGGAGAGGTGCACATTTTAAACGGGTAAACTACTGTAGCTTCAACGGAGCCTTAAAAAGTCGACCAATACATCACGGTCTATAGTTCATCTATAGACCGATTACTCCATTTGATACAGTAGACTTAAATGACAAAAAATATAATAGCTAAAGCCTTTAGTACTCTGACATAAATTTACATAGAACTAAAAGATGGAAAGAGTCTAAAATGCAATCCAACTAAACGGTATACAGCGGATTAGAGATATACATCTTCAACGTACCTTGAAAATATGCCAAATGTTTTTTTTTTTTTTTTTAAATCCGTTTAGTCAACCTCGGATTGTCCCTAAATACAACAAAACAGCAATAAGCTAAGTATTTATTAGATAGGCTAGTGCAGGTGCTAGATTACAGTAGCTTCACAATTTATATAATGATAAGTACATAATTGCTATAATTAATTGTTAAGGATCTATTGATACTGAACTCCTAATTACGAAGAAAAAAAAAACAAAATAAAAAAGCAAAGAGGATAGAGAGAAAAATTTCATAGCTGGTTGACAATTCTAGTCTGCATAGCTGTTAACGAAACAATACAACAGTGAGTCAAGATCACGGAATAGATGAGAAAGAAAGAGATCAAAAGTGAACAGGGAAAGGGAAAGCTGTTAGAAAGAGTACAGGGAGAGGAAAAGCCGTAAGTGAAGAACATGGCGGTGAAGATTAGAATAGGGTTTAGTATATTAGTCAATCCTAATTTAATTATACAATTCATAGGATAATTGAATGATTACCTCAGGAACTTAATTAAGAATTTTTCAAATCATCTCACCAAAATAAAATCAGGGTGTAAAAATTCTACAAAATAAATTAGGTTTTTTTATAAACTTACCACAAAAAAAAAAACATGTCAAATCATCGGGGATTCTTCAGATTTCGCTTCAATGACCTGATGATGAAAACAACATTAGGATTTCCACGACAGATTTAACATTCATAATCAACCTATTTGTTTTTTTTCATTGAATCAAAGCAGAAAAGCAAGGAAGAACCGCAAAGAGGAAGCAAAAAAACGAGGAGTTTTGCAAGAGAGGAATAGATAGATATATATGGTAAATAACACTAGAGGCTATTATCTAATGACATTGTACATCGAAAAAACAACTTATTAGAAGATGAAGATCTTGAGATCCCCAAGATGAACAGCTCAAATCCTAGGAGAAGAAAAGAAAAGGGGAAATCTGAGGTTTTTATCGTTTCAGTGTGTGGACCAAAAGAAAATTGGGGTTTTCATTTGATTTTAATTTTTTTATCGGTAAAGAATTTGGTACCAGCGAGTTTCGAACTAAGGTCACGACACCGGCTAGGTTTTCATTTTGCAACGATTAAGTATGATTTTTCCGGTGACTACACTTGGTTGTAACAAATGTGGGCTTAATAGTGATGAAGTGGTGGAGTTAAGAAGTGTTTTTCTATAACGATAAGAAAGGAACGACATTGTTCACTGTATACAAGGATTACCTTACCTTCCTGTTAGTGGAGTACAAGTCAAGTGTAAAGCCAAGTGTAACACAATGAAACAATGCCATAACTAAAGACCACCCACAGTTACAGAGAATATAATAAATTAATAAGGGCAATGTATTTACGTAAGCTGATATATTGTCATAACAAATTGTTAGCGAATACTGATTATGAACACGATTAAAGCAAGAAATATGAGAGACTTACCAACTGAAAAGGTCCGAGTTTTCCTTGATCATAATCGTAAAAATGCAGTATTAAAATTTTATATGCATTTTACTTGACGCCCTATGATAGATAACACTACTTCCGCCAACCCAATTTTTGCCGCCTAAGGCGTAGATACTCTCGAAACAACCGTATGCACCGGGTTAGATGCTTGTAAACATAAATAAGCTTAACAAATACGAATCGTTCGAAATCTAAATACTCGGAGACAAAAGAAAAAACAGGAAGATATTTGTGACACGTAGTAATCTAATCATTGATAAAATTGGGAAGAAAATATATTCAAAATCGTTTATATATAGTTTTTGGGTAGGTGGATAATATCAGTATCTTGATTCTTATTGAAAGGATCGTTCCCTCGCTGAGGCAAAGTTAAATTCAATCAATTGGGGATTCGGAGGACCTTAAAAGAAGATTCAGGATACCTATAGTCAAGAAACCTAGTGCTAATTAAAAACAAATCGTGCTACGTGATACCTCAATCAATTTGGGTGAACAAATAGTGCTAATTAAAAACAAATTGTGCTGCGCGATAACTCACGTAGAATACGGGATAATTAGGGAAATGAATGCTCAAAATAAGGCGCACACATATGATTATCGAGTAGAATACGGTTGACTAGGGAAATGAATGCTCAAAATAATGCGCTCATTTATCTGAGAAACCAAATACGCAAATGGAATTGGTTTTCTCTTAGATAAGTCTATCATCTAACTTACTTAAGCATATGTTCTCCTCGTAGTGCGACCTACTTAGGGTCGCCCAAATTAAGCAAACTAAACCACACCTTCTACTCTTACTGGTCTAGCGCATGCGCAAAGATCTTTATATGCACTGTAATTATTGCACCAGGACATTGGACTTAGAGGCTCATTACAAGCTGTTGATTGTATTCTTCATCCGTCGTTCGGTAGATTGCATTTGACATTACACTCTCATAGAAAAGAGGGGAAGATAATATATGATGTTGATAAAATATTGCCAAGAACATCTTCCCAAAATCTTTTATATAGTTGTTTAAGGGTAGGTGGATAATCTCTGCTAACATTTGAGTCCAATAAATTCAAATCATTGGGATAGGGACGACCTTCAGGGAAGCTAACACCTATGGTCAAGAGGTAAATAAAGGAATGATGCTACGTGATATCTAAATTAATTTGAGTGAATAGAGTCTGGGACAAAATGCAGATCAACCAGAGAAATGAATAGTTGAAAACACACACAATCTACGTCAAGCGGTGTGTTTTCTAACCCCAAAAAAGGATGCATGAGAGGATACAGTAACAAGTTCGTAGTTTTGATCGACCAACAAGAGTTTGTGGTTTCAGTTTACACTAGATTTGTACCCGTGCTTCACACCAGACATTATCTTTTTAACTTGGTGTGCGTGGGGCTTCTCCCGTGGCGATACAATTTTAATTTGGTGTGCGCGGGGCTTCGCCCCACCCTGTGGCGATGCATTTATAATTGGGTGTGCACGGGGCTTCCCCTTCCCCGTGGTGATGCATAACTTGGGATGCGTGGGGCTTAACCCTGCCCCGTGTCGATGCATCGTCTATTTGGTGGTAATATACGTTTAATAAGCTAACTTCAGCCACATCCAAGAACGGCAGGACCCTTCCTGATTTTCATTCATCATCTCTTAAAGTGTGGGAAAATACACTTTGTCAAGCAAATATAATTAAGAGCTTACTTTGGAATTGCTCCACAACAGCACGTTTGCAACATATTGGTTAGTCGCTTTAGTTGGTGCAATGCACCGAGTGGACAAATGAAGTATAAACAAAAAACACATTTTTTTTAATAATCTTAATCTCGTAGGTAACTAACTATACGTTAGTGTGCATAACTTTTAGAAAGTTAAATAAAAGAATTAACCATATCAAACAAAAATTGAAGAGATACACATGGTTTTTTGTAAGCCTACTGAATATTAATCAAAATTCATAGAATATAACACATGTAGTAAAAGGCTACCTTGAGGCGATGCTTCCCAAGAAGAGGCTTTACTTCGCCATATCACACAAAACGCAGTGATGAGTAATCTATAGATTATCGTTTGCTATATATGTTTTACTTTTCTTTTCTTGATTTGTAGTTTATGTGATCGACATATAGACTGGAGATGATTAATCGTTTCCGTTTTATAGACTACACAGATTAGGAATTCTTGTGAAACTGAGTTTAGGAATCCATGGTTTTGTGTATTTCCTTATTAAACTTTTATATTTTTTTTCTTGATCTGTAGTGTATGTGATCTACATATAGACCGGAGATGATTAACCGTTTCCGTCTTATAGACTACACGGATTAGGAATCTTTGTGAAACTGAGTTTAGGAATCCATGGTTTTGTGTATAGAAATTTCCTTATTAAACTTAATTAGTTTAGGATTCCACGGTTGTTTGCAAAGAAGTTTAACATTTTCTGTGGTGTGACGGAAGTATTGTCCACCTTAGATGGTGTGACTAACGTATGATTAAGTATTTAGTGTAAACACGGTGTAACATAATTAATTAGGTTTAAACTCTCACAGAAGTGTTGTCCACCTTCCTTTTTGTTGACGATGTTACTAACAGACGGTTAAATACTTGATGTAAACAAAGTGTAAACTAATTCTTAATATTCCGACCAATAGAATTTCGCCAAGTGTCCGCACCATAGCTTCTGCATTAAAAAAGGCCTATTTCGGCCAAAAGGAAGTGAGGGTTTCATCACCGTTCAACGTGGAAACTTATTTTGTCAACGCCTTTAAGGAGGAAGATTTATTTTTTGAAAAAACAACAAGACGAGTTCATGGATTGTACTGGTACATGTTGCGGTCCCACTAATTTTATTTATGCAGTCGTTGAGAAAATGACTAATCAGATTATTTTTCGGATACTGAGTAAAAAAACTTCATAGGACATTTAATTATGGGCCTAAGAGTTGAAATGCCCCGATTTGGGAGGCATGGTTGTGAAAATGCCTCGAGTTTTTGAAAAAAGTTAAAATGCTCCAATCCGTTAACTTTTCCATCCAAAGTAGTTAGGTGATGAAATTGGCACACATGTGAACTCGCACACGTGAAGAAAAGTCATTTTTACCCTTATTTTTATTAAATTGACACTTTCTTCTTTGAAAATGACCACCCTTAATATTATGACACCTGTCATATTCTCACCACCACCACCACCTTGACCATTATCACCGCCGCCACCACCACCGACGTTGCCGCCACCACCACCACCGCCGCCACCACCACCACCATCACCACCGCCACCACCACCACTACCACCACAATCGTCACCACCACCATGATCATCGTCGCCGTCACCGCCACCGCCGCCACCACCACCACCACCATACCTGAACCCTGAACCCTGAACCCTGAAACCTTGAACCTTATTAAAACCCTAACCCTGAACCCTAAAACCTTGAACCCTAACCCTGAACCCTAAAACCCTTAACCCTGAAGGAACATTATTGTCTTTTTTTTCACATGTGTGAAGTCACATTGTGCCAAATTAACTACTTAACCGGCTTGGATGGAATAGTTAACGGATTGGGGCATTTTAACTTTTTTCAAAAATCTAGGGCATTTTCACAACCAAACCTCCCAAATTGGGGCATTTTGACCATTTTTCCTTTAATTATAGTGAGAGATTCTTAAAACTGTTTTTCATGTCTAGCTAATTTGTTATAGTATTCTCTAGTGGATGTATAAATCAAGGTTCATTGTTTAGTAGAGTAATATCCTAGAATTAAATTTATTTGAAGGAGCAAAATTGTGGGGGAAAAAAACTATGGAAACCAATGAAATGTTGGTGAAAACTAATGAAATTAACCATACCAGGCTTGTAAATGGAATAATAGAACCACATCTTTGGGTGAAGAAGAGAATAGAGAAGGCAAGAAATGTTATGTTGCTATTTATATTATGATCATCAAGATATAAAGAACATAAGATTAAATTGCTTTGCCTACAATATGTTTGTTGTGCGCAAAATTGGTAGTATTAAATTCCTACGTGGATATAAAGAGAATCTGATGTTATATACTAGTCGTTTTTTAGAGCTAGTTCACTAATTTTCATGTCAATTTATATGTTCATGTGAAAAAATCTTGACTCCATTAGTTTATTTTAGTTTAAGGGCGAGGATAGTAGTCTTCATTTCAATTTATTTTCAAATGTCGGGGGATTTTGATTGCAATTTGATTACTGCTTTTGTTTATTGGATCATCAATCCTTTTCATTGAATTTTTGCAACCTCAAATTGTTGGTTTTTGAAGTACTGAAATTGTGGCCCCGCAAATGTCCCGGGGATTTTCATGTCAACCATGTACTTCTTCTTGGCTACAATAGCTCATAGACCTTGAAATTCAAAATATGTTTATAGGAATGGTTTTCTGTCACCGGATGATTTGTAAAAATGTATCAATTGTTCTAAAATGTAGTATGTTCGTCGTCTACCTCAACATATTATTGTTAATGATCGAAGAATAGCAAATATTAAATTATTTAGCCATTAGAATTAGACTGTTTACATATTGAACTAGATTTGTGCCCGTGCTACGCACCGGACATATTTATTTTTAATTTGGTGTGCGCGGGGCTTCACCCCGACCGTGGGGATGTATTTTTGATTTGGTGTGCACGGGGCTTCGCCCCGCCCCGTGGCGATGCATGGTTTGGTGTGTGCGGGGTTTAACCCGCCGCGAAGCGATGCATTTTTGATTTGGTGTGCGCGGGGGAAATACATTAAATAAGTGGAGTATATGTGCAAATTTTATTTATTTTTTCCTTTTATTTTCGCAGAAAATATATGGATTTTTTCCCACTTTATATATTAATTTGAAAAAAATAGTTATAATACAGTAATTATTCGATTTCCAAATTGAATTTGGACTTCCATAAAATTCCAAACACGGTAAGTTATGTTAGGTTTGTAATTTTATAACCAATCATACGGTTGCCAAGTGTCCTCACCTACACATTGTCATTTCATTAATTCCAAATTTAATTTGGTTTCCTTTTTTTAATCCTTTTCCTATTCATTTTAAACCAATCATACGTTAGCAAGTGTCCACACCAAAATGCTCGTTTCACAAAACTCAAAAAAGACCTATTTCGGCCAATAGAAAGCGAGGGTTTCCTCACCGTTCAACGTGGGAGCTTTTTTTGTCTAGACCTTTAAGTCTTTAGATGTAAGTGTACAACAAATCACGACACGGTAAAATCATGTGTAAAACATATTTCACTACAATGTTCTCTTACAAAAAAATAAACATATTGACGGTTGTACTGTGCAACCTCTTCGGACTCTGAAACTCCGAATGACGACTGAGATGAAGAGATAAAGAGGGCTGTGACTCGCAGGACAACCGAATTTTCTTTAGGTGTATATATTAAAAATGGAGTTTTCAATCATCACCATAAATCATATAGTACCAGAAAACTAATACAGGATAGACAAAAGGTGTGGAGTATCTTTTGTATTGAGGAAAATTGATTTCGAAGGACACAATTAACCAAGGGATTAGAAAATATTTACGCGCAGTAGCCGACATCATAATCAGCACAAGAATTGTAAGAAAAACAAAGATACGAGCACAAATGAGAGCCTTGTCCATTCTTAATTTTCTGATCCCCTTCAAAAATTGTAACCTTCCTTTCAAAGAATGTAAGAGAACACCTATTGAATTAAGAATTTATGAGGTTTGGATATGCGCAAGTGCAATAGTGCTATATTTATAGCTCTACCTGCACGGAGGACGGAGGACAGAGCTTCAACCGAAGCAATGGCACTTTCAGTTTGAAATTTCCCACTGACGCTTTCTTTTTGAAACTTTCTTATGACTCTTTTGGGATATCTTTGACGAATTCATTGCAAGTTTCGGAATATCTTGCACGTCTTGTAAAACTCAACCCGTTGAAATCAAAATTTATTTGTTGGAATATCATGTATGTGTATGTGCGATGAAGGTGGTGATGACAGTGCATATGTGAGAAAAGACTATGTACAGGATATTATGATCAAGTAGAAAATTGTGAAGATAATTAGATAATTAGTTTTCTAGATATATATTGCTTAGTCAAACAAAATACTGAATATTGTATTATCTCCTTAAATCAATTAAAATATTGTGTTATCAATATTGAGATATTATATTATCTCATACGTTTAGTTTAACTCTATAAATAATAGTTTTTGTAAGTGTAAATTTTATCTCAGAGAATTCATCTGATGATCAATATATTTCACCCTGCGGGGTTTGTCAGTGGACGTAGGCCATTAGTGCCAAACCACTTTAATCCTTGTCTTTTCTATTTTAATTTTTGTCTTCGCTTGTCATGAACTCGATTGTTCTCTCTTTAATCTATGATCCCTCGATACTCATAATTTATTATTATTAATGACAGATTGACAGGAAATCATAAGAGATTTTTGAGTTCAAGTGGGGGTAGGAGTCGTAGGACGGCCACTCGTTTTATATATCCTAGATCAAGGGCGTCCTACTGCCTCGTAGATTCTTATCCAAGACTTTTATCATTTGATGATGCCATGGGAATCGCTATAAATATGTGAATAGATAGTAAAGTCCAAAATTTGTGTGTTTCAACTATCAAGAAGAAATAAGAGGGAACCGAGCATGCTGCACAAAATTTTGGACTCAACATATATAGGTAAAAGATAGAGCCACCCAATGGTTCGACATATGATCGAATTTGCATATGATCGATAAATGTTCAAATTCATGTATCTTATAGACTATAGAGTGTTATGACAAAGTCACCCAATATATTTCATATTGCATCATAACCTTGTACGCATCCCTGGCCTGGGCAAAATTTTAAAGCAAAAGTATTATCTATTGAAAGGGAATTTCAATTTATAATCGTTTCACTCCATTAAATTATTATGTTTTGCTTAACTATCAAGAGTGTTCTGGCTAATATTATTCCTTTCCTTTCCCCGAGGGTTTATATTTTTACTTTATTGTTTCAGACTTGAAGTCATCTAGATTCCAGACTTCTAATATTTTAAGTGGTCTTAAAGTTTCAAGGTTTATCATTCATCAGCGCCTCATTCTTTTCGTTGGATATTTCTTTATAATTTTCATCAAAAACTTCGAAAGAGTTTTCATTTTTTATTATTTAGATCATCAGTTCCAGTCACTATGCCAACTAATACTTCTACTGTCAGTGATGATCATGGCTTGCAGGAAACAATAATGCTTTCTACACAGCATATTGTAGCCAGTATTGAAAGAGTTGAAGCAAGCAGTGCCGGTATACAATCTTTGCTTTGTAAAGTTGTTGAAACTCAAGCGCAGAATCAACAGCAACAAGCTCAGAATCAACAACAAATGATGGAGATGTTAAAGATACTAGCAAATAATAATAATATTAATGCTAGTATTTCTAATGAAGCTGCAGGGAATAGTCCAATCGTCAATGAACAAAGTCGGCCTAGTGTTCCTACTACCGGTGATGAAATAGAAGAGGTTATCGAAAATGAATCATCACAAATGAATGTGCAACATGCCCAGAATCAACAATTTCCAATGATGGAGATGTTGAAGACATTATTATCAAACGATGCTAGTATTGTTAATGAAGCTGTAGGAAACCGTCCAATCATCATCCCTAATTATGAACAACATCCGCCTAGTGTTCCTATTGTCGGTACTGAAGTTGTCCAAACTGGATCATCAAAAATTAATGAGCAACAAAAAGGTACATAATTGTTATTCAGCTTATAGAATAGGTGTTCGATATTTTTATTTTAGGGGTGAATATATTATTCTATTTCTCATGCAAATCAATTTGCTCCTATTTTGTGGACGAATTAAGCAGAGGATAAGCAGGTGAACCAAGAGAACGATCAATATCAGCCCTTAATAGAAGCACTAAATTCACAAGACTGGAAAAAGGCTATGGAATATCTACATGATCATCAAACATTCATTAAAGAAACCATTGGAACATATTCGACAACAAGAATTTATAATATTCTCACCACAGTTGCATATTTCCACCAATATACGTTTGTGGAGGAGTTTTTGAAATTGGTACCGCCAGAAACACTTGAATCTCTGACCCCAGGCGGGAATACAGTATTGCACGCAGCTGCGTTCCTTGGAGACATTAAATTTGTTAAGGCACTGGTGGAGAAGAACTCCAGATTGACGCAAATACGGTCCACCGATGCACTGAAATGTGTGCCCCTCACCCTCGCCGCAATAAATGCTACAGATGGACAAAAGGAGGTAGTGGAGTATCTTTGCTCTGTAACTAGAGACGACGACCCAAGTCCATTCTCTGGTGAAGATGGTTTTAAGCTACTGCTCTGTTTAATGTTATTCAATATGCACGGTAAGTAAACAGAAATAAATTAAGGTTTCAGATGTCGGGTACATCTAATTAAGTTGGATATATACCCGCGTTTACAACATTAATCTTCATTTGCCTATCTGGATTGCAGGTGTGGCACTATCTGTATGCCAACGATTTCCAGGATTGGTTGTAGAACTAATGGATAGATACGAGGAAGCTTATATACCGCGCCTAATGCAGTTCATTGTTGATAGGCCGTTCTCATTTTTGAGCGGATCAAAAATGAAGTGGTGGGAACGCTACATCTATTCTTGTTAGTAGTCCCACCCCATATGAATCTTTACTTCAACCTTTAATTTACTTTCTCGTTCTCAGGTAAATGTGATAATCATCAGTTATGTAAATTTATCAAATGTCCATGCCCTGCAGTAATCGAAGTGGATACTGATGGAGAAAAACATGAGGTCTTGGAGAACTCCGAAGGCATCAGAATAGGTGACGAAGAAAATCCTCGGAAAACCTCAATAAGAGAAAACTGTTGGACTAGTAACAAAAGAATCATAACAAAGTGCATCTCATGCAACTGCAAGCGCTATATAAGACGAGGTTTTTTTCTTACAAACTTTCACTAAATAACAACATTAATATCATATTCTAACTCGATATGGATAGTGATATTGGATCATTGGGTATGTACCTTTTGATAGCACTGAACTACAGTGTCGGTACTACATGCATTATTACCTAAAGGTTATGCTTAACCGACGACTTGTTTTTCCATGTTATTTCAGTACCTCTTATCAGGAGATTATACGATCAAAAGTTGATGCACAAAAACATCGTTGCATTGACAAAGTATTTTTTCACGCAACTCGTTAAAAAAGGAATGGACAAAAATAGCGTTAAAACCATTTTTCTAGATTGTAAATTGTTGCTGAATGCTATAAAGTTCGGAACCACGGAGTTCGTCCTGGAGTGCCTAGGGACATTTCCTTTCCTATGTTTGGAATTGGATGATAAGGGCACAATGATGAAGTTGGTTGTCAGCGAACGCAATGAAGTTATATATAATTTCATGCGTATACTGAAAAGCATAAGTTTTACCGGTAGAACTTATAGCCTCTATGAGGACAGCAACAGTATCCTACATTTCAGTGCCGAGTTACCTCATAGTCGACGACTCAATGTTGTATCCGGAGCAGCATTTCAGATGCAGCGAGAATTACAATGGTTTAAGGTGAACATTACACCCATATTGAGATACCAATTCCATTGTCCGCGTCTGGGGTATTGTACGAGATAAATCTAACCGCAATCTAGTGATACCTCTTTATTTTCTTTATTAATGCAATCGTAATTATTTTGACCAGATGGTGGAAAATACAATGCTACAGAATGATAGGTTTGTAAGAAACAAAAATGGTGATACAGCTCACTTTCTATTTACGGAGAAACACAAGGGATTGATGAAGGAAGGAGAGGACTGGATGAAGGATTTATCTACGTCGTGCATGGTAGTAGCTGCTCTGATAGCTACTGTGGCATTTGCCGCTGCTATCACTGTACCCGGAGGAAACCTTCAAGACAATAATAGTAATTATAATGGTCTTCCAGTCTTCTTGAAAGAGAATTCTTTCATGGTATTTGCTACAGCAGATGCCTTGGCTCTTTTCTCCTCGATCACATCAGTGCTAATGTTCTTGGCTGTATTCACATCACGCTATTCTGAGGATGATTTCCTGAAAGCCTTGCCACAGAGACTAATAATAGGTCTTGCAACGCTATTCATATCCATGGCCAGCATATTGGTTTCGTTTGGAGCAGCTTTTATAATTATTCTTGGAAAACGGTTTCATTGGGCTCCTATAGCTGTATCGCTCTTCAGTTGCGCTCCAGTTCTTTTATTTGGTTTTCTGCAATTCCCATTGTTCGTCGAAATGGTAAGTTCTACTTATTGGCCTACAATTTTTCAGAAACAAGACCGTCATATTTATTTGCCGTACCTTCAGGAAGTGGATAGGATTCTGGTTTTAAAAATGATAAAGGAAGAGAAGTGAATCATCAAAGAACATATAAAGACTGTGAGAATGACATATAAATGACTGACTAAGAAGGAAACATAGATTTCACGTCATGAGAAGCTTCGCCCAGGCAGAAAATTGTATCTAATGTCTGTAAAAGGAATTCTGTTCAGTTACTTACTTATGTCCATTTTTTATATTTGATCTTCAAAGATTGTAAGCTTCCTTTCAAAGAACACCTAATCAACTAAAGATTTATGAGGTTTGGTCCGTTTGGATATGCGCAACAGTGCTTTAGCACTACCTGCTCAGAGCTTCAACCGAGGCAACAATGCTATCTTTTTTGAATTTTCTAATGACACTTTCTTTTTGAAGCTTTCCAATGACGGTTTAGGTTATCTTTGACGGGGTAGAATTATTGTCGAATTTGATAGTTTATACCTAAGATTATTTTGCCCACATCAGATATCATGGTTCCAAATTTAAGCTGTCAGCTTAGAGTTCTCTAGCATAAGCTGACAGCCTGATACAGACGAGTTTGACAACGAATTGGTAAAGAGAACCCACAAACAGTCGAGCCTTCTAAACTACGAAGATCTTAACACGTAGCTTGCCTACCATTTACTTAAGTTGCTGCTTTCAAAAAAAAAAAAATAATATCAAAGAAGCTTAAGTTTCGTTTCCGTACAGGGACCTGAACATTCTAACGATACATCCGTGAAATCCTTGGAATTGTTTAATTATGTAAATAATAGACTGATTCCTCAATTTTCCATTATTGAGTTTCTAATATTTATTCGCTTACTCCATCCAATATATTAGATAAATGATATTTGAACCTTTTCAATAAAATTAAGGTATTACTACTTTTAAAGAATTAAGCTAGCCAGGGGGTGTATTTCTGGAACATGCTGATTATTGTCCTAAAGTTTTGTGGATATATTCTTGATTGGCTTGAACTTGAACGTTATTGGAATATATTCTCCATGTACAAGATACCGAGGTGACCATCAAGACGTGCCGATGAAAAGAAGGTTAGGTGACCGTGCAGTTGACGTGCAGTACCGAAGATAAAGTGAGAGATTATCTATATAATTATGCAATCAAGATATTCTGTTATCTCCTAGGTTTAGTTAACTCTATAAATAAGAGTTAACTAAACCATATTGATTGCATAAATAAGAGTTAACTCTATAAATGTAAAGTTATCCCAGAATCATCAAATCCGGAGATAAATATAGTTTCACCTTATGGGGTTTCTGTGGATGTAGACGTTAGTGCCGAACCACGTTAATCTCTTCGTCTTCTTTATTTCTCTTTGATTCATTTTGTTTAGTCGATGATACTCATAATTTATTATGGTATCAGAGCGGGGAGATCCACTCAAATCGCTTCCGCATCTGATCTTTACATCTCGTTTTTCATGTTCTTTGTTAAGGTCTAGAAAATCAATTTAATGATATCATTGCTGAAACTAAACCATCAAATCAGATATTACTTCAATTAAAATTCAATCTCGTAATTCAACATCTTTTTATGATGTTCTTCTTATCAATAATCATACTTTTGATTTTTGCATGACATAATATTGAGTTTGCTAAACTCATCTATATCTTTTTGGATTTAATCCAAGATAAAAATATTCACTCCTGTGTTATCAGTGAGTTATGATCAATCAACAAAGTATGTCCTGTTTTGCAATTTTTGGCATCATCAAAGGATGTTTCATTCAGCATCAGGTCTTTCTACCACTCACATCGAACTGTTTCCGATGTGCTTATGATATAGATTGAACATTAAAAATAAAAATAAAAATTCCTATCCGTCGAAGCGTATAGCAAAGTTCTTGCCCGGCTTTGTTATGATTCTCTTCGGAACCAATTAAATATCATTGCATTTTTTTCAAATCATAAACTAGTTAGTCTAGATAGTTCATATTTTTGAGTGCTGCCTATTTCCTTTATTATACCTCCAAAGCATGGTAATGAATGCACTCACCTGCTTTTGGTAAGCATAGACTTTTGATCTATGATTCTATATCAGATTAATTCTATTCGTTTAATATGTTGTTGAAGATTAGTGTCTTCGATATTAATGATCAATGTTGTCATACGATTTTTTGTTAAAATCTAAATTTCTGATCTAGTGGTTTCTTATTCAAACCAGGTTTCAAATATTGACATGGCCTTTTTCCGTCGATAAAATAGTCAACACAGTATGTGTTCTTGGATTTGGTAATCCCTTAATTATCTCACTGGCGTACCAGAAAATATTTCCTTCCGAAACTTATTTTATTTCCAACAATAGTTTCTGTTCATTTCGGAGTATATCTAATTCTTTCTCCCAAATATATTGCCTTATTTTGTGCGAAAATATGTCAACAGAAATTTTCATGTTCTGGCATCCGCAATTGTAGCCTTTTGGTACATGGTATGGGTGTACCCGATCAAAAGTTTTTAGCCTATTTTAATGTCAAATTCAATAGCGCTATTTCGAATGTATTCGCTACATCATCACGCGAAAATGTTGTTATGTTGTTCCTTGGCACTGAAAATATCTCTTTACCATCGCAATTATTTAGTCTCTATCATCGAACTTATGTTCTTTGCATCATTGTCTCTTTTTCAGTATTTGCATATGAAGATTATATGATCAATATTGACTTTCCTGCTCTTGCCCCATACATTAAGGGTTGATTCGTTAAATCACAACCCATTCGTCATGGTTTCCTTAAAAATTTTGGAAATCAGTTTTCAGTCACGAAAAACTCCTTTTAACGATCTAATATATCAAATCTTATAATTCACATCTTGCTCTGATTTATGAGCCAATATCCTCAAATAATTAGTTGATCATTATACTACCAACTAAATCAACCTTACATCTTTATTATTCATGAAAGATGTACGTGTTATCATGTCTCACCATTCATGTTCTTTTTGTCAAGTTCATTCCTAATCTGAATTTTACTTTTTCGAATCTCAAAACTTCCAAAAATTCGCATAATATTTTGTTTTAATGTCGCAGTTTGTGTGACTTTTTTGGTTAGCTTTAATTTTAAGTCAGCTGAACACTTTCTGTAGTCTATGCCGAAAATCTTCCTCACTTTCCTCTCAAAAATAACATATGAGAATAACATATGCGAATAATACCGCTCCTGCACAAATAGAAGCCAGCACAGTTGGTCAAAAGTGAAGGTTACGATATTATCATCACGCGTTCGAATCCCACCATGCACATATTTTTACTGGGTTGCCAAGGGCGAAGATAAGATCAAACTTAGCATCGTGCGAATCCCAACTCACGCATATTTTTCACCTATTTTTGGACTACCAAAGGCGAAGATAATGATATAACCGCATGGTTGTTCCATCTTATTGCACACAGATGATGGCACAGATGGTCAAGGAAAGAACTTCCAAGTTATGGATCCTGAGTTCGAATCCTACCTCTTGTACATATTTTTGCAGATCTTTTCTAAAAGATCATCACACCAATTCATTCACACTAGTTCAACTTTAGCAACTCAATTACACCAACAAAGATTATCATCCCAAATCACACCAATTCATTCACACTAGTTCAACTTTAGCAACTCAATTACACCAACAAAGATTATCATCCCAATTACACCAACAAAGATTCTCATCGCATGAAGCACACTAAGAAGAAAATGGACCAAGGCTACAATTATCTTAATCAATGGTGATATCTACGCACCAAGAGGAATTCACAATTACAAACTCACATCAAGATAAATAGAGCACTACAACAAGAAGAGAAGAAGCAACAATCCAAATAGAAAACAAAGGAAAAAATAAGACCTTAATAGAAGGAAATAGAAGTTAAAACCTCACTAGGGAGGCTAGGCATCCAATTGTGGCGTGCACCCTAGTTCGCATAACAGCAAGAGGCAACAATAAGACCTAACGCGCGTCATAATTGGGGAAAACCTAGTTAGCATGGCTCAGGTGAAAGCTACACCGACACTGGACCCTGGGTCATGGAGATTTGGGGAGAAACGAAAGCCTATCCAGCAGAGACGCCTTAGTCGAAAGACTAAGGTACGAAGCTCTCTCCCAAGGAATGTAGAAACTCGATCAGGGCGTCGGGGTACACGGTTGAGTCAAGAGTGCCTGGGGCGTCTGGAGCGTACCTGGCCATTCTTGGAAAGTCCTGACTAGATACACTCGGTCCTCAAGAAACCCCACTTAGGGTGTGGTCTCGTAACCATAAGCCATATCGGCGGAGGGACAAGAGGCCACGAACACAACTGATTGTTGGCATCACTGGATGGGAAGAGCCCACCCTAACCCGGTAGGGGTAAGCTTCCTTGAAGGGGCAGTTAGGGGGAATATAGGGACGACACCTTCCATTAGGGAGCTGAATTGTGTCAAAGACGACAATGTCATGGGGCTTCTACTCATGGGAGTATCTAGGCCTGTCGCATTGTCGCGTGAAAAATATCCTGCCGAGGAAATAATACGAAAGATGATAAGGAGAGATCAATGGACTATTACTTGAAAGAGTAATGGTTGCCTGAGATTTCGTCGCCCGACCAAATGAATACCTTGGGGCAAGGATAAGTCCTATTAACAGGGTGAGGCTGATTAAGACCTCTACTTAGGGAGGCACAATAAGACCTCCACAGAAACCCTCAGACCTCTATATTGTGATTATGCGATGCTAATAATGCATGAATAAACAAGGGAGGCAATAATACAACACGATACAATGAACTAAAGATGGACAAAGAACTAAAGGGAGAAAGATGAAGCACGAGCAAAAAAACATGCGAGAAATAATAAGTGCGAAGAGGAACACATATACTAAAGACAAAGCCAAAGCAATGAAGAATGGACGCAATTTGAAGTAACATCGACATTAGCGCGGCACAATAAGCTAAGTAACACAAACATTATCTATACATTCGATTTAATCAATAATAGATAAGCATTCTCATCATATAAGCATCACAATCTCAACACATAAGTATTTCATGTCATAAGCATTGCATACGCATTTCATGGCATAACCGTCACATAAGCGTTATAATCGCACAAGTATTTTCCAAATTCTTATAAGTATGGAATAATACCGCATGATAAAGCACAAAAGAATCAATACCATGCAGGATAAACAAGATGGCATCTCCAAGGAGTATGCAATTATTTCGCTCGCATCAACAACTTAGAGACATTATACCACCGCATGAGAAGAAAAGATGAGGCTGAGGCAAGACAAGAATGAAGAGCGGTACCAACAATTAAAAGAGAGAAGTATTCCACATCCAAAAAAACATCATCATCAATCACCGCTAAAGCTCATTAACCCGAAAGCAACAAAGCTCAAGCACAAGTTCGCAATCTACCTCTCCAATCAAAGCATTTTGATTTTCATCAACAATTATTCCCTCATAACTAAAGAACAAAGGCGATCATGGACTACCAAGAAAACATTTGATGTTCTTTACTTTCTCGGTCAGAATCATTTCCAAAGAAGACTCTCACTCATGAACATCAAGAATCCCCAACAACAATGGAGTACGCGAAATAGAAGTTATCTCACAAAAACCACACACAACAGTTCATTACACCTCCAACATCAAAAATCCACGAAACATCATCTTTACAAGACCAAACACACTCAAGCTCAACAAAATCTCCAAAGCACCAAGCCAATTAAAGCTTCAAGTCGTTCAACATCAACAACCAACCCTCAACCTCAAACACCATGATTCTCACACAAGTTCAATCTCATCTCAACTACTCAAACACCAAGTATGCAAAGGAAAAATCGAAAACAATGAATCGTTCCATGAAGAACTTGTGATCAACAACATCAGAGTTTCGGAACTTCACAAAAGAATAGAGGCAAGTACGTACTTTTAAGTTTAGTATTCTTTCCTTCGTTCCTTTAACAACAAAGATCAAAGGATACTCCAACATCACGCGTCTCGCTCCAACAACTACAACAAGGCGTATGTTTCCTTAAAGATCTCTCTTCAAGCAATATTCAAGAAAAAAGAGGCAAAATATATGGGAAAGATATCGCACAACACATTAAGAGAGCGAGGCAATATCAGGGCTGCGCGTTATTTATACATTTCCAAGGTTGCGCGTCATTTACACATTTTCAAGGCTGCGCGACATTTATACATTTCCTTGCTCCGCGTCATTTATACGTTTCCTTGTTGCGCGTCATTTATACACTTCCTTGGTGCGTGTCATTTATACATTTCAAGGGAGCGCTTCCGTATCAATAGATAGAGCCGCGCTACCAGATCCGAAATAAAGGGCTTTATTAGCTATACTCCACTATCTATATTAGCTGCCAGGAGAGAGAAAAGGAGGTGGATCTTATCTTTTGTATTCATCTTCTTCCTCATCACCCAAAATTAGATCTAGAGCTCTACCAAAAACACATTAATGGAGATTCCAAATGTAATACTCATGTAATTCCAACACTCATAGTGAAGAACCATGGATGTAGATCACATTGATCGAACCATGTAAAAAATCCTTGTGTCCATTTTACATTTTTAGCATTTAATCTTCATTTTTATGTTCAATATGTTTAGATCTATAGAAATTGTTAAGGGGTGTTAGTTGTGAGATTTCATGCAACTACATTAAGTAAAGCAAAGCATAGAATCTATAACAGTAAATCAATGGAGTGAAACAACTACAAAATGAATCTTTCATGCTTGCATTTTCTTGTGTGCACGATAGAGTCTATTTCAGTATAATTTACCGCCGAAACCTTTTTGGGATCGCTTAGTGATTTCGGAAAATTATAAATTTTTGGATTCAAAATACCTATAGGAAAGACGCACAGTTTCCATTGGATCACCAGAATTGGTTCAGACCCATACTTTTGCCACACTATTCATATCCATGGCCAGTAGGTTTGTTTCGGAATGGAAGAAATAATAGAACGTTTGAAGAGAAATTTGGAAATGAAGATCTTCTATGCCAAAATGCTAGATCACTTCTTCTTTCATGGGATGCTACAATAGCTATATTATTATTCAGTTGGTTTCTTTTGGAGCAGGTTTTGCAATTATTCTTGGACAATGGTTTCATTGGGTTCCAATAGTTATATCATTATTCAGTTGTGCTCCAGTTCTCTTGTTTGGTTTTCTGCAATTTCCGTAGTTCGCCAAATGGTACTTATTGGCCAATAATCCTACGGAATCAAGATTATCGTATATATCTGTTGTACTTCCAGGGAGTGAATAGGTAGTTGTTTTCGTCTCTTTACCCATTTAGCGAGCAAAAAAGAGAATAGGATTTTATTTTTGAAGTGAATAGGGAGTTGTTTATTTTTGACAAACAAATGATTTTCGTACTAAGCAGGAAAACATCCGTGAATTCAAATCATGAGAAGCTTCTCCCATCTAGAGAAGAACTCGCTTGTTGGCTGGGGTTTACTAGAAATCGACAGACAACATAGGGCCCAAAAGGTCCCACTAAGTTGGCTGGGGTTCGGAGATTTTATCATTGTCATATTTGTCCCCATAGTGTGTAAAAAACTAGTAGCGCATAAAGTGAAAAAAATAAATAAATTTACCTCTACAACCGAGGAGAGCGACATTGTGTATGATTTAACAAACAAAAACCGAAACTGAAAAGGAGGTGCAAGACCAAATTAACAGTGGCCTTTCTTCTGTTTTATCTTTATTCTTATCACAAGAGCTTTTAAGTTGTCTGTTGAATTCATCTAAACACAACTAAACAATTTGATAAAAGTAGTCTTCTACAGTTTGCTAACCGAACTCATCAAAACCTCCATTATAAGGGAGTTCGGCTACCCGCGTCTTAGGAAAAGGTAGCCGAAACTGCATTTCCAGATACGTTCGGCTACTTGTTCTTCAGATAAGGTAGCTGAACTGGCTTGACCTAGCCGAAATGTACTTAATTTTTTTATATTTTTAAGAAAGTTTTGACCAATTCAAGCAACATTAATTAAGTTTGAAACATACCTGAGTACCCAAATACTCTTCATGTGGTTGTGGTTGGTAAAATCTATCATTTTCATCTTGAGATTGAGTTTGGAGAAGAATACATTCACCATCTAAAAAATAACTCATATCCGGATCGTTGTGAAGATTAACGATATTCTAGGAGAGCAAGGAAATGGAGATTCGGAGGAGCTATCATCACTTGAATCACTCAATTCATGTTCACCAAACTAAAAAAAAAAAAAAAAGGTTTTTTCTCCATCTTCTTCGACTTCTACCACTACTTTACTCTCTCAATAATTCTACTTCTTATATATATATATATATAACATATATTAATCTCACTAATTAACTTAACTTAATCACTTAACTAATCATTATACTAATTAATCGTTATAAAAAATTTATTAGCAAATTAATTTTGGTATTAATATAAATATTTGGATAAAGGATGGCTTAGATTTACTTCAAAATAGCTTACCCAAAATAAAACAACGGTCCCCTAAAAAAGGCTAGTCCCCACACAAAAGTCGTTATATGCAAAGTGGCACATAGAGGATAACCTTCTATATGGGTAGCCAATGGATAAGCCGAAGTATTATAATGTTCTCCATGCTTGTTCTTGACAAAGGATTTTGAACATCTCTCGCATTTTGACCAGACCATAGTAAGTTACAGCAGAGCCAAAATCCTTAGTGGTGGCCAAAACAAACAGTGCGATGACCAGGGCAGTTTATTATTATGACAGAACAATCAAAACATCTCTTGTGAGTCTTAGTTACAGATTCCACATGCTGCTAGGGGTAGGGCTAACCAAAACATCCATATGATATGAGGTGTATTTCAGAAACAACCTTATCAAAGAGAATCTAATTTTGTTCTGATTCTTTTCATTTAGTGTCCATTTTATTCCCTGGATAATGGATCCAGTTCCGGATCCTAGCTACCAAACGTGAAAATGTATATGGCGGGACCGAGACATTCCCTCTTACTTCAGCTGCAAGCAGGTGGCATAATAACCAGCGAAGTCCATTGTTACGACTAAGGCATGGACGGTCATTTGGAGGTGGGGACATTTGCCACCCCCACGGCCCCAATGTTGCCACTGATTGTTGTCTATTGTGTCAGCTTTTAGTACTTGCACATCTTGGACATCCGAAAACACTTGGACTTGAAGGGTTTTATTTTATGTTCCTTTCTTTTCCTTGAGGGTTTATGTTTTTACTTTAAAGTATTCATAGTTGAAGAGTTGAAGTCATCTAGATTCCAGACCTTAATATTTATAGTGTCTTAATGTTTCATCATTACCACCTCACTCTCCATTGCATTTTTCTTTTTAATTAATTTTCATCCAAAACTTCGAAAGCTAAAGTCTAACAGCTGGTATAATTTTATTATACTTTTTTTTTTTTTTTGATCAATACCAATCACTATGTCAACCACTAGTACTTCTATTTTAGGTGATGATCATCGGTTGCACGATACAACAATGCTTTCTACACAACATATTGTATCCAGTATCGAAAGAGTTGAAGCAAGCTGTGCTGGTATACAAGCTTTGCTTTGTAGAGTTGTTGAATCTCAAACCCAGAATCAACAACAACACGCACATAATCAACAGCAGCAAGCGCAGAATCAATTCCAAATGATGGAGATGTTGAAGATGCTAGCAAATAATACAAGTATCAATAATGCTGGTATTTGTAATGAGGCTGCTGCAGGAATTAATGTCATCCCTAATAAACAAATTCGTCCTGGTATTCCTGTTGTCCGTGATGAAATACAAGAAGTTGTCGAAAATGAACCACCGGAAATCAATGAGCAACAAGGTACATAGTTTTAGCTTCTTTTTTTCTTTTTTCTTTTTTTTGTGTGTGTGTATGTGTGTGTCAGTGTGTTAAACTTATTAATTATATACTTCTCTGTTTCTCATTCTCTTCTTTCTGCTCCTTTAATGTCGAATTAACAAGAGGTTAATCCGGTGAACCCAGAAAATAATGAATTTAATTATGATGGATATCTCCCCATAATAGAAGCAATATGGGCACAAGACTGGAAAAAGGCAAAGGAATATCTACATGATCATCAAACTATCCTAAAAGAAATTTTCCTGACAAGAGATTCGAGGAAGGAGATTCATGCTATTCTCCTTAGTGCTCAATGTAACCGCCAGTATACGTTTCTGGACAAGTTTTTGGAACTGGTGCAGCCAAAAACACTTGAATATGTGAACCCAGATGGAGTTACAATATTGCATCTAGCTGCGGCGTCCGGTGGAATAAAAGTAGTTAAGTCGCTGGTGGAGAAGAATCCCAACTTGACACAAGTATGGTCCAATAGTGTAATGCCAAGTGTGCCCCTCACCTTCGCGTCCTTAAGTGATAGAGATGGACAAAAGGAGGTGATAGAGTATCTTTACTCTGTAACTAGAGATGAGGACCCAAGTCCATTCTCTGGTCTACCTGGTATTCATCTGCTAAGCAGTTTAATATCGGCCGATATGTACGGTACGCAAACAGAAAAATCCCCGTGATAGAATTGGCATTGAAATTTAGCCCTTTTATTAACAAAGTCTGAACTATAGGTATGGCATTATCCGTATGCCAACGGTTTCCAGGATTGGTTAAGGAAATAATGGATGGAGATGGTGTAATTGGTTTGTCGCAGCTTTTAAAATGTATCGTGGAGAGGCCGTTTGCATTTTTAAGCGGATCAAAAATGAAGCGCTGGGAACGCTACATCTATACAGGTTAGTTGTCTCATATCTACCTTTTGTATTCTGGTACTCAGCTGAATGTGATAGTTATATAAATTAATCAAAAGTTGATTGACGCAGTAATTGGAGTGGACATGGGTAGTCCATTCAACGGTGGCATCGAACGTGAAAAACAAAAGGTTAGTTTGGAGAGCACCATCCAAGAAGACGAAGAGAATCCTCCTGGTGCCTCAAAATACTCCTCCACTGGTAATAATAATAGATCCATAACCAAGTGCATCTCATTCTACTCCAGGCTCTACATTAGAAAAGGTATTTTTCTTACACTTATTCTTATAAGTCTCTCAGTCTGCAAAATGCAGCATTAACATCAAATACCTTGGCTTGGTGGACATAAATTGTTGCTCAGTTTCTTTCCGGCAACCCATGGAACTGCTACCACACACCCATTTTTCATTTCGCCAGCATATCTGAATCGGCCCACACTTCCGTCCCTATCCATAGAGGGAGGGGTCATTAGGAGAAAGAGAGACACTTCACTAATGATTATTCTTTAACAAAATAAAGTACTGAGCTTTACGCACGTTATACCCATATATAATTGAAGGAGAACGAATAATCGTATTCGTAATCCACCGTTAGAATTATACCTGCTAACACTCACTGTTTTTTTTTTTTGAGAGAAAAGGGGTGGTGAAAGATTCATAAACGAAAAAAAGAAGTATAGTAAGAAGGCGCCTAAGCGCATACACTAGGGGAAGCAACAGCAACCCAACCAAACAAAAAAACAAAGGAGGCCCCTAAGCGCATACACTAGGGGAAGCAAAAGCAACCCAAACAAAGAAAAAAACACAAAAACTAGGCAGAAGACCTAATCTAACAAAGCTATCAGCAACTTAATGAGAGACTTTCTATTTCTTTTTCTTACCAGGGGTTCTCTTCCCCCTACCAAGATCTTCATTACAAGAGACTCCTGGCCAAAACAATTTGGCTTGCTCCTTCTCAGTTTTAGAGATGCCCATATTCTTAGCATCTTTGGTAACGCTTTTAAGAATGTGCTTGTATTCTTCGGGTTTGGATTTAATGACACCAAGTTGAGCATTGAAATCAATTAGCCTTTTGAAACGTTCTTCGTCATTCAAGGGTATTATCTTTATCTGAGACACTTCCTCAATTGTTTTTGTCTTCTTCGTACCTTGGACAGCAATGTCTCATTCATTTTCTCTACTCCCATATTTTCCTTGTCCATTTCATTCTCTGATTCCCCTCTAGGATCTACCTCTTCAGAGGCCAGGCCATCTGTATTCTCCACCACTTCCAAGTTGGAAGGAAGATCATCCACTCATTGTTAACCTATCATATATACCTAAGGATAATCTTAATGGTGTTGCCTTACCTTGGACTTGTTTTTCATTGATATTTCAGTGCCTCCTATCAAAATATTTATACCTTAGGATAATTTAAAGGATAATCTTAGGCGTGTTGCTTTACCTTGGACTTGTTTTCCATTGTTATTTCAGTGCCTATTATCAAGAAATTATACGAACAAAAGTTGATGCACCAACAAGTCGTTGCCCTGACGAGGTATTTCTTAGGACTACTTAGTATGAAGGCAATGGATGTAAAAAGCGTTACAGACATATTTCTTGAATCTAAGCTGTTGGAGACACCTATGAAGTTCGGCACCACAGAATTCGTAATGGAATGTTTACTGATATTTCCTTTCCTGTATTTCAAAAATGATGATGGAGAATTGGGACACACATTGATAAAGTTGGTTGTCCGCGAGCGGAATGAAATGATATATAATTTCATTCATATTCTAAAACAAAGATGCTCGTTGGATATATTTTCTAATCTCGATGATAAGGATAACAGTATCCTTCATTTCAGTGCTGAGTTACCTCACAACAGAGGACTCCGTGATATATCTGGTGCCGCATTTCAAATGCAACGAGAAATACAATGGTTCAAGGTAAATATACTTTATTATCAACGTTTGAGCATACTTCTAATTTTATTGTACTTATGCAATCTTAATTTATTTTGTCTAGATGGTGGAAAATACAATGATACAGAAAGATAGGTTTGTAAGAAACGAAGATGGTAATACTGCTCACTTTCTGTTCACGGAAAATCACAAAGACTTGATGGAAAAAGGAGAGAAATGGATGAAAGACACGTCGACATCCTGCATGGTAGTAGCGGCTCTAATAGCTACTGTTGCATTTGCAGCTGCTATTACTGTGCCAGGGGGTAATATTAGCGATGACAGTAGTAAAAGAATGGTCTCCCCGTTTTCTTGAACAAGGATTTATTCATGGTTTTTGCGATAGCAGATGCCTTAGCACTTGTCTCCTCGATCACATCAGTGTTAATGTTCTTGGCTGTATTCACATCACGGTATTCCGAGGAAGATTTTCTAAAAGCCTTACCACAAAAACTAATAATAGGTCTTGCAACACTATTCGTATCGATGGCCAGCATATTAGTTTCATTTGGTGCAGCTTTTATAATTATTCTTGGACAACGGTTTCATTGGGCTTCGATAGCTATATCGCTCTTCAGTTGTGTTCCAGTTCTTTTGTTTGGTTTTCTGCAATTCCCATTGTTCGTGGAAATGGTAAGTTCTACATATTGGCCTACAATCTTAGGGAAACAAGATTATAGTATTTTTGAGACATATTTTCCGAAAGAAAATTGGAAGGCGCTTTTGGAAAGAAGACAGGGAGCGCTACAGAAAGGGGAACTATAAATTAAACCACGCAAAGACTCTGACATCAACAAACAAATGATCGACTAAGGAAAATATTCGTGGATTTGGATCATAAGAAGAAAGTTCCCTCAAGCACATAATTTGTATCTTTTTTTTTTTTTTTTTTTGAAGAATATAATTTATATCTCTTATCAGTGTTGTAAACGGGTCGTAAGTTTTCTAAAAAAAATTTCTTTGCAAGCGTTTCTAACTATTTTTTATTTTATTTTTTTGCATTCGTGGATAAATTCATTTTATTTTATTTAGAGACACTAGTCTAAACGCAGGATGCGCCTGCCCTTCTGTTTGAAAAAAAAAATTCAAACTCTTCAACCGTTCAATAATTTTGTAGTTGAAGTGAAAAAGAATGTAAAAAAGAAAATCAATCATGATCCATATTCCTTTCACACCGCCGAAGGTCTGACGTCATCAACTAAAACAAAACAAAATTAGTGCAAGTAGCTAATATTTACATCAATTACTACAGACATGGGGCCTTTAAAAGAAAACGGGAATTACACTGAGAAATTCTTTCAACTTCTTAAGTCCAATGTCGATTCGAACTTCAAATGTGGTATAATGGAATACAACTATGAAACACGAAGATCCAAGAGGGTTCTGACTTCAAACTTAGCATGATCCACCATCGAAATCGATAAATATGAATCTTAGTGTTGATTCAAACTTCAAATTCGGTATAACGACAAACAAACTATGAACTATGAAACTCTGGGTGGTTTCTGACTTCAACACACCCCTTTGTAAGAACGATGAATCCACCCATCTACGAGTAAGATTCCATCGGAATATTCTCCGAAACTTTAAACACACCCCTTCTCGTCAACTTCGATACTGAACCTGGCTCCGAGATCGAAACCTGGCCGGGAGTGGAATACTATAAGTCGGAAACATTGTAAGAACGATGAATCCACCCATCTACATGTAAGAATCCATTGGAATATTCCATGAAACCTTAAACACACCCCTTTTCATCAACTTCGAGGCTGAGCCTGGCTCCGAGCTCGAAACCTTGCTGCAAGTGGACTACTTTAACTAGGAAACTTTGTAAGAACGATGAATCCACCCATCTGCAGGTAAGATTCCATCAGAATATTCCCCGAAACCTTAAACACACCCCTTTTGGTCAACTTCGAGACTGGACCTGGCTCCGAGCTCGAAACCTGGCCGCGATTGGACTACTATAACTCGGAAACTTCGTAAGAACGATGAATCCACCCATATATATAGGTGATATTCCATCAGAATATTCCACGAAACCTTAAACACACCCCTTTTCGTCAACTTCGATACTGAACCTGGCTCCGAGCTCGAAACCTTGCTGCGAGTGGACTACTATAACTCAGAAACTTTGCGAGAACGATGAATCCACCCATCTACAGGTAAGATTCCATTGGAATATTCCCTGAAACCTTAAACACACCCCTTTTCGTCAACTTCGATAATGAACCTGGCTCCGAGCTCGAAACCTGGCCAGGAGTGGACTACTATAAGTCGGAAACTTCGTAAGAACGATGAATCCACCCATCTACAGGTAAGATTCCATCGGAATATTCCCTGAAACCTTAAACACATCCCTTTTCGTCAACTTTGATACTGAATATGGCTCTGAGCTCGAAACCTTGATGCGAGTGGACTATTATATGTCGGAAACTTTGTAAGAAAGATGAATCCACCCATCTACGGTAAGATTCCATCAGAATATTCCCTGAAACCTTAAACAAACCCCTTTTCGTCAACTTTGATACCGAACCTGGATCTGAGATCGAATCCTGGCCGGGAGTGGACTACTATAAGTCAGAAACATCGGAAGAAAGATGAATCTACCCATCTACAGGTCAGATTCCATCAAAATATTCTTCGAAACCTTAAACAAACTTCTTTTCGTTAACTTCGAGAAAGAACCTGGCTTCGAGATTAAAACCTTGCCGCGAGTGGACTATGATAAGTCAGAAACTTTGTAAGAACGATGAATCCACCCATATACGGGTAAGACTCCATCAGAATATTCCTCGTAACCTTAAACAAAACCCTTTTCGCCAACTTCGATACTGAACCTGGATCCGAGGTCGAAACCTGGCCGGGAGTGGACTACTATAAGTCGGAAACATCGTAAGAACGATGAATCCACCCATATATAAGTAAGATTCCATCGGAATATTCCCCAAAACCTTAAACACACCCCTTTTCATCAACTTCGATACTAAACCTGTCTCCGAGCTCGAAACCTGGCCGCGAGTGGAATACTATAAGTCGAAAACTTCGTAAGAATGATGAATCCATCCATTTCCAGGTAAGATTCCTTCAGAATATTCCCCGAAAACTTAAACAAACCCTATTCTGGCATATTGTATGCATACCCTGGCTCCGAGGTAGAAACCTGCTGGGAGTTGACTACTATAAGTCGGAAACTTAGTAAGAACGATGAATCCACCATTTACAGGTAAGATTCCTTCGGAATATTCCCCTAAATTTTAAACAAACCCTATTCTGGCATATCGTATGCATAACCTGGCTTTAAATGTGGTTCAAGGGCATATGAACCATGAACCCTCAATGTCCGAAGTGGTTCTCACTCCAAATTTAGGAGGATATATCATAGAAACTCGTAAAGATGAACCATTTACAGGTTAGATTCCATCGGAATATTCTCTAAAACCTTACAAAAACCCTCTTTTGGATATTTCTACCCAATCTCGAAATGCCTAAATTTCTAGAATTTTTTGAGGGGTGTTAGAGAAAATATTTTTTAGCAAAAGTGAGAAAAATTTAGCAGAACCGGAGACCAAAATAATTTTTAGCAGAAGTGAGAAAAATTTAACAGAAGTGTTTATACCTCTACGACAACTCTTATAAAGGTTATGAATAGTGATGACAATTTTTTTTAGCAAAAGTGAGAATTTTTTTAGCAGAAGTGAATAAAAATTAGCAGAAGTGAGAAAAATTTAGCAGAAGTGTTTATACCTCTACGACAACTCTTATAAAGGTTGTCAATAGTGATGACAAAAAAAATTAGCAGAAGTGAGAAAAATTTAGCAGAAGTGAGAATTTTTTTGCAGAAGTGAATAAAATTTAGCAGAAGTGAGAAAATTTAGCAAAAGTGGGAAATTTTTTGCATAAGTGAATAAAATTTAGCACAAGTGAGAAAAATTTAGCACAAGTGTTTATACCTCTACGACAACTCTTATAAAAGTTATGAATAGTGATGAAAAAAAAACACAAAACGACCAATATTGTGAATCCGGAAGGATGGTTGATGACTTGTACTATCACATAGTAGACTTCGATACTGAACCTGGCTCGGAAAATTTTGTCGGAAAATTTTGCAGAAGTGAAAAAAATTTAGCAGAAGTGCATAAAATTTTGCAGAAGTGAAAAAATTTAACCATCCGTTACAAAAATTTAACAGAAGTGCATTGTCATTGTAGAATGTCTGTGATTGTTTACAGAAAAGGCTTCGCGCTGTTTGCGGTTCAGGTGACTGAGCCTTATTTTTGAACATCATATTTTGTTATTGCAACTCTTATAAAGGTCGTCAAAGGTTGACATGAAGTTAGTATAAAAAAAAAACCCCACAAACCTTATAAAATTGTGATAGTGTAGGCATGTCTGATGGTGTAGACTTGCACGCAGGAGGCTCAGGATCAAATCCCTTGCAACCTCATTTTCCAACATCCTATATTTTTACTTAACAACTCTTATAAAGGTTGTTATACATTGACATAAAAAAATAACACAAAAAACCCAAACTTGTGAAGTTTAAGGATGGTTGATAGGTTAGACTAACGCATGGTAGGTTCATGTTCGAATCCCCTCAACACTATTTTTTATTTTCATATTTTGGTTATCTTCAACAACTCTTATAAAGGTTGTTGTACATTTTCATACAAAATAACACAAAAACCCCAAACTTGTGAAGTGTAAGGATGGTTGATGCCAACTATTTTTCTTAAAGGGTTGTCATTTGTTTTCTTGTCGCAACCCTTTGGTCTTGGGGGTTAGTAGTGATGCCATTCTACGACTCTTCCTTTGAAAAAAGTTTAAAAACATGGGATGTTCTACGACTTTTAGCAAAGAGTTGTAAAACTCCTGTTGTAGATGTATATTTTTCCTGTAGTGCAAGTGTTTGAAGAAAGATCATACTAGTGTCAAAGTGGTGTATAATCTCATTAACGTTTAAGTTGATTCCATGACTTAGGATTTTTGTTATTATCATCTCATTGTGTGTAGTTGTGGGATTTTCCGCAACTACATTATGGCGCTAGAAACAGGGAGGATTTATCCTCACCTGCTAGTATTCAGCTAGAAATCATTGTTTACCTAAGTTCATTTGTTATTCCTACCACCACCATTTTCCTGTCTGTCACGAGACTTTGTTTACTCAGCATTTGAAGTCATCATTGCTTCGAAAATCTACCTTCCTCCTCTATCCCACCCCTCTATCGTAAGGTCACTGTGATCTTACAAAACCTTCAATCTCTCTGTCGTAAAGACTGTGGTAGACACAATTTCCTTGTCTTTGCTCATAAAAACCTCTAAAGATTACTCACTCTCTCAAACGCTGCACCCCCAAACTTTCCAAGCACCGAAGATCCTAGCCATGCAAAGAGACAACTCTAACAGAGGAAAATAACTGGCAACTGTCATGGAAAACCCACAATATTGGACGGAATGGGTCAGTCCGTATGATCCAGAAAGACCAATGCTATATATCGGTATAAACGACAAGAGGAAAGAAAACCAATTCTACCATCAAAATCAAAATGAGGAGATTCTCACCCTCCAGCGCGAATACGAGGCAAGGTTCGCACAATGGAAGGAAACAGAGAAGACGCTGATAAATGAACGAATCAATCTCGCTCAAGAGAATGGGTGATTGATGATAGAAAACCAGAGCCTGAAAAGAAAGGTGCGAGAGTATGAATTGGTAATAGAGTACGAAGAAAGCTACAAAAGATCCTGTAGAGAAAGATACATTGAAAATGAAGAAAGTTCGAGGAAAATGAAAGAACAGTTGTGGAACGAAGTGTACCACCATGAGCGAAAAGGAAGAAAGATGAGCAGAAGAGCACTGTATTAGAATGAACAAGAGGCAAAGATGGCTCAACACGGGAGTCAAATCGGAACCATGACAAGGAAAAACCAATGAGCTGGAAATGTTCTACAAACCACATCCATAGTAAGGAAGATTGAAGAATCACACAACGGAATTCCAAGGAGAATCCACAAGGGAAACAACCAAATTCATACCCAAATATGAAAAGTGAGGGAAGAAGAGAAGGGAAGACTGTCTATCGCACCTCGCTCATTAGGCGAAAACTATATGAAAGGGAACAACACCTGAAATGCAGAAATGAAAGCAGACCATGTATCGACTCAAAGAAACTTTAATATGAAGAAAAGTTCTTTCTATAAGCAAGCAAACAAAGGCGAAACAAAGTCTCCGCGACAAAGCTACAAAATTTTCTCGTAAGACCTCAATAGGGGGCAGCAAGTTACTATTATAAAACCTCTAACTAGGGAGGCTGAGACTACGATTGTGGCGTGTCAACTTAGTTCGCGTGGTCGTGTGATGTCGTTTTAGCACGATCACATAAGAGGCGACCATAAGCCCTAATGCACGTCATAATTGGGGCATCCTTGAGAAGTTATTTATTGGGGCGAAATGCCTCTGCGCTGGAGGCCACTGAGAACGAACCACTCAGCGAAAAGTTCTCCGGTAAGGGGTGTCGAAACATAGCCAGTGGAGATAGTAGATGGCCAGGCATGGTTCTGCACTTAGTCCAAAGAAACCCCACTTAGGGTGTGATCTCGCGCCCAGAGCCACATAGGCGAAAGGCAAGAGGTCACGACAATACTGGTCGTTGCATAACTGGATGGGAGGAGACCAACTGAAATGGTTAGGGGTCACTTCCTTGAAGGGACGATTCAGGGGGAATATAAATTGACGGCACCCTCCACTAGGGAGCTGATTGTGTCAAAGACGGTAATATATTGGGGCTTCTTACTCACGGGAGTATCTAAGGTCTGGTATATTGTCGCGCATAAAACCTGAGTAGGTCAGAATACTAACACAGTTGAGGCGAGATCGATGGCCAATGACTCGCAAGAGAACATGGAACTGAGATTTCGTCGCCCGATGTTGAAGACCCTACCCAAGGCGACCATAATTCCTTTAAGTTCTCTATGTGGGGAGGCAATAAGACCTTACTTAGGAGGCAAGTAAGACCTATAAAATTTCATGTGAATACCAACAATACAAGGAACGCGAAGGAAACTGAGGCATTTAAAGATTATATCAGCGAATGAAAGATCATGCTGAGGAAAATAAAGCTCGCACCAAAACAAAAACAAGCACGAAGCAGGCACATCCTTACCCAGCTAAGTATTGATGAAACTCAAAACAAGTCTTAAGATTTCTATGTCAGCATAGCTACACGATATAATTAGTAACAGGGATAGTATATACCGCAAGATATAGTATTACAACAAAACCCTAGAATCACATAAGTACATATTCATGCCTTAATTCAGACATACAAAAATCTACGAGCAATACTTACAACATATAATCTTCCTTCGGAGATGGAAAGTAGAGGCAAGTATGGGGATGTTAAAATTTACATGCTTCCCATCTCCTTAGTCAGACATACATTTTCACAAAAACAGAAGCATGACTAGAAGAGTGGTATAAGATTTTAAACGATAATAAAACACTTAGCCACATATATATACCTATCTTGCTTAAATTTCTAATTATAATACAAGAACGAGAACATAGATTGAAAGTCATGCCCCCAAGCTTGGGAGCGCCCATAAAAAACCATGTAGCAAAAGAGGGCAGTGTTTAAAAAAGAGTACGATCAAAAGGCAGCCTAATCGCCAGAAGGAAAAATCACTTGCGAAGAATCTTCCACCTCAGATTGCGAGACAACATGAACACCATTTGAAGAAGGCGAAGGAGGACCTTGCCGATCTTGACCATCCCCAGCGGCATATGATAAATTTATGTTCACCCTGACCACCGCCAGCAGCAGCTTCGTCAGCTTCACCCTGCCCAACTTCCTCTGTGAACTCACCTTCAAAATCAGCGTCTTCTTCGTCAACTTCTTCCTCACTGCTGAACTGTTCTTCCTCGATAAACTCTTCCCCATCACTGGATCCGGGCTCTACAAACTCATCCTTAGGAACGGGAATATCAAGAAATTCCATAGTAGGAAGATTATTCTCAGAGGTGACGAGATCAACAGTATCTCTAGCAACCCTATTACATAGCCTCTGTGCCTCGCGACCAGCATTAGTAAGTTGGGATCTTTTGCGACGCTTCAACAACGCATACCTAGTCTCCATGGCTCCCTTGTATTGCTCAGCCTCTGTCCTTACGCGAAGAAGCTCTTCATTCGCTAAAGAAAGTTTCTCAGATAAGTCAGTCGCCAACTACGAAGAAGAACCATCACCATTCTTGAACATCTCCAACTCTTGTTGCGATTTCTCAAATTTCTTCGTCAGAGAATCCAACTCAGCCTTCAAGTTTTTCTCATTTTCTGTGAAGAACAAAAACACGTCAGAATACTTAATAAAGAAAATAAGTCGCAAAAATTAGGATAGGCTATCAGGGACACCTTCTTTATGCATAATCACAGAATCTAATGTCTTCTGGTGCTGTTTTATCCAACTAACATATTTAGTAGCGGCAACTCTATTCTCTTCAATCTCACCTAAGGCCCTATCAAAGTCATCATTATCTTCAATTCTAAGACGATTTCGAATCTTCTCAAGAATCGCACGAAGTTCATGATTCTCTTTTTGACAACCTCACAGAGCCGCCTCCCCATCCTCAATGGCCCTATTCTTCTCAAGAAACAAGGTCTCCTTCTCATCACTTAGCTGTTGGGATCTCGCTCGGAGAGATCAAGTGCGAGATTTAAGATCGAAAATAACTCCGTATAACTTCGTAAATTCGAACTTAAGATGTTTGTACTCATTATCATCTTCAATGTCATACTCATCATTATCACACTACGCCAATACGGCGTAAATTTGACAGGGCCCTTTTAGAAACTTGACTAGGGACTCCTGTCAATTCATTTTTGACGGGCCAAGGCTATCAAAATATAGTCAGGTCCATACGCTTCATTTTTGACGGGCATAACAAAATAACCTGCCCATTAGTTTTTATTTTCTCTACATTCATCGGATTCATTTTTATCTCTTTGAAAATTCAAAAATGAAACCCCAGCTTTTAATTTCAATCTCTTCTCTCGCGGTGGGATTCGATTTGGAGAGTTTAATTTCAATCTCAGATTCCTTCATCTTAATAAACAAAATCTTTATCTCGATTTCCTAGCCGATTCTCACTAACTCAGATCTGATTATTTCTTCATCTCAGTAGCTTCTTCATCAAATTTCTCCATCTGATTATACTTTAACCAAACAATCTGATTTGTTTGGAAAGATTTACTCACGGAACAAATTCCTCTCACTTCAGAAGTAATCCCTCTTAACCTCCTCTTTTTTTCCCCAATTTGATTCGATTTTTTTCTTTTATCTGAATATTTTCTGTTTTCTTTTAGGCGAATCACAAATTCGATCCATTAGAAGATGTCCTCTTACTCTTGGACCGATCACTTGAGTTGTTGAAGGTACGAATGTAAGCTTATTTGATTTTATATCTCTGTTCCATGTTTGTTTCATGAAGAAATTTGGTGTAGGGATACAACTTACAGACCCTAAATTTTCTTAAATCTTATCAATCAGCGTTAGTAATTTTGGGTGAAATGAATGTTTACTTATTGTTACGGATAATTAGGGGCTAATAGTTGACAGGAATTAATTAGGGTATGGAAAGATGGCAAACAAATTACTATGTATTTTTGTAGATGATTAAGTATTTGGCTTGTTTTTCATTTATTGAAATCCTTATACTCCGCATTTCATCATGTACAGTACACTGTAAGTGGAACAATTTACTTGATAGATGTAAGATGTTAGTTGGTATTGTGGGGATCCTGGAATCATGTTTGCTGTGTTTATTATGATTTAGAGATGATTGCCACATACTCTTGTTCAAAGTAGTTTATATCAATATAACTCATCTTTTCGCTTTATTAAGATTTCTGAACGAAAAATCATTTATTCTTACTGTCGAAGGGATATACAGATTTTGACCCGTCACTCCTCTTTGTTTTACTAATAATGTGGCTTTCTACAGGGTAACTTACTCCTTTAATGCTTCTCTCAGTTTGACTTTGTTTGCTCTGTATCAGCTGTTGTGGATGTTTAACTTTTGGTGTGGTTTTTGTTTGCAAAAGAATTTCCATTCTGTACTCTTATCAGTGTCTTTGTTCTCCTGTGTTATTCAAGTAAACTTAGCCAAGTGCTCAAACTTTTGGCTTGCAGAAATCTTTTCAGGATCTTCTCCGAAAGAAAGAAGGTGATCGAGCGATGCGGGCGTACCCATTTGCTGTAACTATGGATGTTGTTTATAATTGCTAAGCAGATAATGGTGAGTATCCAAACTCAATATATGTTAGTATAGCTTTGTCTTCAGTTTATGAACATATTATTCCTTGATTTAATATAATTAATGGAACCACTAGTATTATATGTCCTGATGTGAGTATAGCATGAACAAATGGAAACAGAAGATGCTCGTATATATTGGCTGAGCAAGATGTGGCTGCTCAAAGAGATTGTGCTCACGAGCATTATGTTTTTTCTCTTTTTCCGCAAACTTTAGTTCTCCAATTTATGCATGTTGTATACGTCCTGATAGACCAGATATATATACGCACTACGCAGGGGAAATACGAGGCGCCTATGAGATTGATCTGGTGGAGAAGAGGGTGGTTATGGCAGCGTCAATGCTGAAAGATAAGTTACAGTACCAATCTGGTCAAGCTAAGGGTTCAAACTCATGAAGGTATCTCAAATCCGATTTCTACGAACTCTGCCACTCCTTGGATCATGTTGTTTTCATATCAGTATGTTTGGATAAATCTTAGTAAATTTTCTAGGAACGAAGTAGAATATTCTCTCTTAAGAGTTTGATGGTCCAGTTTGGCTCTTTGTAATTGTTTCCCCAACTAGATTCGCCAAAAAGGATTTTTTCCTGAATAAGACCTCAATTTGCTATCTTAGTTCAAAATGGTTTATCGAATTTGTGATTCATGTACGCCTGTTGCCTAATTAATGGTTATTTGGATTGAAGTATACGTGTTTGGTGGGATACTTTGACAATGTTTCTCCCTGAGCCTGATACTGTTTTTGGTGGTTCCAGGAAGAGCATGGTCGTGAGAGTCAGGTCAGGCTTATTATGTCTTGAGATGGTGTAGATGTGGAGGCCATGAAGAAAGAAATCAGCTCGCAGTGTAAGAGTCTTCTTACGGAGTTTTTTTATTCAAACGCAGTTGCCCATAGTTTCACTGAGTTCGCAACAAACCATACTAGTGCCATTGTTGTTTTTGTACACTAACCTTTTTCTGTTTTATTTTTCGTTCTTGATGTCATCTTCTTGGATGTTGTTTGGACAAACAATTTATATGAGATTGAACTTTTACAATATATGTCTATTTATATTGAAGTTCAAAGTGTTCTTAGTTCGTGTTATTTTTATTTGCAATTTAAGCAACAAAAAAAAAAAAAAAAACTATTTATATAGGAAAATCAATTTTGGAATAATTGACAATGAGTGCCCGTAAAAAATAATTATTATTGACAGGCAAAGATCGTTGTTTACTTCTGATAATTATTGACAGTAAAAAAAACAACATGCCAACCGACAGGCAGGGTCTGTCAATAATCTCTCTTAAAGACAGACCTGGCCTGTCGAAAAAGGTTATTTCTGGCATAGTGTTAGCCAATTTAAAATTTTGTTCAACGGTATTAAAATGCGCCAGAAGAGCCTCCCTATCTAAGTTCGCAGCCATGGCAAGATCAGATAAATTGAAGACTTCTGCAAAAAACCTCACGACCCTCAACTAAGAAGAACATCCCTAAAGGACCGATGAAGGAACAAGGAAAATAAGTGAGAAAAGCACGAAGATATACCTTCTAACAAGTCGTTGTGAACTCGAGCAGCCTTCACCGCACTCACACTCGCCGACAATTCATTATCAAGCCTATGTGAACCTTCAGGAGCAGGAAAACTTCGCCTTGATGACTTGCAACCTCATCTTTAAGAGAAGAAAGCTGGGAAGACTGGATACGAACCACGTTCGCTACTTTGCGATAGTCCTCAACCTGAGCGATCGTGCGACACAAATTCTGAAAGGCGACATGAATAATATAAATAGGGCGACACAACAAATGAAGAGCAATACTACAAGACACGGGACTTACAAAATAACCAAACGCGAGATGCTGATCAAGAGAAAGTTCGGAATTAAACTCCCATTCAGACTGAAAGGCACCGACCGAAGGTGGTGGAGCAAAGTTTAATGCTAACTCGCAAACAACAGCAAGGTTGGGATCGGACATGGAAAACTGAGCACTAGAAGCTATCTTGGAAGCAAAATCCACAGCAGCACCCTCAGGGGAAGATTTTTTCGCACAGGAAGTTTGAGTGAAGCACGACAGGATCATCAATGTTAGCTGAGGTAGACACATTGGCAGATCCCAAGGTAAAGGGATTAATAACGTTGATGAGGGGCTTATTTTTCGAACACCCCTGGGCATGTTCCTACTCTGGCTAAATTTGCTGGTTTTCGCCTTCTTGGATTTAGGCGAAATAGGAGAACCTTCACGATCGAACTCTTTATCTTCGCCCTCATCATCTTCCTTGCCCTCTTCTTCATCTTCAGTCTCCTCTTCATCAAGAAAAGACTAAAGGAATAAAAACTAAAATCAGCGAACAGAAGTAATAAAGCTCACCCACAAAACAGTGATTCACCCTACCCTTTTTGAACGCGAAGACCTCTTCCCTGATTTCGCCTCAGCTAGCACCTTATTCTTCTTCTCAGCAGCAATCTTCGCCTTTTTCTCAAGCGAGGTAAGCTCTTGTGCCATTTACAAGTTCAAAAGAAATGCATAAGGAAAAACCATAAGACGAAGTAAGGCAGAGAGCAGAGAAGAACACGTACATAATCCTCCCGATCAGGCCAGTTTAACTTCTAAGGACAATATGCAAGAGCATCACGCCCTATAAGCGAAGCATCCGGAGCAGCCCGAAGACTTCCATCTGGATTACAACCCCATAAAAGCAGACCCTCAATGATCAGATAAAAGTTCATCCAACTAGGGTCGCTAGAATGACGAAGGAGGGTGTTAGTATTGCTATGCTGGTCCACGACGTCCATAAGCTTCTTCATATTGGCTTTCAACTTCGCCCTAGTCAAGCGAACGCCCCAGCGCGAGCCATATCTAAGAACCCAATTTACAACGTACTGCTGAAAGAAAGACTCAACAGTATAGTCTGCAGGATCATAAGGTCCACCACATCTGGACAGAGAGATTTACCTACACCAGTCGCTCGAAGCGAAAACTCAAGAATAATACGGATCGCATCCCCACTCAGCTGATAACCATCCCGTTCCATCTTCGCAAGAATTTGATAGAACAAAGGAACCTCAGGATTGAAGAGAGGAAATGGAAGACCAGCCTTTAGTTAGCCAAACGCGACCGGCATACCATTTGCGCTCCATGAACCCTCTAGAATCTTCTTCTCACTTAGAGGGATAGCAGGCGAGGAACCAGATGGAAAAATTATCTTGAAGCCCTTATCCTCTAGTATGGCTCGATATCTTTTAAGAGCATCAACCCACTTCTTAGCAGGCTTACGCTTCGCACTACATCAAACACATGGGAATGAGTATGGGGATGTTAAAAATTCAAACAGTAGCAATGACAAAAGAGAGATCATAATCATACCATGAAAAACACTAAATGATTAACTAAGGCAAAACTAACTTACCCAGAAGATGACGGAACAACAGCAGCAGAAGCAGACATGTCTTGATCCGCCATGAAATCAGAAATGAAGAAACTGAGAAAAAGAATTCGAAAGAAGAAGATGAACAGAGAATAGAGAAGGAAGAGTAAGAAAATAAACTTTCTTATTTTTACCTCTCTCCTAGATATTTATCCGAAGGAGAGCAGTAAAGACGTGCCGCTTAAAGAGGAAGAAACCGCTAACACGTGTGGCAGTTATGCGGAAATCACGGCAGCATGTCGGGTAAGATAGAGGAAACGAAAAGACAGTTCTGACACGAAGCATTGACTAGGGATTCTCGCATTATTCCACTTGCAGAAGAACAACGCGAGAAGAGGCAAAATGTAGGGGCGAAATATCGCACAGAGCAAATCCGAATCTTCGCCTTAGCTAAGACAATCACCAACACGAAGAAGGAAGAAATTAAGCGAAGAGTAATTACGGGATAACCAGGAAGAAGCACGAAGAGGAGCCATGTGATAAATACAAGGCGACATTTACCAAGACAAGCACGAAGTAGCAACGCGAGAGACAACGACATCTCCCCAAAGCCTGGCGAATAAGACAAACTGAAATAGGGTCAGCTAACAGAGATCTTACATGTGATCTTCAGTTTTCTTCTACTGATGTATTTACCTATATAAGGATTCAAATAATACATAGAGAGAGAGGTGGTGATAGAATTCAGTCAAGTAAGAGAGCTAAGAAACATTTATAGAGAAAAGAGAAAAGCCATTAAAGCTCACTCCAAGCTCCATTTCTTCCATTGTTGTATATCAATACAAGTGTTTGAAGAAAGATCATACTAGTGTCAAAGTGGTGTATAATCTCATTAACGTTTTAGTTGCTTTCATTGGGTGTAGTTGTTGAATTTTCCGCAACTACAGGCGAGGTCCCGTAATTTATACTGTTGTGCTTTTCTTTTCACTTTCTTGAATACTGTCCAGTCACTTTTATCTCTTAATTAAAATGATTTATTAGAGGTGCTCGACCAAGTTAACAGTGGCCCTTCTTCTGTCTTATCTTTATTCTTAACACAAGAGCTTTTAAGTTGTCTGTTGAATTCATCTAAACACAACTAAACAATTTGATAAAAAGTAAAATTAAGATTCTTATGAGGAACTAAGATATCAAAATGGGTGAAGTAGTCACCTGCAAGCAATTTATCTTCATGTTGAACCACAAGTATACTTCCGTTTCTAAGAAATCAGTAAAAGAACTTTAACTTCTAGTTGCATGCATCAGACATTTTTCAGCTTTACTGGCATTAGAAGCAGAAGAATCACTAATTAACATGAACCGGTCTTAACGTACATGCCACGCCTAAAGTTACTGGCCTTGAACTTGCACTCAACTGAAAACTCCAATATTGTTCAATTCGAGCTAGAAGAGAAATAAAAGAGAAGAAATAAAAGCTCATGTGCGATGATTTATGTAAACAACTCTCAAGGATAAGATGTCCCCATTGTTTTTGAGGACAGCCATCCAGCATAACACGTTTTCTCCTGATGTTCAAAATTCTCCTGATGTACAAAAAGCTGATCAGTCAGTTAAAGGAGACTGCATGTTGCTTTAATATTCTGTTTTTCTGCTTTTGCTATGGGTGGGATGAATAATGAAAAATAAAGATCAGCAATGCCCTCACTATACTAACTGAAGTTGACTGCCACTGATCGCTCATGGCCCAAATTAAGATTTTCTGTCTAGTTAAGAATTTGTCAGTCCCGTCATATTGACAACTTAAAGAAGGCTGTGACCTATCCAAAATATATTTACAAGATCAAGTAAAATATTATGTTGTTGTTCTAGTAAATTCTGGGAACTAGAGATGTAAAACGTGCTGTGAGGCACAACACACAGAGAAGAGTGCTTAGCATGTTGTGTGTCGTGTTGTGCCAGGAATTTAAGTGTGTTATGTGGTGCTGTGCTGTGCTTTATAATTAAAAGCAAAGCATGGAACACGGACACAATTTACAAATAACCCAGAAGTATCTTGTTGTGCCGTGCCATCACATTTATTTTATGTTTTTCCCAATTAAAACAATTTTCTTCTCCAGTTGAAGACGAAGATGTAAGCAATTCAAGGGTACGAAATGTGCACTCAATCGACATATAGGCGAAGGTATTGCCCTATTGCTAGCCAACTGTAATAAAACTTATTGCTGATATCGCCATCAGTACTGTGAGCCATCCAATAACATAACACGTTTTCTCCTGGTTTACAAAAAGCTGATCGGTCAGTTCAAGGATACCGTGGCTTTAATTTGCTAGCTGTTTTTCTGCTTTTGCCAAGGGGGTCAATAATGCATCGTGAAAAACAAAGATACAAAATACCTTTGTTGACGCAGAGCCACGGTTCGAGGTATCGGGTATTGACGTCGTATTGGCCCTAACTATACTAACTGAAGTTGATTGCCACTGGCCGAAACCAATGTTTTCTGCTCTGCTTAAGAAATTGTTTGCGTTCCATTGTACTAGACAATTTACATAAGGATTTGAAGTTTGAGTTATGCAAAATAAGGCTGGAAAACACTGAATGTGTAAACACCGGAAATAAATAAAAACCTTTTTTTTTTTTTCAAATTAGTTGGAAAATGTAGAAGCCCCAAGCCTTAACCTTCACATGCGTTTTTTTACTCTGTATCAGTCAGTGACTCATTATCAAACTGTATCCGTACATATTGGATGTGCCTCCCTAATGTCACCCTTGGGGCAGCTGTTCTTGGGACTCACCTTCTAGCACTTGGACATTATAGTACAATGTACATCACAGATTTGTACGAATACTTGGGAAATTCTTAAAATTAAAAGTACCGTGTTTAGGTATAAATGGTCATTTCAAGGTGGGCATAATTTCATTTGGTACCCTATGTTCCCACCGGTTAGTTTTCAGGCTGAACAAGAGTAGGTTTTACTTAACAATCAAGAGTGTTCTAACTAATGTTCCTTACTTTTCCTTGAGGGTTTACGTTTTTATTCTGTTCATAGTTTCAGATCTGAAGTCCTCTATATTCCAAACCATATAATATTTATGTCTCTTATCATCACCACCTCACTCTCCATTGCACCTTTCTTTTAATTTGATCCATTCGAAAAGGATTTTCTTAAGATATCGAGTTCATCAATACCATTACCAATCACTATGTCAACCAGTACTACTTCTGTTGTAGGTGATGATCGTGATCATCTGGTGCACGAAACAATACTGCTTTCTACCAAACAAATTGTAGCGAGTATTGAAGCAAGTAGTGCTGGAATAAAAGCTTTGCTTTGTAAAATCGTGGACTCTCAAGCCCAGAATCAACAGCAACAAGCTCAGAATCAACTGCAAATGATGGAGATGTTGAAGATACTAGCAAATAATAATAATAGTAGGAATACTACTGCTAGTATCTCTAATGAAGAATCTGCAGGGGATCATCCAATCGACATTCCTAATGAACAAATTCGGCCTACTATTCCAAGTACCGGTAATGATACGGAAGAAGTTGTAGAAAATGAAACATCAGAAACTAATGAGCAACAAGGTACGTTTAGTTATTTAATCTAGATTTTTTTTTCTTCTATGAACTTTACATTTGTGTTTCTCATCCTCTTCGCTTTGAACCTTTTATGTCAAATTAAGAAGAGGTTAATCAGGTGATCCAAGAGGAGGAGGATCAGCAAGTACATAAAAAGAATTTTGATGGATATGAGCCCTTAATAGATGCAATCAAACAACTGAACTGGAAAAAGGCTGAGGAATATTTAAACGATCATGAAACAGTCATCACAGATATTTTCAGAAGAAGGGATTCGGGAATGGAAATTAAAACTATTCTTTTACGAGCAGCATATTTACACCAGTATCCGTTTCTGAAGAAATTTTTGACACTGGTGCCGCCAAAAGCACTTGAATTTGCGAAACCAAATGGAGTTACAATATTGCACACAGCTGCGGCCTTCGGAGACATTAAGTTAGTTAAAGCGTTGGTGGAGAAGAACCCCAACTTGACCCAAATACGAGCTGATGAGCACGGTTTGCCACTGGCCATAGCAGCAATAAGTTATACAGATGGACAAAAGGAGGTGTTGGACTATCTTTGCTCTGTAACTAGAAACGAGGACCCAAGTCCATTCTCTGGTGAACAAGGTGCTAAGCTACTGTTCCGTTTATTATCGGCCAATATGTACGGTAAGTGAACCAAAAAATCCTCATGATATGATATTACATCTATTGGGTTGCTAGATACAGATTTCAGTGTCTTTAACAATTGCATAAACTGTAGGTACGGCGTTATCTGTATGCCAACGGTTTCCAGGATTGGTTGAGAGAATGGATGTTGCAGATAGTGATGGTATTCGTATTCCGAATCTTTTACGATGTATTGTGGATAAGCCGTTCACATTTTTGAGTGGATCAAAACTCAAGTGGTGGGAACGCTGCATCTACACAGGTTGGTCTCATATTTTATCTGTTTTATGCATGTGAAATCAAAAACACCGGACTTTGGTACTATAAACATTTCAAAAATCAATTGATGGTACCAAAGTAAGACGTTGGTCATTGTATAAATGGCAAAGGGTAAATAATCTTAAGAGCTTCTCCAATAGAATGTGTGTGAGGATAAATATCTAAATCAATATAGGATACAAATTAATTTTCTCTAAAACCCCTCTCCAACCCTAACTTCTTAAATGAATGTGGAGTGATGTGCAGAGCCGATCCTGAGTCAAGACGGCCCTTGTGCGAACATAATAATAGGTCCTTTTTATATAGTTAAAAAAAATTCCCCGGTAATATAGTATAGCATAAGAAAAAATGTAAAATTGTTATCAACAACTGAGAAAAACAAAAATATGGCGAGGAAATTTTTTGTACTAACATGCGATAATGGAAAATTTTTATATTTAAATGTAACACATATATTCTATAGGAATTTAGAGTTTAATAAGAGATACGTATCATAAAAATATTGAGTTCAAATTCATCTTCATTTGGTTTCGAAAAAAAGTTTGGTTCAATCTTGTATGGATAGTTTACATATAAGATTATCCATGGATCTTCCCTCATATATAAATCAAAAACGATAAGTGTATATTGTATTAACTCTCAGCAATGACGATTCATATTCAATAAAAAAAGAAAAAAAATTTAATTAGGTCTCTGTTCCACACTATAAAGCCTTTTATAACGTTATATATTTAAAAGATTTGTGGAAAGTACCGTGAACAAATTAGTAGCTTAGTGGTGGAGTCCTCTATTCAATTTACCATCGGTCATGGTTTTGAATCTTCCCGGTGAACTTTTTTTCCCCTCTTTATTGTTTAAGCCTTATATGAGAAAAAGCCCTAAATAAAGAACACTTAATTGGGGATACTTTTTTTCTCTTTATTATTTTTTTTTCTCTTTATTATTTAAGCCTTATATGAGAAAAAACCCTAAATAAAGAACACTTATTTGGGTGATAGTTTTTTTAATTGGGGGATATTTTACTGTAGCAACAAAAAACCATGCCGGTAGAGATCCCCCAATTAATCTATGTATCCCCCAATTTGGTGTTCTTTATAAACTACAAAAAAAGCCTAAACACAAAGCCGGGCCCTGTGCGTCGCACACTCTGAACACCCTTAGGCCCGGCTCTGGTGACGTGGCTTAATTTTGGGAAGTTTTCCCCTCTTTATTATTTAAGCCTTATATGAGAAAAAACCCTAAATAAACTAAAAAAAGGCCTAAACACATAATCGGGCCCTGTGCGTCGCACATTCTGAACACCCTCAGGCCCGGCTCTGGTGACGTGGCTTAATTTTGGGAAGATATTGTCAAGGTGGATGTCTAATTTGTCTTCCTATCATAGTCAATTTTATGTTAGTGAAATAAGTTATAAAACAAAAATAGAATGATTGTTAACCAATTATTTAATGACACTTAAGAAACAAAATATTAAGATTGATTTGGGTCGGAGATGAATTTTTTTAGTTCCCAATATTTAGGAATTTATATTTATGTAAGGGAATTTTTACTAAGAGAGAGTCAAGAAAATGTTGACACATATGAAATAAGCACTTCAACCATTGGAGAAGCTCTAATGGTTTAGCTTTAGTCTGTTTTTACGGATGTGACATTCAATCCCCCTTGAATTAATTAGGTAAAAGAAAATCATCTCCAACCATAAAAAAGAAATTCCATTGGTTGGATATTTTTGAAACCATTAATTAAAATAAAATATTTTACTTTTTAGAAATTGAGTCTCTAAAAAAGAAAAACAAAAACTTTTGGAACCAGAGGGTGACTTAAAATGCCTTCAATAACTGTTAGACACCTCTCCTAATGTTTAATCCTCGTCAAAAAGAGTTTCACCGAATAATGAACCGTGTGAGAGGGGATGGGCCCCACCCCTATCCCAATGCACATAACGTTTAATTGGGATTGTTCATCCCCTCACGGTGCATTCCTTTGGTCAACCTAGAATGGCTGAATCCTCATACTTCCGTTGTAGAAAGATTTTATTAACATCTAAATAAATCTTATGTGGCTTAATGAATATGAAGTTGGGGATTTCGTGTTGGAAATGCTCTAAGCTAAATTTGATAGTTATAAAAATTCATAAAATGTTGATTGGTTTCCTGCAGTAATTGAAGTGGACATGGATAGTCCATATGTCGGTGGAATCGATCGAGAAAAACAAAAGGTTAATGTGAAAACCTCCGAAGGCACCACCAAAGAAGATGAAGAGAATCCTCCGGATGCTTCAAAAGGCTCCTCATTGAGTGGACAGTGTTCCTCAACTGAGAATAACAGATCCATAACCAAGTGCATCTCATTCTATTCCATGCGCTACATTAGACGAGGTTTTATTTTCTTCTGTAAAACTTACACTTAATTCTTATCCATCCATCCATAGGATAAAAGACAGACATTTCATTAACGAGTCTTCTTCTACCATGCATTGATTTCTTTTTCATTGTTATCATTACAGTTCCTTTTATCAGAAGATTATACGATCAAAAGTTGATGCACAAACACGCTGTTTCATTGACAAAATGTTTCTTAACACAGATTGATAAAAAAGGAATTGACAAAGAAAGGGTTAAAGACATTTTTGTTAATTATAAATTGATGGAGAATGCTATGAAGTTCGGAACCACGGAATTCGTTCTGGAGTCTTTACGGGTATTTCCTTGGCTATGTTCGGACGATAGGGAGGGAGATATTATTGGACACACATTGAAAAAGTTGGTTATCAGCGAACGGAATGAAATGATATATGGTTTCAGACGTATATTAAAAGAAAGATTCACAGGCCATGCACCTTCTGACCTTGATAAGAATAATAATAGTATCCTTCATTACTGTGCTGAGTTACCTCATAACCGACGACTCAATGTTGTATCTGGTGCAGCGTTTCAGATGCAACGAGAAATTCAATGGTTTAAGGTAAATTTATTATATACAAGCAAGATTATGTTGGCTGCAGAGCAAGGAGAGGCCGTACGTACAGAGAAACCAACAATCTTTGTGTCCTTTGTGTATTACAAAAATACCTATATCAAAATATCATTCATCGATGTCAATGTTGTACAACGGTAAAGTCTTTTTGTGATGATATATATGCGAAGGACTGAATTTCAAAACTCGACGCCAAATTCTTTATCAAGAAAAATAAATAAATGCCATTCGTAGTCCTAAATCCGTATCTGACCTTGTGCTATGCAAGAGAAATTTAATCACTACATTTAGGCTACAGATACTTCCTTATTTTCTGTACTAATGCAAATCTTAATTTATTTATTTTATCCAGATGGTGGAAAATACAATGCTACAAAAAGATAGGTATGCAAGAAACGATAACGGTGATACAGCTCAGTTTCTATTTACAGAGAAACACAAGGAATTGATGAAGGAAGGAGAGACGTGGATGAAAGATTTATCTACATCCTGCATGGTAGTAGCTGCCCTGATAGCTACTGTAGCATTTGCCGCTGCTATCACCGTACCTGGAGGAAACCTTCAAGACAATAATAGCAGTGATAATGGTCTTCCAGTCTTGTTGAATAAGAAGTCTTTTATGGTATTTGTAACAGCAGATGCCTTGGCTCTTCTCTCCTCGATCACATCAGTGCTAATGTTCTTGGCTGTATTCACATCACGGTATTCTGAGGAAGATTTCTTAAAATCCTTGCCACAAAAACTAATAATAGGTCTTGCAACACTATTCATCTCCATGGCCAGCATATTAGTTTCTTTTGGAGCAGCTTTTAATATTATTCTTGGACAACGGTTTCATTGGACATCGATATCTGTATCACTCTTCAGTTGTGTTCCAGTTCTTTTGTTTGGTTTTCTGCAATTCCCGTTGTTCTTCGAAATGGTGAGTTCTACTTATTGGCCTACATTTTCACGGAAACAAGACCATATTTTTGAGCCATATTTTTCCAAAGCAGAATGGCTTGTGTATTTGGAAAGAAAGAAAATACAGAGGTCAACCACGAATTAGAGAAGCTGAAGATGGTAATAACTTCGCCAAGAATTATTTTACTACAAATACACAAGCTATATCCCGCATTTTTTCCTTTCCTGCTAGTTTTTTTTTTTTTGGGAACAGTCGTATTTTTAATTTCTGCTATTCTTTTATTTTTCTTATAGATAAAGGCCTTTAAAAAGGCTACCCTCAACTGTTGGCAATAACCAAACAGGAGGCACATACCAGTACATAGAGGCATTGTTTGTTTTTGCCCATTGAGCTAGTTCATGGGCTACAGAATTACAAACACGCGGTTGGAAATTAAAAATACAAGCTACAAATTTAGAAGAAAATAACTGAATGTCTTTGAGAATAGCATCCGTACGCGAGTCTCCATCAAACAGGCCATCTGAAAATTGATCGATGAGAGTCTTAGCATCACTTTCGACAATGATATGAGTTAACTGCTGCTCCAAGGCTTTCTTCAGGACTGCCCAAATAGCTTTGGCTTCAGCTTCTTCTGCATACTTTACTTCAAAAACCAGGGAGGCACAAAAAGAGGCTTTTCTTTTGAAGTCCCTCATCACAAAACTTGCACCATTTCCTCCAGAAATGTCATCATAGGCACCATCAGTGTTACATTTTATCCATCCAACAGAGGGGGGCATCCATTTGTCACATAGGTTAACAGGAGTAGTAAGAGAAACAGTAAGACATGTTTTCTTGGTTAAAAGAATGGCTCTAGCTCTAACTAAAACAGTTATATGGGTTTCTTGCAGGTTTCGGAAGATGAAATTATTCCTACTAGTCCAGAGAGACCACAAGATAGTAACAAAAAGACACTGAGCTTCATCAGGAAGTCTAGACAAAGGGTCAATTAACCAAAACAATAACCAGTCAGTCAAAGACTTGTTTTGAAAAAATTGAGTAGTGATGCAAAAATCAGAGAAAAACCAAACTCGACTAGCAAAGGGACAGAGAACCAAAGCATGCATAATGGATTCTTGAGGATCATTGCACCTAGCACAATCAACACTATGCATAGGCATTCTAGTATGTAATATAGTTCTAGCAGGAAGAGCATTTCTAGCAGCTTTCCATGTGAAGACTTGGATTTGTAAGGAACCCTGATTTTCCAAATGTGCATCCAAAGATTTTAACATGGGGAGGGCCTAAGACCTATAATCCCCAAGTAGGCAGATTTTGAAGAAAATTTGCTATTCTTTGAAAGATCCCAAGCCCTCCTGTCAGGAGTGCATAGCTGGCTTAAAGGAATGGTGACAATCTTCTTAACAGAAGCATTATCAAAATGTGTGTTAAGTTTAGACAAATTCCAGGTTCTGGTATGAGAGTCAATGAAATAAGAGACTTTGATACTAGGATCTGGTGGTACTAAAGGGTTAGGTGTGGCAGAACCCCAGTTTGGGATCCATTTATCACACCAGGGGTCAATAAAATGACCATCCCCAACAATCCAGGAGATAAAAGGCTTAATAAGTTCTTTTATAGCATGCAAACACTTCCAAGTCTAAGAGCACTTACTTGTGCACTTAGCATTCAAGAAATCAGTTTTAGGAAAGTATTTGGCTTTTAGAACAGTAGCTAGCATACAAGTAGGATTTTCCAGAATTCTCCAAGCATTCCTAGCCAGCATAGCCAGATTATTTAACTCAGCCTTTCTAAAGCCTAGACCACCTTCAGTCTTAGGGGAACATAGAATGTCTCATCCTAAAAGATGCAGTTTTCTTTCTTTAGGATCTAAAGTCTCTCCCCACAAGAATTTACAAAGATGGGAGTCCATTTGTTTACACAGATGTTTTGGAATAAGATAAGATCTCATTTGAAAAAGGGGGATAGCTTGACCAATGTGTTTAATCAAAGTAGTTCTAGCAGCTTGAGACAGGAGCTTATGAAGCCATATAGAGATTCTGGCATCCACAACTTGGAGAATACCCATATGGGTTTGAATTTTAGAGGCTTGAACACAGTAGGAGTGCCAAGATATTTTTCTCCTAAATCTTTGCTCTTAATTTCTAGAATGTTAGCCAGAAGGGCCTTCCTGTGTTCCGAAATTTTCCTACTAAATAAAATACCAGATTTATCAAAGTTTATTTCTTGCCCAGAGGCCAAGCAGTATTTTTGAAGATAATCTTTGATAATTTGAAGAAAAAAAAAATGTGGCTTTAGAGAACAAAAGAGAATCATCAGCAAACAACAAATGTGTCATTTCTGGAGCATCTTTGCAAACCTTGATACCTTCTAAAATCCCTTTCTTTTGAAGGATATCAATGTAAGAGGATAGAGCTTCAGAACAGATGATGTAGAGATAGGGGGATAGTGGGTCTCCCTGTCTTAGGCCTCTTTCAGGTTCAAAAAACCCTATAGGGCTGCCATTGAGAAGGACAGAGCAGGAAACTGTAGAAATACACTGGTTAATGAATCTGATCCAGTGGTTTGAAAGTCCCATTCTAGTCAAGACACTCTCAAGGAAAGACCATTCAAGCTTATCATAAGCTTTGGACGTATCAAGTTTAATGGCAGCTAAGCCTTCAATTTTGTCACAATGATTGACAGCAAATATAACCTCATTAGCTAGCAGAAGATTATCAGAAATACTCCTCTTAAGAATAAAGGCACTTTGGTTTTGAGAAATTATGTTATTCATGAAAGGTTTAAGTCTATTTGCAAGAGTTTTTGAAAGAATTTTATAAATGAAATTGCAAAGACCAATTGGTCTATACTGAGATACAAGTTCAGCAAGAGGAAATTTGGGAATGAGAGCAATATTAGTATGATTAAAAACCTTAGCAATGTGCCCTTTCCTAAAGCAGGTTTGAGTCATGTCAATGACAGCCTCACCTACTATATCCCAATTTTTTTTGTAAAACAGGCCTGTAAAACCATCAGGTCCTATAGCCTTTTTTCCCACCATTTGAAAAACAACATTCTTAATTTCCTCAGCAGTTAGAGGTAAATTTAGAAGAGAGTTATCAGCAGGAGAAAACTTAATGAGGAGATCAACAAGGATTTCATCTTGAAATTGTTGAGGATGAGAAGAATACAGATTTTTGAAGTAATTTATAAAAGAAGTTCCAATACTGTCTCTATCAGTTAAGAATAGTATTTGTGGAATCCTTTATCCAACTAATGGCATTTCTTTTTCTCCTAACGAGGGTGACTCTATGAAAATAGGGTGAATTTCTGTCACCTTCCATGAGCCAAACCTCCCTGGACTTATCCTTCCAATATAGTTCCTCTAGATTGTAGAGATATTCCAATCTAGCCTTGAGTCTGGAAGTAGTACTAGTATCAGTTGGATTAGAAATTTGGACCTCTGCCAAATCTTTCCTAATGGTAGATATATTATTTTGAATATTACCAAAAGAAGTTTTATTCCAGTTCCTAAGGCCTTTTTTTGTATTTAGGAGCTTTTTAATTTATAGGCAGGAGAACCTACCAAATTAACAGACCAAGAGTTAGCAATGATGTCTCTACAAGTAGGATCTTCAATCCACATAGCCATAAAGTGGAAAGGTCTAGGCATACAAACTTCCTCATTATTGAAACCAATATGCATGGGGCAGTGGTCAGAAGAATCTCTAGGAAGATTATTAACACAAAGTTTAGGGAAAAGGTCCACAGCAGTTTGGTTTAAGAGGCATCTATCTAATCTTTCAAGAATTAAATCAGGACCCTGCTGCATATTGGACCAAGTAAATCTAGGGCCATAAAAACCAGGATCATGCAAATTGAAAACAGAACAAAAATTTCTAAGGTTTAAAAAATCAGAGTCATCAACCTCTAACCCACCATTTTTATCTTCAGTTCCTAAAAGAGCATTAAAATCACCTATATAGAAAACTGGTTCATCTAAGGGAGCATTAGGCTGTTGACATTGTTGGTCCCAAAAAACATTTCTCAAACTACTGTTAGGTTCACCATATATAAAATGGATGTGAAAAGTTTTAGAATGAATAATATCAATAGATGTGACATAGATTCCCTTCATGCTAGATGAAATAATGTTGATTTGAATTTCCTTCTTCCAAGCCAGGACTAAACCACCACTCCTACCAATACTAGAAACATTAAAAGTGTAAGGGAAGCCCATATTTTTCTAACTTTTTAACTGCCAGATCTTTGTTCATTTTGGTTTCAGATAGAAAAAGGATGTCAGGATTGACATTTATACATAACAAACTAAGTTCTTTATTGGCAGTTTTTTTGCATAAACCTCTAATGTTCCAAGCTGACAGGAAATTGATTTCTAGGAGTGACAGAATTGGCAGGAACAATTAAAAGAGATAAAGGGATAGAGTTTACCTGAGTGGTGGAATCAGACCCACCACCAAGAGAAGCACTAGAAGTATCACCACTTTGAGAAGTATCTTGGGAAGAATTGAGATTAGAAGTAGCAGCACTATGAGGAGAATTATTGCGGACACCATTGTTGCCTAAAGAAGTATCAGCAGGTACATTATAGATTCCATAAGATTCAATCAAAAGTTGGGTATTGAGGGAACAATTGGAAAGATTAATGGCTGGTAAGTCCCCCAAATTGGTGATAGGAGGGCACAGTTGAACATAATCAGGTTCAGTGATCTCCCGTTCTTCTGGGATAACAACAATGCTAGCTAAAGCAGAAGAGTTAGCTCTGGTATGTTTTCTCAGATCAGATCTCGGATTAATCTTCCTTTTAAAGTTTGACGGAGCATCATGTTCTGCAGCAAAGAGATTACTTCTAGTGACAATTGGAGTTTGACTTGGTATAGCAGCAGTTTTGAATCTTCGAGAAGAATTAGAAGTTCGAATTGGACCAGTCAAAATAGAATCGGAATTAGGGATAAAGGCTTCAATAGTAACATTTTGAGTCGTGACTTGTTTGAAAATAACCGGTAACCCATTGTTCTGCTGAGTTGAGTTTTGTTTAATCGGCCCAACATCAAAAATCTTCAAAGTTGTCGATCTATTGACAAATGGTCCCATCTGAAACATATTTGTTAAACCCTTTTGAGCAGTGTTTTCCATCCTATAGACATTGTCCTTAGCTTTTCCTTGGTTTCTTATGAGAGCAGCAGTAGGCTCAACTTGAGTATCTGGCACAATCTCAGTTTGTTGCATGATGGTATCAGTATTAGAAGTGGAAGTGGAGGCAGCTTGCTTGTTTTCTGCTGTTGGTGGTATCATGAGCCTTAAGACAGCAGGAAGAATGCATTTGCTGCTTGAAGAGACAGCTTCCTTTAAATCTTTCTGTTTCAACTTCCAAGCAGGACAGTTAACATATTTGTGATCAAGGACATGACATGAAGTGCAGAAATATTTTGGGACCTTGATGTGTCTGCACTCAATTAGGAATGGTTGAGTTCTTCCACTTGTGAAAAGAGGGATGCCTACTGGTAAAGCTTTTTGTACTAGAATCCTTAAACACACCTTAACATTCTTCTTTAAAGGGTGATTTCCATGAGGATCTCGATCTTCAATAAGTTCTCCAATCTTGAAAGTAAGTTTCTGAAGATCTTCAAATTCTGTACACTCTTTTGGAATGTTGCACAAGATAAACCACATTAACTCTTAAGAGAAAGAAAGTTGATAATTTGTTGGCCAGCCCTCTGGTGGAACAACTTTTAGTACCATTAGGTATCCACAGACAAACCAAGGCCTTCTGCGAGTTAATTCTGTTGAAATCATCTTCAGCTAAGAATCGAATGAGAACTTTATTTTGCAATCCACTAAAAGTTGTAACAGTAGGAGATTGAGCAAGAGGCCATTGGTTGCAGATGTAGTAGCGGATTGAGGAGGTAGGAACAAGAGTTTCACAACATAAATATCCCACCATGCACCATTTCCAGTTACTATCAGACTCAGCTAAAATGATTGTTTTGTCAATGAACACTGGATGAGAAAGGGAAGATGGTAATGTTAGTTTTTCAGCCATTAGAGTAGATAGGTTTTGAATTTATTGGTTTATCTTTTGAGAGTTATCAGATAGGTTAGTGAGATCCATTTGGTATATAAACTGGATATATATGAAAGTAGATTGATTCAGTTGAGGGACACAAATAAAACATAAAATATGAAGGTGAATAGAAAAGAATATATCCTTGGTACTATCCTGATAGAGATCACAAGTTATATGGATGAAGAGATAACAGTAGGTTTTTAGTTTTTTATGTATTTGAACCTTAAAAAAAGGAATGAGACAATTGTTGAATCAAGTTTGAAAAAATCTCAGGAGAAAATTGGTGTAAGGTAGTTTTTGTTGTGCTGCTACTGCTATTTTGAAAGCATAATTTATCATAAGAGTTGTCCCTATCTTTCCCATATTTTATGTATAACTGCAGGGTTGGGATCTCTATGTTCACGTGAGGTATTTGGTAAGAGAACCACATATGGACAAATCCAATGATCCATTGAGAACTTTTCTAGGATGTATGTGGGTGGTACGTAAGCATGATGGGATTAGGAATTGTTGAATCATAAATGGGTTTGTTTTCTTTTCGAAAGACGTAGGTATGATGGTGGAAATTGCCAAGAGTAATAAAGGAATTTGTATAACAAAATGGGTGGTGAAGGTTGAAAGTGTACAAAGGGTGGGAAAGAGTATGTGGTGGATTTTAATTCGAGTTGATAGTATGCCTTTTGGTAATGGGTTTGGTTTTGATGGCTAAACTGGTTTTGGAGATAATCCATCTGGCAGACATGCCCCAAGCCTCAATGGTGCCTCTCAACAGGTGCTGCATTCTCCTAATCTGCATAAAACACAAAATTTTAATTAGACCCCAAAGTATTTTATGAAAGTTTGGTGACCTACCAATACCTCCCTTAATAGCAGTTCCAAAAGGAGTAATGGTTATAGTAATTTTTAGGTGTTGAAAATAGGTATGTAGTGGGTAATTATGATCATGAGGGTGAAAATAATACGCATGGTTTTGAATGGGCATGGTAAATGATAAGCACGTAAGTGTGACGCATTTTCACCCATAACTACATTATCTAGGACTCATTTTATTTCTAATAAAGTTGTTTTAAGTCTTTTCTAGGGAATAAGCTCTTGCGGCAAAATTGGCTCGAAAAGTGGTGTTTTACACCCCAGGATAAAGTACTAAAGGCACCCCAGAAATGCACCGGAGGAACCCTGAAAAAAGTGTTGAAAACACCACAGAAAAATTACTAAAGGCACCCCAAGGGATAAGTGTTATTCGGACTCCAGCAACGGATAAGGGGCGACCATGGATAAGGGGTGACTTTCTTCCCAAATTCAAAAAATATTTTTGGCGGGAAAATATTCCCTTTCACTGGCAGATTTTCAGTCGGATTTATGGAATAATTTTGGGTAGACTAAAGGGCTGGAATTGGCTGGGATTGTTCCTAGAGGATATAAGAAGCTAATATGAGTGTTGTTTCCGATATAAATTGGCTTAATAACGTGTTTCAATCCAAAACAGTGGACACAAGTTTTCACGGGTTCAAGTGAATTTGACACGAGTTTGAGGCGTGTAATGCATGAGTTTCGAGTGTGTTGCACTACAGAGATTCTATAAGAAGATAAATAAGGAAGGTTGACAGCTGAGAACGCGTGGAAGATCAAAAAATGGAAATTTTGGCCGTAGAGAATAATAGTGATAAAGGAAGATTATTTGGGAGATATGGCGTGATTAAATGAGGCTTAGGAGTATAAATAGATTTATAGAGGTACAAGGAAGGGGTGTCGAGAGTTTGGGGTCGATAGGAGAGCTCAGGAGGAGTGAATCAAGAGTTTTCAGAACTCTGTTGGTTCTGCTGCTGCTGCTCGTGAAGAACAGGGAAACAACGACGGTTTCTTCATCTGTCGTAACGGTTTTTTCAACTCGTTGTAACAGTTTCTTCAAATGGTTTGCAACATTTATCTTCATTGTAACAGTTTCTTCATCCTCTTCTGCAACATTTATCTTCAGATTTGTAACGATTATCTTCATCATAACAGTTGAGAGTTGAAACAGTCGGTCTGTAACGCACCTGTGCTGTTGCAGATTTCCTGTTTCATTATTTTCTCTTCTTGTAAACACTTTTTGAGCAATGAATACATATTTTGAGTGTGTTTTCGACATGATGAGTTAAACCCCAACACTAGGACGACGGAGGAGGCCGAACTTCATACATGGGTAAATTTATTTTATTCTTTTTTATGACTTTTGCACTAATATTAATTGAAATATGATTTTGATTAATTAGTTATTATTTTATTAGATGGGTCATGCTTGCTTAGATGTTTGATGTCCCATGCTTACGATTTATAACTAATGTTTTTAGAATCTACCTTGGCAAAAATAAGAGTCCATATTTAAATTTCTTGAGCTAAAATTGTTGAGAATAAATAATTGAACCTTATGTTATGAAGATTGGCCGAATCCTTAGTTCCAGTACCTCTTGCACCATTTGTAATATTATTGTATATTTTTATTAAATTTAAAAACTCGAATCTTCACAAGTCTTAGAGTTCGAATCCTTTTTACCACTATATTAAAATTACATCAGTAAACAAAGCGACATGACGCTTAACCAAGCGCCATAAATGGGAATTAATAGGCACAATTGGGTCTTTAAAAGGATGTTTAGCCAAGGGATTATCATAGCAAAGGTAATTTTCTTTAGGATTTTGTTCAGAAAAGGAAAGAGTTAAGAGAGAAAAAAATAGGTTTAGGTAATGGCTGAACAAAATGATCAAAATCTTCCAGATGTCGGTGAGGAGAGGCTTCCATTTGTGCTACCGTTTTCCTCTGAGTATGAACAAGCCAAAGCTCTTGCTCTCTCTTTGAGCACTGAGGAACTACAAAATTTGAGGGCTGACATTCAAGCAGAAATTGATCATCGTGCAAATGAATTAATCCGTCAGAGAGAAGAACAAGAGAGAATTCGTCAGAGAGAAGAAGGGAGGATTGAAAGTTTGTATGCTTCATGGAAACCAAAATATTTCTCAAGAAGAGATAGAAAGAATGAAGAATGGGCTGAGAAGCATTCCAAAGCACCAAAGTATGGGAGTGCGACAGAAAGTGATGCCGAAGCTTCTGATGAAGGTTTTGAGTATGATGTAGAGGAGATTGATACCAGTGAACTTGATTCAGATGCTGCAGAGGATAAGAGGAGGATGGGGGAGTACCAGGAGAGGAAGTTGAGGAACCGGTTTGAGTATGAACTTTCCAATCCCAAGATTTTTGCAAGGACCATGCAGGAGGGTGAGTCAAAAAGAGGAGATCCAGAGATGTTAGAGAACGAGACCGAAGAGGAAAGGACTATAGAGGATGTTGGCAGTGAGGAAACTGCATCTTCAAGTGATACTTCAGCAGCACCATCTGAAAGTGATGATAGTGAGAGATACGAAGAGGAGGGGTGGAGCACTGATGAAGAGAATTTACGGTAGTCTCTTTGCAGGTGTCGGAAAAAACTAGATTTTCAGGTCTTGAATAAAGCTTGAAAACGATCAACATGTTTTTAACAAAACATCTTTTTCGATATTTGTTGTTGTTCCTTCTCTTCTTAATTTTGTTGCAGATGTTGGTGTAGATATTGTTGTTCTTCTCAATCTTCCGGACGGCTTTCCTTTTTAGTTTGGTGGTTTTGTTGGTACATACAGGTGATGATGTTCTGAAGATTTTCTTAGGTAGTAGAAGTGTTTGATTTTTTTCTAGTTTTTTTGTATTGGGAATGATGTTTGTTTAGCACAATACAGGTGCAGGTTTGTCTGGGAATACTGGTAAAGCAAGTGCTAGGGAATAGAAATTGGTTGTGATGGTGATAACTAGCTTGGGAACTTTTTGTGTAGTAATTGGTGAACTGTTTACTTTTGGTTTGTAAGTTTTTTAGTGTGTTCTTGAATTTTCTTTTGTTGAAGTAATACTTGTATGATAAAGGTTTTCGATCAAAAGTAGTACTGAGGATGAAGTAGGCTTTGTAGATGATATAATTACTGATGATAGACACAAAAAATAGTGCTAATTGATAGATGCTAGTAGGATGAATTCTCAAAAATTGAGTTTCAGATAACATGAAGATGAAATTGAGTGCTTACGTCATCCTGACGAAGCACAGCTTTTTTCGTTACACTTGAGACTTCTTGCTTTTGCTATTCTTTTATTTATCTTGTATACTGTACCGTAAAATATCATGATCTCTGAAAAATGTAGCAGGTTCCCGCGTGGGCCAATAAACCGACAGATATATATTCTACTTAATCGGCCATATTAAATTGCCGCCCCTGCTCCATCCCCCATGGCATATGTTTCCCAGTTCCCACTGGTTGTCTCTTGTGCCACCTTTAAGACCTTCACGTTCTGCGTATCTGAAAACGTATTGGATTCTGTCGATAACTTGTGCTGTTGGATTAGTACGATGTTTGGATTATAAAAAAGAAAGGGAATTCATTCCATAATCGTTTCAATGCAATTCATGTCCTGGTACATGCACCCCAAAGAAAAAGAAAAAGAGCTGAAGTATGCACTAAAAGATTTTCCTCGATTGATTTACTGTTAGAGATTTAACTTTTACTAAACCATCAAATTAATTAAGACTAGTCTAATATTCCATTTTATTTTCAATGGAGGTTTATGTTTTTACTCTGTTCATAGTTGGAGACTTGAAGGCATCACCACCTCACTCTCCGTTGCATCTTTAATTTAAATATTAAGTATCCAGAAATTTCCAAAAAAGTTTCATAGAATTCATTCTTTGATATCAATACCCATTGATCACTACTATGTCAACAACCACCAGTACTTCTGCACGAAACAATAATGCTTTCAACAAAACTTATGGTTGAATCTCAAGAAGCCATGCTCCGTAGGATTGAAGCTTGTACTGAAGCCAGTAATGCGAGAGTTGAAGCAAGCAGTGCTGGTATAGAAGCGTTGCTTTGTAAAGTTGTTGAATCTCAAACCCAGAATCAACTGCAAATGATGGAGATGTTTAAGATATTAGCCAACAATAATAATAGTATCCGTAATGCTGGTATTTCAAATGAAGAAGCTGCAGAAAATAGTCCAATTGATATCCCTAATGAACAACATCGGCCTAGTGTTCCTATTGTGAGTGGTAATACACAGGAAATAGATGAAGTTGTCGAAAACGAATATTCGGTGATTAATGAAGGTAAATAGGTATTCAATACCAAAGGGATCTGTAGAATTTCACTTTTTCTTCTTCTATTTAATTAAGTATTTTTCTGTTTCTCATGCGTAGAGGTGTAAAACGTGCCCTACCGGCACAGCCCGGCAAACGAAGTCGCATGCTTCACATGCTATATGTCGTGCTGCGTTGTGCCAACGATTTAAACGTGTTGTGCCGTGCTGTGCTTTACTAGTCAAAAGCTAGGCACAGCACAGCCCATGGGCACATCACACGAATAAACGTGATGTATCGTGCTGTGCCGTGCTGGCACACGTATTATAAACAATTTGTAATCACTTAATGGTATACATTAAGTAGGACATTATCACGAGAATCTAAATAGATAACATATCATTTGAAATTATTTCAAGTAAAATTAACAAGTTTATTCAATAAAAAGGAACAGCCCATCAAATATAAAATTAGATCATTGTCATGTAAAGTACATGTTCTAGTCAAATATAGGTAACGACATTATAACAACGGTATTGATAGACGCATTTATGTGTCTATTTTCATCTCTATTGTGTATATTGTTAGTACCCATTTTTGTACTAATTTTGGCATTTTATCCCTTTGTAGGTGCTTTTGGAGAAATAGGCTTTTGCGGTGAAATTGGCTCGAAAAGTTGTTAAAGGCACCTGGAAGGACATTTGCTATTCGGACTCTCATTTTGGATAAGGGGTAACCCATTTCCAGGCAGCTGCTAAGCACTGATTGGGATTGGATAGGGGGACACTTTCTTCACGTTTTGAAAATGAAAATTTTGGCGGGAAATTTTGCCGCAGTGAAGAACAAGTAAAGATTGCGATTTTGGGCTAGTTATGAAGAGATTAAAGCTCTGATTTTTATTGGGATTGCTTCTTAACCCTAAACAGGCGAGGTAAGGGTGTTGGAATGGATCCAAATTGGCTAGAACCCGGATTGGAGGCGAAACAGGGTTGAATAATATCACGGGTAATTTTATGGTTTATTTTTGGAAACAAACGTGAAGAAGAGGAAAGAAACTCTTCTGAGAGATTTGATTCTATCACAGAGAGAGTTTGGACAGCTTTGATTGACTGAGGAGACGTGTAACTGATGAGAAAAGGGAAATTTCGTAACTTGAAGAGAAAGGAAAAACCAAAGATATTCTCGAATTTTCTTGGCTCTATGATGTATAAAAGAGTTGGTTCGAATCCTAGGAAGGGAAGGAATACTTTGGGGGAAGTTTAGAACCTTAGAAAAGACAGAAAAATCAACTTGAAGAGGACGAGTTCTGCTGCTGCTGCTGCCGGAGAAGAAGAAGAAGAACATACGACGCACATAGAACAATCGCAGAAACTGTTGCCGTAGCTTTCATATTCAATACCCTTTGTAACAATTTTTCCAACGAATAGTTTCATTTCGCAACAGTTCTATTCCTCTGTAACAGTAGGTTCTGTAACAATTATATTAGTTACAGAATCCGCTGCTTTTACACTTTTCACTCTTTTAATCAACTTTTGAGCACCAAAGATGTATTTTGAGAACATGATTAATATGAGGGGCTAAACCCCTTAGCCGAGGCGACGGAGGAAGCCATTGTTTCATGAAAAGTGGTATAATTCTATTTTAATTATTTTTGCAATCTTTTATATGATTATTTGCATAGAACTAATATAGGAAAATTGATTTTTATTGAGTGATTGTGAATTGTTTTGATGGAACATGCTTAGTTTTAAACTTTTGATGTTTCATGCTTGATGTTTACAATTTTTACTTCAAAAATCTATTAGAGGCAATAAATTAGAATCACTTTAAAAGAAAGAATTGCATGAATATTGATTAGACTATATCACTTAATTGGTTAATGGTGGAATCCAAAGTATCGGTGTCTTTTTATAATTTGATAAAATTTTATTTAATTTAATTTAAGTCTAGAAAATCCTTCACAAGTCTTAGAGTTCGAATCATTTTTACTACAACTACAAAACACATCAATTTTTTGCGACGCCGACGCGAACTTGTTTTTAGGGTTTTAGATTTATTTTTATTTTTAGATTTATTTTTCTTTGTTCTTTTTTACGTTTCTTTGGGTATTTTTCTGTGTGCTACAGGTTTTGGAGTTTGGATCGAAAAGAAAAAGAAGTTGTCAAGGAGTTTGGTGATTTCATAAAGACTTGGAGCTAAAGCTTAAAGCGAAAAGAACAGAGGAAAGACGAAGATATTTTTTTTTAATTAATTAGTTTTATTATTATTTTTTTAGATTTTATTTTTAGAAATTGTAAATAGGACTTTATTTTTGTAAATTTTTATTTTTGAACCTTTTTTATTTTTGGACATTGGACTTTGGACATTATATTTAAACCCTACGGAAGGGTATATTTTTAAATATAAACTGTTTGCAGGGAAGGACGACGATTACGATATCGTCTCGGCCCCTCGGGTTCGCACATTGACACAGGAATCAGTGGCCCGAGTCGACTACAACGATTCTTCGCCCGTCTGGTACGGGAGGTAAACTTTTAAACACCCGCGAATCCCCTGTCAGCGGGTTTACCGTCTTCCTTAAGGTGCATATATGCTGAGGAATTGAATACGAACATTTATTTTCCTAGTAAAGGGCAAGGCCTGGCCATATAAGATAAGAGTTCGGATTTCATCACCATTCTCTTCTTGCCCGCTTTAGGAAAGTGATACCAAACGCGATCCCAAGCCTAAAATCTTGATTAGAACGAGACCGATAAGGTAACGAGCTTGTAGGAAAGTCGTTTGAAAGGACTGTATTGGGTATCTTGTTAGCCTAACTCAAAGTTCAGGAAGATTACTGTAAGTCGATTAGAGCCGCCTTGTAACCCAGGGAAGCGTTGCCAAAGAGGTGGGGGTATCAAAGATCCTCTGAGCTTCCCCTACTTCTCTTCGACTTACTTTATTCGGATCGTTCTAGAGAGGTTTGCTAAAACTATACCTAGTTACCTCTTGGAAGGATAGAAGCTGGTCTAGAAACAATCTAAGGGAGCCATCATGCTTGTTGTTTGTTAGATTTTATAGGTTTGATTTGGTCGAGTCAACCTTGTTTGTGATTGTGTAGAATTCCCTTGCAATTAAGAATGTCGAACTGGTATGATAGAAGCCAATACAATGAATATCCGATTGAGTTTCAAAATGGACATTATTCACACTACGACCATAGTGTAAATAGTGGTTGGGAACACCAACCCTTTGAAGGTCATGGTTCATACCATGGTGAGCCCAATTACTATCCACACACACACCGGTCATACGAGCAAGAAAATAAGGATTATTATAGTGCTAGTACCTCGTCTTTGGACAATACAATCAAACTGTTGAAAACTAGTCCTTATTATGATCCTTCTGTTCCTATTTATGATCCTTCCATATCTTTAGAAGAGTCTCTTAAGCAGTTAACTGAGCAAACAAATAGGTTTATGTCGGAAATGAATAGACATACTGCACCATTGAGAAAACTTTCTATAGAGGAATCCCTCAAGATAATGGCTGAGACGAACGAAAGACTTGCTCGAAATAATCTTAATTTCCAATACAGTGTTTCCAATAATACCCTTGAAAATAATGATAGTTATTTGCATAATCAAGATGACGAGGTTAGAATTTGTAAAACTACATGTTTAGATGAGGTTCAACCATTTCCATGCTATTATAATGACGATTATGATGAGGATAGTGTTGCTGAAGAATCTGAAATATGCAGGCATAGTGATCAGGAATTTGTTACTCCAATTGAGCTTTATAATGATAATGTTATTTCTAGTTAAAATCCAAATAATTTTAATAATTATTCACCTGTTCAAAAGGACGAGGATTTGTCTAGAGATATCCCCGTTTTAGACGATGTAGTATTTCCTTTTGATTACGAAGCCAATAATGGTTTAGAGGAACGAGTTTATTCTGAAAATACTGTTTTGTTGTCTAATGATTTAGAAACAATAGTCTTAGACAAAGAAAATGAACTCGTAGAGATGAGTGAGGATGAACTTGACTTAGAAGAATCAATTGCCTATTTTCAGGAATCTGATGACCTAGAAATTAGGGAGATTGTGGCTAGTCTAACTAGAGACACTGAAAACTCTAAGTTTGGGGGTGATTATCATTCTCCATGTGCTTTAACTCTCAGAAAGTCCCCTCACTTAGGACTTGATATCTGTGCCTTGACCATTTTACAAGATTACCTTCATACTCGTTTTCCCAAACCTAATGATGATCAGGAAGAAGTTCAGTCGTGAGAAACCCATCCTCTGGTTGATGTGGTTTTCCTAGGCTATGATACCCAGAATGACTTTGTTTTCCCACCAAATAGTTTTCTTCCAACTGTGGGAACGTTTATATTCCAAATGTGTCGAATATTAAGTTGTGAGACTAAACCTAAATGCTTTAGGAAATTAGAATCGACACATTTGCTTAAAAATGACCATCACTTTTATCGTGGTCAATTGTGTAAGTAAAATTTGATTGACTTTAAGGATCCTCAATTATTCAGGTTATTATTATGTGCTTCTAAGTTTTTATTTGAGTTTTTCCATACTTTAGGACCTAATAATTCGGATCCCACCTATGAAGAAACGCAACCAATGAAAATATTTTATTTAGACCCTTTCATAGAACCTGAACCTGAACCAAAATTAAATATAAATTTCTTAATCAGGAAACTAGGTAAGGGCATGCTAGTCTTGTTCATTTCGTTGGTTTATTACAGTTTCCTTTGGTCAGCTCTATTTGGTATTGAAGACCCACAGTTATTCCGACTACTGTTATACGATTCGAGGTGACTAATCCTTTCCAATGTCTGGCTGAAGACTTTAAACTTTGCACTTCTTGGGAGGTAACCCATTCTCATGCAACACGGTAATATCTTTCCTTAACTTTTTTGCTTCAAATGGTAACAGTTTCTCCTTGTTCGTGCTTTTAATTTTATCTTTAGAACATTGAGGACAATGTTAGGTTTAAGTTTGGGGGTATGGGAGAAACTTTTTAGTTTCAATAAATAAACTCCAGAGCCTAGAAATTTATGCCTATTAAGGATGGCACTAATTAATCAAAGTGGATGGAAGCATTTTGGTTTTAGGAGTTGAGGAACCAATCTGACTAGATGGAAACATCTATAAGAGTCTATTCATAAAAGCACGGAGCTCAGGTGTTAGAAATAACATGATAGTTTCACCGTATCTCGGAATCATCTTATTACTTCTGTTTTTGTTTTTGCAAATTTTTATGTTGATGTCTGCTGGGTTGAAATAGAGTGATTGAGTTACTAAAAAAAAAAAAAAGAACAGACCAATTAGACCAATCGAAATAAATATTAACACTTGGATAGCAATATGTGTGTGTTCTCCCTGTCTCCGTTACCTAAACAAGCGTGGAATGCAGGATCCATGGGAATTACCATGTAATTTGCTGACAAGAAGCATGCGCTTGGATCCAAAAGATCTAATCATGTCGTTAAAAAAAAATAAAAATAAAAAATAAAGGTTTATTATAAAGTCGACCGTTGGTTCCCTTGTATATGCCAGCTGAGTTGATGTAGATTTAGGATTGTCGACCGCTGGTTCCGTTGTATATGCCAGTTGTGTTGATATTAGTCCAGACTATTATCTCAATCCACTAGGTCATAGGTTCATCTTGGCATTGAAGTCCATTCGCAACCATCTACTTCTATATCCATCTTCTTAATCTATTCATGTGATTTGTTTGATTCCGGATATTGATGTCCAAAGTGCAACTATCTGAGTAGAGCTCTGTCACTTATATATGAATTTTAGTATACTTGAGTGCAAACTCATATACAGCAATTGGAATTTCGCATCAGGGTACTTCCTCCCGTAATCAATAAGTATGCCAACCAAGGAGATTCTTTAGTGCATTCCAAGGTTCTGCGTAGATAGCTAGGGTCTGGAGTAAAGATTTTGTGGGTACACCTCTGGTAAACCCTCCCGAGACTATAACTCGGCCACTAGGGCCACCTAGGAGTTTAAAGGCTTGTTGCACATGCTAAGTGCAAAAGACGATGCCTGCGACAGTGAGTTAGGATTTTATTTTGTAGTTTTGATTTTCTCGGGACTAGCGAATAATAAGTTTTGGGGTATTTGATAGACGCATTTATGTGTCTATTTTCATCTCTATTGTGTATATTGTTAGTGCCTATTTTTGTACTAATTTTGGAATTTTATCCCTTTGTAGGTGCTTCTGGAGAAATATGCTGTTGCGGCGAAATTGGCTCGAAAAGTTGTTAAAGGCACCTGGAAGGACATTTGCTATTCGGACTCTCATTTTGGATAAGGGGTAACCCATTTCTAGGCAGCTGCTAAGCACAAACTGGGATTGGATAGGGGGACACATTCTTCACGTTTTGAAAATGAAAATTTTGGCGGGAAATTTTGCCGTAGTGAAGAACAAGTAAAGATTGCGATTTTGGGCAAGTTATGAAGAGATTAAAGCTCTGATTTTTATTGGGATTGCTTCTTAACCCTAAACAGGCGAGGTAAGGGTGTTGGAATGGATCCAAATTTGCTAGAACCCGGATTGGAGGCGAAACAGGGTTGAATAATATCACGGGTAATTTTATGGTTTATTTTTGGAAACAAACGCGAAGAAGAGGAAAGAAACTCTTCTGAGAGATTTGATTCTATCACAGAGAGAGTTTGGACAGCTTTGATTGACTGAGGAGACGTGTAGCTGATGAGAAAAGGGAAATTTCGTAACTTGAAGAGAAAGGAAAAACCAAAGATATTCTCGAATTTTCTTGGCTCTATGATGTATAAAAGAGTTGGTTCGAGTCCTAGGAGGGGAAGGAATACTTTGGGGGAAGTTTAGAGCCTTAGAAAAGCAAGAAAAATCAACTTGAAGAGGACGAGTTCTGCTGCTGCCGGAGAAGAAAAAGAAGAAGAACATACGACGCACATATAACAGTCGCAGAAACTGCTGCCGTAGCTTTCATATTCAATACCCTTTGTAACAATTTTTCCAACAAATAGTTTCAGTTCGCAACAGTTCTATTCCTCTGTAACAGTAGGTTCTGTAACAATTATATTAGTTACAGAATCCGCTGCTTTTACACTTTTCACTCTTTTAATCAACTTTTGAGCACCAAAGATGTATTTTGAGAACATGATTAATATGAGGGGCTAAACCCCTTAGCCGAGGCGACGGAGGAAGCCATTGTTTCATGAAAAGTGGTATAATTCTATTTTAATTATTTTTGCAATCTTTTATATGATTATTTGCATAGAACTAATATAGGAAAATTGATTTTTATTGAGTGATTATGAATTGTTTTGATGGAACATGCTTAGTTTTAAACTTTTGATGTTTCATGCTTGATGTTTACAATTGTTACTTCAAAAATCTATTAGAGGCAATAAATTAGAACCACTTTAGAAAAAAGAATTGCATGAATATTGATTAGATTATATCACTTTATTGGTTAATGGTGGAATCCAAAGTCTCGGTGTCTTTTTATAATTTGATACAATTTAATTTAATTTAATTTAAGTCTAAAAAATCCTTCACAAGTCTTAGAGTTCGAATTGGGATAGCAAGAAGAAAATCCTGCGCATGCGCTGCTTGTAGGAAACCAAAAACTGCTTTCTGTCTTTCCGAAAACTCGAAAACCCTATCCATATTAACCACTTTACCAAAAAAGGAACTCGCCAGGTTACTTTGTGCTTTAAGGGGGGCGGTGTCTTTATTGGAGAAGTTGTTAAAGTCTTGGTCGGGCAGAGTTGCTTCTAAGGTTTTCAATGCCATATAAAAATTATCATCCATACCTTCCACTCCATTATCTCTTACAGTTAATCCACCACCATTACCGCCAAAAACCTCCACTAAGAAAAGAAAAAATAGAAGAAGAACACTAAAAAAGATTCAAATTAATTTTAAACTAGATGCACCTGGTTGCATCATGTGTTATTCTTGGATAAATCAAGCTTAATTTGAGTGAAACTCGTTGCATCTTGTGTTATTCTTGGATAAATTTGAATTTGTAGAAGATTAAACTAAATGAAACTGGTTGCATCTTGTGTTACTCTTCGGTGAATCCAAATGTATCCAACTTCAAAACTGAATGAAAATGGTTGCATCGTGTGTTACTCTTGGGTGAATCCAGATTTATCCAACTTCAAACTGAATGAAACTGATTTGCATCGTTTGTTACACTTATGTGAATCCAGATTTATCCAACTTCAAACTGAATGAAACTACGTTGCATCGAGTGTTACTCTCCAAATTCAAACTGAATGAACCTGGTTGCATCTTGTGTTATTATTGGATGAATCTGGACTCATTCAGTTTAAGCCAAGATGATCCTGATTTCATCTAGCTTTAAAAACAGATCCATAGTTCATTCCAACCAACCCATCTCCTTGTCTTCTTATGCAATACTTAGACAAATTAACACAACCACAACCATTTCTCTTCCTTTTGAAATCAACAACAACAGCTAAAACGAACCCATTGATAACAACGTCATCTTTTATTACTGCGCAACACATCAACACCACCATTTTCAAATTCAAATCATCTTCTTCTTTGTAATACAAACCCAATATTCAGCAAAAACCCTAGTTCCAGTTTCTTCCTAATTTGAAAGGAACACACAAACCTCTTCTTCTTCCTTGTTTTCCGGCTCAAGAACAAACCCGATTTAATCTCCTTATCCATCTTTGCATCACTACAACATCAATACCCTAGCTGCCAACTTCGGACATCACTAAACCCGTCTTTCCTACTCAAAATCTAATTGGATTGTATTAGATTTGATTTTTAATTCAAAATCAACTCAAAACCCTAGAAATTAAGCTTACAGGATTGAACAAGACTAGACTAGAAAAGATTATGATGATAGATAAGAACAAGGATTCTAATAACAAAACCCGCAGCTAACTTCAGATCGGATATTGGATCTTTTTTTCTTTCTTTTTTCTGTCGATGATGGAGAAGAACAATGATTTTGGTTTCAACGATTTTTAGGTTTTAACTGTTTAGTTTAGGGGCATATAGGTAAACTTTCAAAAATTATGTTAAGCAAAATACCCTAACTGGTTAATAGAAAAGTATTTTTTTAATTCCCGTCCATTTAAACAGTATCAAATTTTATAAGTCTTTCTCACCCAGGATTTGTTCTTTGAGGTTGACCAATTTTGTGTTTCGAATTGTTGAAAACATTTTGTGAGGTCAGAAATTACCTTATAACAAAACTCTGCTTTTTCTAACATTTTGTGAGGTCAGAAATTTCCGGGAAAAGTCAATCAATCCTATGGAGTATCTTGCTAGCGGGCATTTGTTGAGTCTGCGGGTTTCATTAGTGAACACTCGACATTATTTCTCCATTCTGGCACAACCATTGCTTTCTGGAATGATCGCTGGTGTGGGCATAAACCTCTATCTACTACATGTCCTAACCTGTTCAATTTATCCAGGAAAAAAACAGTAGTGTTGCTGATATGATTTCTATTTAAGGTAACTGGAAGTTCGATTTCAGGTGAGTACTTACATACGCAGAAGCTCAAGAATATGCAGTGCTCATTACGACCATTGGCGACGTTTCCCCTACACGTGATGGCTTGACATACAAGGAGATGGAAATTAATCCCTCCTGTGTGTTTTCTATCCAGACATTATATTCACAGTTGGTGGCGGAACATGGAGTGACTAACTTCCCTTCTCATTTCATCTGGCAGCAGGCCGAATGTGGTGTTTGGTTCATGGAAAGCTGAACACTATAGATATGCTTCAACGGAAAGGTATGAATCTACATAATGATTGCGCTTTGTGTTGTGACACTCCGTATTTTTTTATCGGATTTAACTAAACCCAGTAGTCAAATTCCACACCTACAATGGCTAAAACTGTGTTACTCAAAGTTCTTCAACACTTATGGGCTATCTCAAGAATAAAAGTAAGTCCTTAACAGAAAAGTCTGCTTTAATCTAAATCCCTGGGTGCCTAAATAGCTCCACATGCACCTCACCACGTCATGACACATGTGTCAACAATTGAGATGACTTGGGGTTAGTTTGGTCTTTTAGATAATCTATCTATATGATAAAAAGGAAAGGAAAAGAAAGGCTTCCTCATTCATTTTTCATGGTTCTTGTTCTCTTCTTATTCTTGATTTCTCAGGATTTTTCCAAGGAAGGGAATGTTGAAAAATTTGTTGAGAAATCAAAGAAGTTGAGCTTAGAATTGATGTAAGAATTTTGTCTATGAATCTTTAATGGAAGGAAAAAAAAAAAAGGGGTTTGTGAGCTTCATTTTTATTTTTATTCAATCATGCCAAAATTGATTCTAAGAAGTTTTGAGGAAAGTGATCTTAGATTCCTGAAGTTAGATCGATGTAAAACATTGGGTAATTTATAAACATATTCAATTTAATGTTTTGGTAAATTAATTTGGAAGTTTAATAATTTAGGGTTCTTGATGAAAATTGGGGATTTTGCTCAATCTTGTGTTGTTTTCTTCAATTCATAACAGGCGACAATAATTAGCTCAATTTCATCCACTGCATGCTTTAATTTCATGTTCAAATCTACTTGACTTAATTGAATGAAATTAGGGTTTTTCTTCTAACTCAATGTTACTTCTTCAAATTGCATATGAAAATTATATAGGTTGGTGTTAATTCCTCAAATTCATGTTTTGGTTTGGATTATTGCTCATTTTCTAATCTATGGTTGAAGTTTCACTTATGTGTGGTTGAATTGGAACCTAACCCTTTCTTCTTTTCGTATTTTAAGAATCCATGAATCCCTTCTTGTTCTTATTAGAGAACTTAGTCACTTAATAAAATCATCACTTTTGTATCATTGATTCTTGGAAGCTCAGTTGAGGACCTTGAGGTAATGAACACTTAGCTTGAATTTCGAACTTGTGTTTTGATATTTAAGGCATGCACTGTGGGAACTGTAAGTTGAGTTCTAGCCGTTGGAATGTTCTGATTTTTGGATATGTTATACGTAAGTATGTCAGGAAAACACGGCTAAATTTTTAGGATAATCGGACTAGGGTAAGTGGCAGAAACTGATGTATTACAGAGAACCATTCTACAGAAATTCTATAACGTGGAGAGTCATCGAGACCTCTAATTCAGCACTTAGGCTGCATGGATTTCTCTGATTTTTGGACACTAGAAACCCATTTTTGTTATGATTGAGCTGTAAAAATTTCAAACCAAATGGATCATGGTAAGTACACCAAGTAGGGACTTTCTCCAATTGCGCCTGTGTAGTTCAGTTTGGTTTGAGTGTAGAAAATCAGTCACAAATCAACATCTAACCTTTACTTTTCTTTAATATTTGTGTATAGTGTATTTGTTATAGTCGTGAAGTGGTGGTTAAAATTTCGTTATATTCCGATCTACAGATCAATGTTTTCTGGGTTATGATTGAGATGACAATTGTGAAGCAAAATAATTTGATTTTCTCTGAATTCTCAATGCTCAGATTGTTATGAGAATGAACTCATCATGTTAGGCCACTGGAAGTGCTTTATAATATTCTTATGGGTTGTGGATATGTTAATTTGTGGTACTTATTTATCATCATCTCTCTGCGATGTTGTATATCCTGTTAAAAATTGAATCCATGTCTAGCAATGGTTTTGAGTTTAAACTCTTTGTATAAACACTCGAAAGAGTATTGAAATTCTTGTTTGGAATTCATTTCATTTTGGTGGAACGCATGAGCACTTGCACTTTTAGCACTTATATTACCAATGTGCAAGTTTGGAATGTATGTTTCCAATATGCTAACAGGGACAAATTGCATTGCTAAGATTGAATCTTGAGTTGTTCTAGATGTAAGGATTCCGTATGTCAGAGCTTTCTGGCATGTCTTGTTAAGGTAGTGGCAAAGGTCAAGGTCACACTGTTGGAATTTCAGCTCCTTAATCAAGAAACTTTATGCATAAACATGATTATAAAGTACACATTAAGCTGAAATAAAGATAACTCTAGTCTTAACATGTTCTGCAACAAAACATCATGTATACAAGCATATTTCAGTTCATAAGCTACTTATACACAATCACAAGAACAAACAATTCATGCTAATCAGATTAGAAGAAGAAGTAGAAAAACAGTCACATCATAAAGGAAATGCATGACATGTTATCAACTTCTATTTCCTCACCTCCTTTATGATGGATGAAAACAGAATTTTCCTTTTAAAACAAATGAGGAATTTTCCTTTTAAAATAACAACTTCTATTTCCTCACCTCCTTTATGATGGATGAAAACAGAATTTTCCTTTTAAAACAAATGAGGAATTTTCCTTTTAAAACAAATGAGACTAGAAGTGAGTCCTTGTCATGCTAGCCACGTGTCACTCGTCACTCCAACCTTTCCATCATGAGTTGGAGGACACCTCATGGCTTCAATGGACAGCACATAGGACAGCTCATCTAAAGATTAGCTTAACAATAAACAAGATTATATACATGATTAGGACATATAATCATACCATAATCTACATTATACTAAACTTGATTATCTTAAACTAATCAGAGATTACCTTAAGCTACGCATGAATTGTTGCTAAACCAACATTAAGTCTAACATTCTCCCACTTTGGTTAGCAACGAACTCTTTGCTCAAAACTGCATGCTTTGGTTAGCAACGAACTCTTTACTCAAAACTGCATGCTCAAGTCTAAAAGGTACGCTAGGATTCGACTATAGAGACCCATACACCATTTAAGAGATGCATACGCCATTTCTACAATCAGAAAACTAGACGGGCCATTTTATACTCAAATAAGCTGAACTTTAAACTTTATGCATACCTTTAAATGGCTTAACCTTATGCCAAAACAAAATGCATTTTAAACTTTATTTTCCAAACCAGAAAACTTAAACTTGAATCAATCTTTATTTGCTCTTACCGCAACTTTATATGCTCTTACCGCAATCTATATGATCTACTTAATGATTTCAAGATACGTCTCCGTCGAGACAAGTATACTTCTGGCTCAATTAAGAGGCATGTTTCCGTCGAAACATATAACAAGTATACATCTGACTCAATTGAGATATGTCCGACAAGACATTAAACATCTCCGAAGAGATTCATCTTGACTCAATTGAGATATGTCCGACAAGACATTAAACATCTCCGAAGAGATTCATCTGACTCATTTGAGGTAATCTGTCGAGATAATTAATATCCCCAAAGAGATTCATCTGGCTCAATTGAGGTATGTCTGTCAAGACAATTAACATCACCGAAGAGATTCATCTGACTCAATTGAGGTATGTCTGTCATCTGACTCAATTATGAGTAACGTCTCCGTCGAGACTAGTATACAGACCTTCCCAATAAGAGATATATCTCCGAAGAGAAAATATTTGTTTCAAAAATGAAACGTGTCTCCGTCGAGACCCTTTATTCATCTCTTTATTGGAGTAATCTCTGAAATGTTTATTCTGTGTCTCAAAAGAGACATATATCTCCAAAGAGATATTTATCTGTGCTCAAGAGAGCTGTGTCTCCGAAGAGATTTGTTATGTGCTCATAATGAGCTATCTCGAAAGAGACTTTCTGTACTGATCTCCCATTCCTTAAACAACATAAACAGCAAGGAAGCTAAATAGGTATCATGATAACCAAAACTAATGTTATCATATTCCCACTGTCTTCTAGAACTTTGCCATCATATAATGTTGTCTATACATTGATCTATACAAATTCACCTTTGGGTAAACCATGATGCCAGAATCTAAAATACCAAGTAATAAACAAACATCTTAAACTCAAAACCAAAACTTGGTAACATCGTATATCACCTTTGGGCAGAAGTGCGACGTACATGAGTCAAACCTAAGAAGTTTAAGATCAACATTTCATGCATAGAAATAACAACTCTATTAAACCTTTGGGTTCAATAGAGCACAATATTCAATAAGTAGAAAACATGATTCATTCCAAATATTACAAATATGAATTACCTTTGGGCAAAACTCATACTCGTAATATCTGGAAAAATCATAAACAAACCTTTCCTTTACCGAAAACGGATGAAGAGCTTGTTTGCTACTTTCTGGTTTCCATAATTTGTACCAGCAGCTCCTTTATCACTTTATCTACATCTTGGTCCTTGCCACATGCAACCAGTGCCTTGTAGCGCAACACTTTTGTAATTGATTTTCTGTAATAGTCCTTTCAAAACACCTAGACCACAGAAAACTTCATTCTGATTAGAAAACCCTTTCATACTCTCAAAGTATCGCTTTGGCGACAGTTAGTCGAGTAGTGGAAGGTACAAAATGTCTAAAGTTACAACTCTCAGAAAACTGCAAGTCAATAGACATACGTACCTTCTTAAAGTCCAAGTCTATACCAAGAAAAAAGAACATACCTTGTACTTGATTGCCTTTACTAATCGTAAACCTCAAAATTTGACTTAACTTGCAAGCTAGCCGGTCATCTAAGCTATCACAGGAAAAAAGATGTCAGCACTTGAAGATGGTGTCTGCATCCGCAGCAAAACAACCTTCCATTTTGCACAAGTAACACTGCAGAACCTTGTGAATAAGTCCTTCTTCACTTAGGTCTGGTTGTCTTTCAAAAACCATACTAAATGTCTTTATACAAGCTTGTCAAAGTTACAACCTTATGCTCCAGTCTAAGAACATCTCGAGTCCATATGATGTAGCTTCGAACATGGAGGAATACCATTGACAGTCAACATAATTCCCACTACTGAATCACACCAAAGCAAGCATCTTCATCTCTTTCTTAATCTAACCACACATATTCAGAGCCGTGTAACGCAACACTTTGAGCATTGGTTCTCTGTGGCAATGCTCCATAACTGCTAAACCAATGAAAAAATTCCATTTTTATTAGAACACTTTCATTACTCTCAAAGTATCACTTTGGCAATACTTAGTCGAGTAATGAATAGTAAAGAATACTATAATCACAATTTTCATAAACTGAAAATCAGAAATACCTTGAATTCAAATCTGCACCTGGAAGGTGCGGCCATTACAGCCAATACCTTTTTCTCCATATACGTCGTTTCAACAGGTTTTAATAAAAACCCAACTGAGAAACAGTCTTGAGGAAACTCCAACCTCAAGCAGTCCACTGTGGGTAGGTAACCATGGCCATCACAGAGGTTTCGACATTCTTCCGTCAAATATAATCACCACCGTAAGAAGTTCACTATAACCCAGAGTTTGATGACTTTCTTAAACCCTGGCAGGTTCAGAGCATACACAGAAAATTCTGCTCCCACTGAACCAGGGCAGCACTTGCATCAAATACTTTCAACAATCGGCTACGGGTATGACTAAACTTAGCAAACCCTCAAAACCTAGATACATTCTGACTTTCTGAGGTTGTTGTGTTCATTGATCTAAGAGATATTTTCTGTAGAAGAACCATATATAATGATGGAGGTTGCTAAACTCATACCAACTCATCTACTGCCAACGTAAGTTTCTTGTTCTTTGGTATAGCACACCATCAATGAGACCAGAAAATCCCGGAACAGAACAAGTCAAACAACTTCATTAAACTTCAATGTAATACTGCCACTTATAACCTTTGATGCTACCATTTTGTTGTGCGCTTCAGTATGAACACAAATAACCCCATGGTATCAGCTGTTTCATGTCAAAGCAAGTAGCAATCCGGATTGCATTGCATGGACCTGATATGGAAACGCTCTAACAACTTCAAATGCTTCAGATGCAGCATCTGTCAAGTTAGAATCTTGGAATGCGTTTGTGCTTGGGTGCTTGGATCATCCTCTGTTACTAAAATTTCTGCTGAAAACATCAACCATACAAACACCAGGACCCTTACGAAGAACAGAAGCAGTAGTAAGACAAATTCGTCTCACAACTGAATTGAGTGATTCTCCTACCACTTGAGTTAATCTCTTATTTTCCTTGCCACGTAAGCATCAAACCAGTCAGCGACTTCAGAGGCGGACAATCTCACAAAGTCAGGTAAATACCATTCATTCCTTAACATCAGTTCATGTGTTTAACAAAAACACAAACACAATTGGCATCAATACTCATTCAAGATAATAACCACTTAATAGGTTACAAAACAGTAGAGTTTAAACTTAGTAAACTGAAACATTCATATATCTGCTGATTTCATAAGGAGAACATCGATTATGGTTAAAACTTTCATGATTACAGCAGACAAATCATGCTACCATCTTTAAAATCAGCAAACCAAAATCATAACGCCTTAATAGCATCATCATGAAAACTTTCATATGTTAACCTTCTCCATCATAGATGAAGAATTACACAACTCAAATAGCAACAGAAACAAAAACAGAATTTCTCATGCTATTAGTAATAAACTCCATAAGTAACTTGACCAAAACAGAAAACTGCATATACCCTAATTGAAGAACATGAAATAACTAGGGAAATAGAAGTTGAATGTTGGAATTTCAGCTCCTTAATCAAGAAACTTTATGCATAAACATGATTATAAAGTACCCATTAGCTGAAATAAAGACAACTCTAGTCTTAACATGTTCTGCAACAAAACATCATGTATACAAGCATATTTCAGTTCATAATCTACTTATACACTATCACAAGAACAAACAATTCATGCTAATCAGATTAGAAGAAGAAATAGAAAAACAGTCACATCATAAAGGAAATGCATGACATGTTATCAACTTCTATTTCCTCACCTCCTTTATGATGGATGAAAACAGATTTTTCCTTTTAAAACAAATGAGGCAGAAGTGAGTCCTTGTCATGCTAGCCACATGTCACTCCAACCTTTCCATCATGAGTTGGAGGAAACCTCATGGCTTCAATGGACAGCACATAGGACAGCTCATGTAAAGATTAGCTTAACAAAAAACAAGATTATATACATGATTAGGACATATAATCATACCATAATCTACATTATACTAAACTTGATTATCTTAAAAATATGACTATAAACAGAAGCTGGTCAGTATTTTAGGAAAAACGAAAATAGAATAGAGGACATAAATTTTAGGACAGAGGGAGTATCATTTATCATATATGTGCAGTTGATAGTATTGAAATCAGTTGTGCACAATTGATAGTATTTGAAATCAGATTCGTCTATTTCCTTCGTCGTAGCCTTTTCTTGCCTTAGAAGTGAAAGGATCAAATGCTTTATCCATGACGCTTTAAGTTATGATGCTCTTAAGTTTTTTTATTCAGCTCTTAAGTTGTTTTTTGTTCAACTTAGATGGTTTCTTTTTTCTTTTTCTTTTTGAAGCACGGATTTTATCAAAAGCTAGAAGGCTATCAGACGTGAGTATGCGGTATGTATCCATGGAGTCATTTAGTAAAATTCGGATAAGAAAAGATGAGATTTCCTGGTCGCATATCATTGTTGAGAGGTTTCCTGATTGGCTTCCGTCTATTGCATAGTGTGCTGGCCCGTTCGCTGCTTGGTTAACTTTTCTATAATTGTGCAATATGTAATTTGATTATTTCACTGATCATTCCTTATAAGTACCATGGTTCAGTTGAGGAAATTATGAAGCGCATCAAATATTCAAAACCTGTCTCAAAGAGTACTTTTTCCCATTGTTGTTCTGTCGCTGTTCTGGACACCGTTAACGTGGGCCAAATTTTGACCACGGTGATTTAGTTATTCCCGGTGATTGCACGAAAGCTAACACAGTTTTTGTGTCCAAATATGCCAATGAAACCTGCGCCTTCAATTCCCAGATGTCCCCTGGGAGCCTCATCTATATTAATGTGTATCCAGTCTGTATCCGGGGTGGACCATCTTAAACAGTTGTTGTTGTTATGATGTTACTTGTTGGGGTACTGAAAGGTGGGTCTCCAGGAAAACGGGTGGTGTGCATTACTTTCCCCATTCGAATTCGTGTTGTTGCTTTAGGGTTCTCATCGTTAAGATGTCTTCAGGCATTACGTGTTGTTGTCGAAATATAAGTTCATTTATCGTTTTCTATAGAGACCAGCAGAAAACATTAGGACGAAATGGAAGATTTTGGTTCATTTGCTTACAGGATTTGCGAAATGGTCATTTGTGAGTTTGAAGAGATCTGCTGGGAGATGCGGTTGTAGTTTGTCTTTATTAAAATGCGGGTTAGAATGTTGTTTCAGGAAGCTATTGCAACTAGGCAGTAAAGAAGTTTGTCTTCAGCAGATTTCGGTGCAATCGTGCATCAGGGTAGAAGTTGGAGTTTGTGAGGGGAATGCGGTATAGGATAGAGAAGTTTAGTACGTCTTTGTTGATTGCTTTCCACAACAAAAGCTTGATTTTAACTTTGGTGGACATGGTAAGGTCCACAAGAAATTGGTGACCGAGAGAGGGTTTAGGTGAGATTCGTTAGCCTCTTGGGTTAGGTACTTCTAACATGAAGCAGTGGTGTATTTTGCAGATTTCTGACGCTGCCTGATGATCATGTATTATGATGGTATTGTATTAGTTTTCTACCAAACAAAAACATATAATAATAAAATACGCGACCCGGTAAAAAATAAATAAAAAATAACATGTTTTTTGAGTTTCTAGTGTCACCTCATCTTTTTTAACATAAACCCAATAAGATAGGTGGAAATTGGATAAATATCCCTCCCTCTAGCACTTTTGATTTACATATAACTCGATTCATATAAAAACTCAAACTGCTCACTTAAGAATCTAATACTCCCTCCGTTCTTATTTTATAGGTGATTGGGGGATACTCTAATTGGGGGATATAAATTACTTCCCCCAACCAATAGTGTCTGCTAAGGGGTGTTTTTTGGGGGGGAAATTCTAAATACCCTTCCCTCAAAATAAAATCAAAAAACTTAAAATCAAAAAACAAAATCATATCCCCCATTTCCATCTTAAGTTCTTATTAATCTCTTTTATAGGGCTTTGAAACCTAAATATTCCCCACTCCCTTTCAAAATCTAAATTTTCCCCACTCCTTTTCAAATTCTCTTCTCCTTCTCTGCAGGCTCCTCACTTTGAAACTGATTTTTTTGTTTTACATTCGGAAGTGATGAAGACCATGCCGGAAGTGATGAAGACCATGCCGGTATAGATGAAGACCATGCCGGTAGTGATGAAGACCATGCCGGAAGTGATGAAGACCATCTCTGAAATTAATTTTTTTTACATCACCGGAAGTGATGAAGACCATGCCGGAATTGATGAAGACCATGCCGTCACTAAATGCCGGCATGCTCGATAGAAATCTATCAATGCCGGTAGTCAAGTGAGAAAAAATTCAATTTTCTGGACACTTTACATCATGTGCCGGCAAAGAAATTTAAGCAACATACAACTGGGAGGGGCTACACTGG